>OY987334.1:64910409-65510409 GCA_963920685.1 Polydrusus tereticollis | reverse complement strand
TTCTTTGTGCAATATTTCGGAAATAAGTGTCTGAAAAACGGTCACGAAAGAATAGCAACAGGTACAACCTAAATATAATATAATATACAGGTTATCCTGTATGTATAGGCAAAGTCAAAATAGCCCTAATTTGTGATAGAAAGAAACAATCCTGAATTATTGTTTTATTCACGAACGAAGCTGGTTTTACACACATCCAAAATATTTCCAGCAAATGAGTTGACAAGAACGAGAACAGAAGGGAGTAAAAAGACTATATTTTAAAAGTTGTTGGAAACTTTAATTTGGTCTTTGGGAGGAGGGGGGGGGGGGGGTAACCCCAAAAGCCCCCGTGGCTGTACCACTGGTTCCTACGTCCTTAAAACAATGTAGATTGACTGAAAATCACAGAAAGGGCAATAGAAAAAGAAACAAAGTTCGGAACGACAAGATTCAAAGAATTGAAGTGACAGATGTTCTGAAGATGGTTGGTGTCCAAGAGAGACCAAATGAACCGATGGCATGGAGGAATTGGATCCAAACTGCTGCAAATAGAGGACGTGGAAAGATTTGATGATCGGATAAATACATGCTGAGAAGAAAGAGGATTTAAATTAAATAATTAAAATTCTTCTACAAGCTTTTATACCTGGAGGTGGAGCTTCATGGGCGTGGGAACTTATGTAAAATCGTTTTCCACTTCCTAAACCGACATTTTGGTACCGTGAAGCCGACTGGTTCTTGTAAACATCGTCATTTATGTCGTGAGTTCCAGGTCCTCGCATCGTTTTGTAAAATTGCCTCTCGCCCAGGATGTTCGCATTTCTATAGCCCAGGAACGTGGAGAATTCTTCCAATTCACTTTTGTGTTTCCAACTTGGATATGACAGCAATATAAATAAAAGTAATTTCCAAAAATTAATATTTTTAATACAGGATGTGATTTCTTCACAATGTCTCAACAGAGTGAAGAAATCACACCCACCACTCTAAACATCCCCTAAATACCAGTTAATTCAACTCACTCCATTCCCTTTTTGGATTTACATTGGGCACCTCGTGGATTATAGCTGCCAGGTCCGGTCTTGGTGATTTCTCGTTTCATCGCTCCGGACCGGTCCAGTTCCGGATGAAATCCGATTTTGTTGAATCGTTTTGTGGCTATGCCGAAAGGGGCGTACGTTTTAAATGGTTTGTTGAGAGGCATTTCGACAAAAAAGTGAAATTTGGCGTAGAAAATGGGGGAAATGTTGCGTCAGTTAGTATTCTGTCAAGTGGAAGTTTGAATAAGGCGGCACAAAGTACGTACCTTAATTTATACGCGAGATACCTGGGGCAAAGTAAATTTACCTTATTACCTTGTTAACTTGGGGTTAAAATACGAACAAATTATTAGTGTTAAATTCGATGCTAATACTTACCACAACTAATTCAAATTTTACACCACTTTTTATTAAAATTTTAGAAGCCTAGAAATGTCACCCCAATATTATTATTCGGTTTTTTCCTATTGATTTAACGTTTCTTATGGCTGTAAATGATAATAAAAACTAATGGATTCGCGGTAAAGAGTGAATGGCACTGACGTAACAGCAATATAAGGTGTCGATAAATTTCATTAGAATTTATTTCAACTTACAGCCTGTTTTTTTTTACTTTTTTTGGACGCCTTATCGTTTTTTTTTCCTCGGGGATTTTGCGTGTAAAATTTTCAACCCCATCCACGTTGAGACCTATACTCCGGTACCAAAATAATTGGCAGTGACTCATTGTTACCGAAGTGTGCAAGACGCAAGGGGAACGCCAATTCCAGAGGCGTGTCATTTTAAACAATAATAATTCAAAAAATATATGAATTTTTTGTTTATTATTATAATATATTTACATTTACTATAATAAATATATTATTATAAAATAAACTGAAAAATAAATTAAGCTTTTACATTTGGTGATCTAATGAAGTAATTAGATAAACTAAATTATGCAGGTATAAAATCCAAAAAGAATGTTATTTTCATAATGTTTTTATTATACTACGTAATAATAGAAACATATAATAGTGGATTAAGGGCAAAACCTAAACCTAAATTATAAATGTTTATAAACTTCCTAACTATCGTTACCTAATGAACACTTATTGATAATAATTTGACAAATTATATTCCACGCCGACATTAAAAAGTGTTATAATGACAATACGTTACAATTTTAAATTCATTATTACCATTAAAGCGATTACTCACTATCTGACGATGAAAACATTTCATTACTGTTGCTACTGCTGTCATCTGCAGGATTTATAATATTAGGTTCTACCATGACTTCAACGCGTACATCTAAGTCACACAATTTTTTTTCTACGCCCTCGACATGTAATACGCACTTATGCCAATCTGCTGCTTGTACATTCGCTATTGCCGTTTTTAACATTTCTTTAACATCTTTTAATTTAAAAGTTTTATTTTCACGCGCCACTTCGCCTTTTATCTGTGCCCATATAAGCTCGATTGGATTCAGTTTACAATGGTAAGGCGGTAAACGTAATATTGTAACACCTCGTTCACGAGCCATTTCATCCACTACATATTTCGTATATTTTTTTTGTGAAGTCTTGCAAGATCGAGCAACTGCACTTTTAGCATTTTTTCGCCAAATGCAATATTTTTTCTCCGAGCCAGTCAACAATCTTTTCTTTTCGCCGCGCAGAAGTTGGCAAAGCTTCCATCCGACAGCTGTGGTATGGTGCATTATCCATCACGATTACCGACCCACGTTCAATACAGAATTCCCTCTTACACAGTTTTGACCATTGTACGCTCCCCAGGTTTTAAATGAAAATTCAATTCTCGTAGTGTACGCATTAGAACTCTTCGTGAAATTTTTTACTTATTTTCATCTCTTTCAACTTCGGCAGAATTTTTTTTTAAATTCGGAAGTTCATTTCGAAAAAAAAATGCATGCACTTTCCGACGAATGGCTAACTTTGTTTGCTGATCAATAAACATCTTTTTCCGTCCTCTTGTTTCCTTCTGATCGGACACTTTAGTATTCCTATTGTCCTTGATAGTTCTATAAACAGTACGGCAAGATGTCTTATAAATGTGGCACAAAGTTCTGTTGCATCAGTGAATGATATTCCACTGTGTGTACTTAGAATTCCCTCATACACATTTTTTACGATTGTACGCTCCCCAGGTTTTAAATGACGTCGTTTTGTAACTTGTTGGTTACCACCACTTGAAGAACTCGCCTGCATTATAATATTTGCTTTTTTGAATAACCACCAAAATAATAAAACTGAATTGCTAATATCCTCTTGATTGAAACTTGTCTACGACACTGAGCGTTGGTTAGAGGCGATAAGAAAGCGCGCGAGCGCCTTTAGTCATGGGGTTTTCTTACCTGCGTTGCCAAATTAAGTAAAACAAGTACCGTAGGGTGAAAAGGCCCTTAATGACATGCCGATTTTGGTACATTTTATGAGAATTTAAATAAAATATTTTAAAACCTAGCAACATGTAACGACTTATTAATGCCCAATATTCCCAAGCGGTTTTGAATGCTTTTATTTCAGTTAAAAGTGTGTGAATCGATGTTAATTATTTTCTCCGCACACCGTCAATGGTGATAAGAACAGTTTTGCCAATTATTTTGGGATCGTAGTATAAACTGGGAACAGGGAAAGTTTAGAGTCTCGAGTTCTGAAATTATTTATTTTTGCGTCGAAATACTTCATGAAATATTTTTAATATCTGGACAAAGGACATTTTTGTACTTTTTGTGAATCTCCGAGCGTTTTGTTTCTACACTTCGGAGCAGGTGGAGGTGACGTACTGTCATTTTCACAAAATAATTTGTAAAATGGTCTTAAACTTTATCAGGCGAACCTGAGCAATAGAATGGTTCCAAGTAGTAGGTCCTGGCGCACTAGGCTAGGTGGCTAAAAATCACACTGAAATAGCTGAAAATGGTTCAAAAGGCCCATCAATACTAGGAAAATTCAGAAACACAAAACAAGGTTACAAAATTAGATCAAAAACAGACAAAATTAGCTGAAAAAACACAAATATCTGAAATAGGGTAAAAAAATTGCAAATCAAGAAATTGACTCAAAAATGGGTAAAAATAGTCTAAAATAAATTAAAAACGCCGTTTCACAGGACGATTCCTCAGTTATTTATAAGGTGAAAAGTTCATACAAGCATGGGTCCGCATCCATCAGAATGTGGCAAGTGTTTGTTTTTATTATTTGAAAATCTCAAAATGCTTATTTTTAGTTCTAAATAACGCGAAAACTAAAAGTCGGATCGAGATGCGATTTAAGCTGTTGAATATACCATCTAAAATACTCGTTTTTTGCAATACATTTTCCTATTACCTAAAACTTTCAGAAGACTATTAGAATAAACTAAAAATGATATTTTTTTTAAACGATTTTTAATTTTTTCTTGGTTAAAAAGAATTTGGATCAATATTTTGAATACATCATCGGAAAGCATTCCTTAAAATCCATAGAATGTACATTTTCAATTAATTTAATATTTTTCTTTAAACAAAAATATTTAATATGTTTTTTTTTTAATTCATTTTGAGTTTAATTCACTAATATTACAGGAATGTAGGTTTCTATGCCATTAAAACCGCAAATTTTTAACATAATACATAGGGTGTTTCCTAAGTAATCTAAAATATTTCCTAAAATACAAAAAAATTTAATTTTAATTTTAGATTACTTAGGAAACACTCTGATGTCGAAAACCTAACGTGTTGAAAATTAAATGTTTAAGCCAATTTTAGAAGCAGCCAGCATCTTGATTCGTCTTAATTTTTCAGGTGACAGAGTATCTGGAAATTACATCCAATGGCACAATACTACCATTAATATTGTGTGGGGAAGGGGTTGAACCTGTCATAAATATAACACCGGACTTTGCAGTGTTTAGACTTGAAAGAAAACAAAATCAACTGGCGGAGTTGCAGCTAAAGGTAGGTACACTTTAGGCGCTTCATTTATTTTGTAGCGCAAAAATGGCGTCAGACTATGAACATAAAGAAATCTGAAATTTAGGTCTCTTCCACTTTTTTGATACAACTAACTGTTTTCGAGAAAATCGCTGGTGAACAAAAGGGGGACATGTAGCATTTTAGGACACAAGATTATAAGACACAAATGTTTTATTTTGACCTCAAAAATACGCTCTTAGAACCTTGCTAATGAATTTTGAAACGCCCTTTATGTAGGATGTAAAATGCATTGATATAAATAAGTAAATCTGGAGTGTTATCAGACGTATATATGTCTGTCTGCGACTTTCAGATTGAGAACTTGTCAGAATCTCAAGTTAAGATACGTATAGAGAAACTGTTCGAGATTGAAGGGCGTATGGGGCATCAAGATAAGCAAAAGCCGGATGTTAAGAAAGATGCAAATTTGAAAACAGGTAAAAAGGAAAAGAAGACCAAGAGCCTCAAAGCGCAAGCAAAAGACAAAGGTCCGAAATACTCAGAGTATCTCACCGATCACGAGTTGGAGTCCATTGATGTTGATTTTAACAGAATTAAGGGTGTGTATACAACAACACCGACAATACAAGGACTCGGTCACCACAGGAACCGCACACTTAACGTCATTTGAAGTGCAAATATGTTTCTAACTTTAAATCTGAATTTATCATTACAGGTCCCGAGAATATTTTAATTTAAACAATGTATTTTGGCCCATTAAATACCATCATTATTTTAATCGTCTATCAAATATGTTAGGCTATCGGGCGACACGCTGTGTCTACATCATGCGGCTCTGACGTCAGAGCACCGAGTCCTTGTATTCTCGGTGTTATTGGTGTATAGCTATTGCAATCAAACACTGGCGCCCTTTTAGGTGAATCTCATTTTGTATTAAACAATACAGACAAATATATACAGATACCAGCAAATACAAGCGATACCTTGATTATATTTTTTGGTGAGCCGGAGGTGTTAAAAAACACAAACCTTGAGAAACCAAAGAAGAGGAAAAAGGAGAAAGATAAAACGAACAAGGCGGGGAAAAACTTAGAGAGTAATAAAAGTGGCGATGGTGGTAAACAGTATATTACTCAGTATAACATGTATGTTGGTAGAACTTATTTAAAAAGTATCATTCTTGTTTGTACAAATCTTTATTAAGTACACAATATACAAAAATATAAACGTCTTCTTCCAGGGAACTTTTAAGATTGCACTCGTTGATCATTTCTCAGTTCATCTCTAGAAAAAATTCTGTTTTAAAAACGACTCTACAGAGGGGGTGTCTCAAAATTTACAGCCGTGCTTTTAAAAACAAAATAAAATACCCACAAAACAGTTTTTAAAAAGCTTAAAGATTTTACAATTCTAGCAGGTTCCTCTTTTTTTTTCCAACCTTTCGACGAACCTTCTAGAAATATACATGTTTACGTTTCGTAAAACCGTCTGTTGATATTGGATTTTGGTTGATAACCGATGAGAGGAGTTCTTGGCGCCGAATCCTGCAATTGTGACCAACGGTCCTTGCAGGTCCCTCTCCCTTTTCCCTCCTGAATTTTTATTTGGGCCAGGTGATGCACCTAGTTATTGTCACAAGCTGATTATGCTCTGATAGAAAACTGTGTAAACAAGGATCACACCCTGTCACATCCCTTCAACTTTCTCGACTCTTATCCAATGCCTTGGTGATGGCTGTGTGACCTAGCAGATCATGCTTATAAGTGAGCATGTTAGTGATTGTTGACCTACCTTGAGCAAACCCATGCTGGGAATCTTAGTGCAATACCATGAAAAACCACCCAGTCCCATCGCTCCAAACTTTTTGGAAAGGTGTGAACCCTGCGTCCACCTGTTGGAACTCCTCGAAGGCACCCAACACATGATGCTGATAAGTGAGAAAGTTAGCAATAGATTGGAAGAGAGGGATGCCTCCTAGATCTCCGGATCTGGCTCTGTTAGATTTTTTTCTGAGGCTTTTTGAAAGCAAACGTTTAATGCGAAGCTGTTATGAATCATGAATTTCCTTTGCTGTGACATTCACAGATGAAAATACGGTTTCGTGCTTCCATGGCTTGAACTTAATAAACTCAGTATAACATGTATGTTGGTAGAACTTATTTAAAAAGTATCATTCTTGTTTGTACAAATCTTTATTAAGTACACAATATACAAAAATATAAACGTCTTCTTCCAGGGAACTTTTAAGATTGCACTCATTGATCATTTCTCAGTTCATCTCTAGAAAAAATTCTGTTTTAAAAACGACTCTACAGAGGGGGTGTCTCAAAATTTACAGCCGTGCTTTTAAAAACAAAATACAATACCCACAAAACAGTTTTTAAAAAGCTTAAAGATTTTACAATTCTAGCAGGTTCCTCTTTTTTTCCAACCCTTCGACAAACCTTCTAGAAATATACATGTTTACGTTTCGTAAAACCGTCTGTTGATATTGGATTTTGGTTGATAACCGATGAGAGGAGTTCTTGGCGCCGAATCCTGCAATTCTGACCAACGGTTCTTGCAGGTCCCTCTCCCTTTTCCCTCCTGAATTTTTATTTGGGCCAGGTGATGCACCTAGTTATTGTCACAAGCTGATTATGCTCTGATAGAAAACTGTGTAAACAAGGATCACACCCTGTCACATCCCTTCAACTTTCTCGACTCTTATCCAATGCCTTGGTGATGGCTGTGTGACCTAGCAGATCATGCTCATAAGTGAGCATGTTAGTGATTGTTGACCTACCTTGAGCAAACCCATGCTGGGAATCTTAGTGCAATACCATGAAAAACCACCCAGTCCCATCGCTCCAAACTTTTTGGAAAGGTGTGAACCCTGCGTCCACCTGTTGCAACTTCTCGAAGACACCCAACACATGATGCTGATAGGTGAGAAAGTTAGCAATAGATTGGAAGAGAGGGATGCCTCCTAGATCTCCGGATCTGGCTCTGTTATATTTTTTTTTTAGGCTTTTTGAAAGCAAACGTTTAGTGCGAAGCTGTTATGAATCACGAATTTCCTTTGCTGTGACATTCACAGATGAAAATACGGTTTCGTGCTTCCATGGCTTGAACTTAATAAAGTTTGAATATTAAATGTTCAATTTTCGTCTCGGACTTAATTTTCTATTTGCTTTAGTCGCGTGAAGAAATTTATTGACGTTAATTTTGAGACACCCTTAAATTATTTAAAAAGCAACTTTAGACTTACCTTAAACTTAAGACCTGTTGAAAGTAGATTTTAAAACTGGATATCGTGTTCTCTATAAAGTCATGAAAAAGCCTCAAGTCCATTTTCGAGTATTTCGGCACATAGTAAAAAATGTTGGCCAGATTTCGTTTTGCTGCCTCTTCGTCTTCCAGCAACGAATCTTTTGTAACGATAATCCTTGCCTCGGATAAATTATCTATAATTCAAATTCAAATTCGAAATATACACTGAACAGCAATATTAACGCACCACTAAAAATTTCCAACATTTTTGATGTTATATATCTTCTAAACCTATTGTCCGATTTAAATGTTTTTTTTTCACATGATAGGTTTATCCTTTAGGAATTTTACTGTACTCGCAATTTTTGTTAGGAAGTTAATTTTCATGGTATACCGGGTGTAGCAAACATGTTGTGTTTTTTTCCCAAAATTTGAAACACCCTGTGGAATATTCTAGGATTCGTACATTATTGCATAGTAATTCTAACGTGAGCCACGTGTTTTCTCAACGTTTTGTTTTTTGGTTTAATTAGTTGTGTTCAATATTAATGAAGATAGACACTTTTTTACATCAGCTTGTTTTTTAATCATAAATCACACTATTATGGATACCTTGATTAACAAACATAAGTAGACTATGTGAGCAAATGTCAAAGTAATTGTCAGCAGGGTTTGTATTTTGAAAATGATTTTAATTTGATTTAAGTATTGTTTGAAATCGGGTAAGTTAATAAATTTTGATTTTTCGCTGTTGGGTGAAAATGGCGCACGTTACAAGAAATTTGACCCGTGACGAGTGTGTTCAAGCAGTGATTTTACATGGCGAGGAATGAGCTACCATGCCATTGGTTTTAGGTTGTGAGTTACCCATACTACAATATCCCGTGTTGTTCAACGCTTCAGAGAAACCAATGACTACCCATAGACGTCCTGGGCAAGGTAGGCCTCAAGTCACTACAGTGGCTCAAAATCGTTTCATTAGATTACGTGCTTTAAGAGAACGATTTACCACGTCGAGAAATGTTTTAATCGAACTTAGTGCCGTTCATAACATCCAACCGAGCATTGATACTGTGAGGAGACGTCTTACCAAGCACAACTTGCATATCAGAGTACCAGCGACAGGCCCCGCATTAAACGCAGATCACCGTAGAGCTAGATTACAATTCGCTACGCAGCATGTAAACTGGACTATTGAGGACTGGGGGGGCATGTTTTGTTTACGGACGAATCTAGCCTGTATAGCTCCGATCGACGTCTAAGAGTGATTCGACCACCAAACGAGCGGTATGCCCAATGCAACATACGTGAAACAACTTTATTTAATGTGATGGTTTGGGGAGGAATTTCCTTAACAGCGCGGACTGATCTTGTTCCTATACGTGGAGGTTCGTTAAACAGCGAAAGGTAAGTATATTTCATGATATTTTATCTGAGCACGTTGTACCTTTTGCTCCTTATATCGGCAATAGCTTTTTGTTAATGCACGACAATGCGAGACCACACGTAGAGCGTATTGTAACTGAATATTTGCAAGAGGTAAATATTCAGATTCTCCATTGGCCATCGCGTAGTCCAGATCTTAACCCAATCGTCTATCTTCATTAATATTAAACACAACTAATTGAACCAAAAAATCAAAACGTTGAGAAACACGTGGCTCACGTTAGAATTACTATGCAATATTGTACACATCCTAGAATATTCCACAGGGTGTTTTAAATTTTGGGGAAAAAAACACATGTTTGTTACACCCGGTATACCATGAAAATTAACTTCCTAACAAAAATTGCGAGTATCATTTAAATCGGACAATAGGTTTAGAAGATATATAACATCAAAATTGTTGGAAATTTTTAGTGGTGCGTTAATATTGCGTTTCAGTGTATTTATTCCAAAGACACCGTTAATTCACCATTAAAGTTTGCAGAAAATGCAATTCTTATTAGTCAGTAAAGTAATTTGAACTAAAATTGGTATCTAGGGGTTTTTTGAAATGCGTTACTCGAATTTGATGTTAGTATGGCTCCCACTTGTAGAGGGCGCCACCTACGTGTCTTTTACTGGTTCGAGGAGTCATAACTTTTTTATAGTTGCTTGTATTACATTTTTACGAGCAATAGGGAAACTCACTCAGGGAAGTACGGTACGTAATTTAAGCAGGTGATTTCTATAACATTGTAATAGGTGTGTATTAGAGTTAAAAATTCTTAAGGTATGATCAACAAAATGTGATTAATTGACACACACTGCCTATAACCTAAAGATAGTAAAAAATGCGCATACCCATTATATCAGGAAGTCTTTTCACTAACGCCATGTGAAATTTATCACAATTCTTCTTCGACAGTTCTAATAAGGCTAAAATAGTTGTGTCTGTGATATCTTGCTGACATAATATAGTTGGCAATAGAGACAGCCAATTTTGATATACCGTAGATCTGAAAATAGAAACGTTAGTAAACAGTTAACAAGTATATCGCGATCAGTAAAGCGACTAACTTGCTCAGAAAATCATTATCGATTACACTGATTATAACGCGAAAAATGTCGAGTTTTTCGTCGTGTTTGAGCTTGCCATGGTCGTGAAACATTAGGGTATTTTCGAGGACCACTTGCAGGTCCATTCCGGACCTGTGCCACTTTTGAAAATCGTTTCCTAGGCATTCCTTTAGCAATTCTATGAAGCAGCGTATATTTTCTTCGCCCAGGCCGCCTCTTTGGAATAGGAGTTCTATGGCAAAGACGTTGGTAATAGTAAAGTAGTATTATCACTCATAAATTAACATACTTGTTATATAGGAGACTATAGTGGACATTTCTTTTTTCAAATTGTGTTGGGTACAGTTGACGTACAATACTGAATACACAAAGCATACCAGGAGGTTCTCATGTAAGCATTTAGGGTCATTATTGTATTCTAACGTTTTCAAATCGCTGTTTTTCGGTTTTTTAGTTCTGCCTCCTGGTTGGGAGTACGGAAAGTGCGCCAGAAGATGTGTTAAAAATTTCTGGCCGTCATTTGACATAAAAACAGTTATCTGCAAATCAGCTAAAGATAATATATTGTAATTTTTAGTTTAGGTTATGTCCTGGTCACTTACCAAGTTAAGGTCCTCGCTTTGTACTTGTTTCACATATTGCCATAATAAATACAAAGTGTTCATAATGCATGTCAGCAAAGCAGCCGTTTCCTCGTTCAAAACTGTGGGTTCTGTAACAAACACCGATGTATTGGTCTATGAAATGCGTTCCTCTATATTAATCTTTTAGTTACCAGAATCAGATTTTTGCACTTTTTGTTCTGGCATGACTTCAAGCCATGTTTCGTACAAGAGCGGTATTAACGTCACAATGTGCCTGTTTATAGTATCCAGTCCTTTGTTGACGGATAGGTTTTTATTTCTGGAAAATAGATCAAATGCGGGTTGGTCCAGTGCTTTTCCAAAGGTGTTTTTGTAGATGGGGAATCTAGAGGCTTGAGAGGCGTCAAATAAAATATTAGAAGTAGTGGACCTAAAAAATTAGTTAGACTTAATCTGATTAGGCTTTTATATGGGGTGATTCATGGTTAATCTGAATTGAATCTCTGATTGATCGGGAGGTGACACAGATATTTAGTGGGTCCTTGTTCTCTTCCTGGCAGGAAACTAGTTATCTAGTACATATAAGTACCTTATTAAAACTTAACATTCAACAAAATAAAAACATGTTACCTTGACCTAATATCAAGGGAAGATGGTTGGGAATAAAATTCTCTATAATATTATACTTTTAAAAATTTTCCATATTTTTATTATTTATGGAGTTATTGCTTTATTTGACCATCTTCGAAGGGGTTGAATATGCTTTTCGCCTACAACTCGGTTCCAGTTGGTTACGCTGCCAAAAGTGAAGAGAGTAATATGGTGTGGAATAAAATTACCTACAATTTTGTACTTTTAAGAATTTTCGATATTTTTATTATTTATGGAGTTATTGCTTTAGTTGACCATCTTCGGAGGGGTTGAATATGCTTTTCGCCTACAACTCGGTTTCTGTTGATTACCCTGCGAAAAGTGAAGATAGTAAAATAGTTAGGAATAAAATTCTCTATAATATTGTTCTTTTAAGAATTTTCGATATTTTTATTATTTATCGACTTACTGCTCAATTTGACAATTTTCAAAGGGGTTGAAAATGCTTTTCAGATGTAGCTCGGTTCCTGATAAGTTCGCGACGAAAAGTGAAGATAGTAAAATGATTGGGAATAAAATTCTCCATAACATTGTACTTTTAAGAATTTTTAATATTTATCGAGTTATTGCTCGATTTAACAATTTTCAAAGGGGTTGAAAATGCTTTTCACGTGTAGCTCGGTTCCTGATGATTTCACGCCGAAAAGTGAAGATAGTAAAATAATTGGGACTAAAATCCTCTATAATATTGTCCTTTTAGGAATTTTCAATATTTTTATTATTTATCGAGTTATTGCTCGATTTGACCAACAACGGCAATTTTTCAGAGATCAGAAACAGATTTTTGGGCGTGGGCTGGGCTTAATTTTATATTCGAAAGTTAGCAGCTCTACTACTGCTTGCTGAGGTCTCTTATCAGATAGCACCTGTTATAAACTATTAATAAATGAGTATTTTAATGAAGGTAGTTCAGACTAGTTCAGGTCCAAATTAAAACAGTCAATAAAATTGTTATTTCAATATATAAAAAAGGAGATTATGGTAGGTTTAAAAATTATTGGACAGCAGCAGATAGTAGCTATGTAATGTCTAAGCACATTAAGCAAATTGAAATATAATAATTAGATTCTAAGTGAGTGCATTGTGTTGTTTTCAGAGTCGAATGTAGTATAAGTAGTGTTATATCATTAGAGTTTTTGACAAAGCAGTAATAAATCGATGAATCTGTGAATAAATAAATAAATAGGTACTTACCACTCTAAAACATTCTTATTGTCATCTTTTTCCAAAATAACAGTAAGCACAGCATGCAACCTACTTAATACTTTGATTCGCCAGGATACGCTCGTCATTTTGCTGCCTAAATTTAATGTGAGAGTCCTACCAAGTTGAGAATCGTTACGTAACTTGGAAATGAGCGAAAGAAAATCGGGTAGAAGCTTCTCAGAAGTCAGACTGACTAATCCACAATCGTTTTTGAGGAAACAATCGAGGAAATTCAAGGAGTCTTCTTGGATGTTCTTGTCAATGTTTGTCATTGCACAGCGTAAATTTGTGGAGAAAAAATCGAAAAATGGTACCAGTTTTTCACTGGGAATCTAAAATACAAATGGTGGAGTTTATTAAAGAAAAATCAAAATATTAGACATACACTTACATGTTGTAATATGGTGTCAATACACTTAACTGCTCTTTTACGAACTTTATTGTCCTTGTCTTGCATTAAACTGCTGATTGCCAAGCATATTTGGGCTAAATGCTGTTGAATTATTTCCTCAGTATGGATTTTAATTATATCTGCTAGCTCTTCACATGCAGAGTGTCTGACATTATCATTATAATGTTTAATGCGACTGAGAAGGTCCTGAAAAGTACAATTTTAAATGCAAATTAATACTCGATTTACATGTGCAGAAAAGTGGCTCTGATAAAAAGAACATAAGAGTTAGGAACGGGAGCTAGAAGAAAAGAAACTAAAATGTAATGGCAGGACATATATAATCAGGATGAGCAATACTACAGACCAAGAAGATAAATGAAGAAATACTAAATCAAAAGGGAAACCATGGGAAGAACCAAGCATACTAGCCAAAAACCAACAGAAGTGGCAAAACTAAAATAATTAAGGACACATAAGGGTAAAAACAAGGATTTAGATGATCATTATGTTATCTGGAGTGTTACTACTACCGAATACTGTTCCTTACCTTTACGTTAAGTTTCCTTTTACTTAAAATATCTTCAGAGTCTTTTTGTTTGAGCTGCTCTGGCAAAACTATGGGTTTTATTTTAAAGGCAGTGTTTGTTACATTTTGTCCTTTGGGTAAAAATTTAGTTTTTGATTGTTTCAGTTTCACTTTAGCCTTGTCGGCTTTAAGGTCTTTCTTATGACGGTGATTCTTTCCCATTTTCAACACTTAATGCCACATGCGGAAACTTGCAACAGTTGCACAAAACGTTCTATGAACAGGTGTGCAACCCCACTTCTTTCTATAAACGTCTTACGCTGGCTTTAATATTTTCGGACGTTTGGCCAGCTGTACCCGTTTGCTAAAAATGCACCTGGACTAACTGAAGAAGATTTACGGTTAACTTCATATGAAACTTTCACGTCAAAAATTTCTAACCTAACTTTGTTTCCCTGATTTCATTGTTATTTTTTGTGAAAATATTTTGTTTTTATTAAGTTTTATCCTTTTTTGTGTGTATATTTCTTTTTCTACCCAATCGTTATGGATGTAGCTGATGTAAATGCCGGCCAAAGGCAATACAGAGATGAAATCAGTATTAGATGTCGGAAACTGTTTCAAGACTTCTTGGAAGAGTAAGTTTCAATTTGAACCAAGTGTTGCTTTTTTATGTTATACTAATCATAACTCTACCACACCACAGGTGCAAAAAAGGACGGGGAATTAAAATACTTAGACCCGTGTCAGGAGCTACAAAATAAAGAATGTAGGTAGCACAATTGAATTCAGTTTCGATGATTTTTTCAACTTTGTCAAAGATCATTGGTAAGGTTTTTAGGGCAGGTTATCAGAACTCATTCTATCCATCCTGATCTTATTTCCGTCACGTTTGTATGCATGGATTGTCGGGCAGTGATCAAGAATGTAGAACAACAATTTAAGGTGGTAGTTTACATTGGTTGTGGTTGTGAGATATGGTTTTGATACTTATGATATTTTAGTATACCAATCCAACCATTTGCAGAAAGCCTCGGTGTAGTAACCTCAGAAGGGATTTTTTCATGTTAAATGTAGACAAGTCACAGTTCCCAGTATTTTAGAAAGATAATCCAATAAACACAGGCAGAATTTTCAAGAGGTTGTGTACCCCGGAGTGTGGAAGTTATTTTAAGGGCAGAAAATGTTGACTCAGTACAGGTTAGTTCGTACTTAAACATTTATTATTACATAAACTGTTTTCTGTAGGACAAATGTGTTGAATATGAAAGACATTTGCCATAATGTTTAATGTAACAACTTACTTATTTATTTATTGCACTTTACAGACTCTTTACATAAAACAATCCTGTTATAAAGAACAAGTAATGCACTACAAAAAAAATTAAAGAATTTGATTTTTAAGTTTCCTATAACTGAAAATATCCGCATTAAGTATTTTGAACACTGTTAAATTGTAGACTGAACATTGAAATGTATTCTAGATACAAAATATACATCATTTAGGTATGAGCGCATTTACCAACCGATACAAGAACAGGACACAAAATTTTTGTCTATGATTTACAAAAGAAACAAATAAATGTTTTAAACATTGCATACTTATAAACTCTTAAGTATTCCTAACTACAGAGCCAAAATTCTACTTGCTCTGTGGGCTATATCTTCAACATGAGAATTGAAATATAATTTAGTATAAAAATTATGCCTAATTAATCTCTAATTTCACCAACTTCCGCAGGTGGATCATTTAATATTAAATTTAGGAACAGAACCACATTTAGTTTTCTGTTTTGTTGCTATAAGTTGAAGTATCTTCCTTAAAGAGGATATATTAAATTCTCGAAGCATATTCAAAGAAAGTTACCAATATCAAACGCATCAGGGAATGAGACAAAATTAAGTGTTGTCCTCCCAGCTAAATATTTGGTAATATCTTCATCCAACAGGTAATGTTATCAAAAATAGGTATTTCAGACCGATCAGAGAGGTTGATGTATAGTAAATCACTTCTGTGTTGTCAAAAAAGCTTCAATAATAATAATATATGTATAGCTTTCACTATCAAATATATATTAATTAGTTTATTTCAAATATTTATTATACCTAATGAAAATAATAATAATATAATAATTGGCTGATTATAATAAGCATCTGCTACCTGTATTCAATAAATGTGTTCCTTCAAAAAGGTTAAAGGAAGCAAGCATTGGTAAGGGGAGAATTTCCTTCATTCCTAAAAAAAAGCTCTTAAGGGAGGTAATTCTGATGATCCCTGAGGATCCTTATTGTCGCTATCTATCTCATATTTTTTCAAGCATTTCCATTTTTGTTCACCTGAATCGCAACAGATGGCGTCAGAGTTTCAACATATTGCTGTTGTGTAACGACATTTTTGTGACCTCGAAATACAATGGTTACAGGATTCTGACTAGCGCCATCTATCTCATATTTTTTCAAGTATTTCTTTCATTTTTGTTCACCTGTGTCGCAACAGATTTTTTGTCTCTTGGTATTTTTTCGTATCTTACTTCGTTTTCGAGAAAAAAAAAAGCCACCCATGCATTTCGAAAAATTTTTTCTCACGAATATTGACAAAAGATGTGCGTTATGTTGTTTTCGGGTTAAGCAGCTAAAAATACAACTTTTTTGTCTCTTGGTATTTTTTCGTATCTTGCTTCGTTCTCGAGAAAAAAAAAAGCCACCCATGCATGTCGAAAATTTTTTTCTCACGAATATTGACAAAAAATGTACGTTATGTTGTTTTCGGGTTAAGCAGCTAAAAATACAACTTTTTTGTCTCTTGATATTTTTTCGTATCTTGCTTCGTTCTCGAGAAAAAAAATAAAAGCCACCCATGCATGTCGAAAAATTTTTTCTCACAAATATTGACAAAAGATGTACGTTATGTTGTTTTCGGGTTAAGCAGCTAAAAATACAACTTTTTTGTCTCTTGGTATTTGTTCGTATCTTGCTTCGTTCTCGAGAAAAAAAATAAAAGCCACCCATGCATGTCGAAAAATTTTTTCTCACGAATATTGACAAAAGATGTACGTTATGTTGTTTTCGGGTTAAGCAGCTAAAAATACAACTTTTTTGTCTCTTGGTATTTTTTCGTATCTTGCTTCGTTCTCGAGAAAAAAAATAAAAGCCACCCATGCATGTCGAAAAATTTTTTCTCACGAATATTGACAAAAGATGTGCGTTATGTTGTTTTCGGGTTAAGCAGCTAAAAATACAACTTTTTTGTCTCTTGATATTTTTTCGTATCTTGCTTCGTTCTCGAGAAAAAAAATAAAAGCCACCCATGCATGTCGAAAAATTTTTTCTCACGAAGACAAAAAAAATGTTCGTCACTGAAAGTTTTATATTGTTTTCGGGTTAAACAGCTAAAAATACAACTTTTTTGTCTCTTGGTATTTGTTCGTATCTTGCTTCGTTCTCGAGAAAAAAAATAAAAGCCACCCATGCATGTCGAAAAATTTTTTCTCACGAAGACAAAAAAAATGTTCGTCACTGAAAGTTGTAGATTGTTTTCGGGTTAAACAGCTAAAAATACAACTTTTTTGTCTCTTGGTATTTGTTCGTATCTTGCTTCGTTCTCGAGAAAAAAAATAAAAGCCACCCATGCATGTCGAAAAATTTTTTCTCACGAAGACAAAAAAAATGTTCGCCACTGAAAGTTTTATATTGTTTTCGGGTTAAACAGCTAAAAATACAACTTTTTTGTCTCTTGATATTTTTTCGTATCTTGCTTCGTTCTCGAGAAAAAAAATAAAAGCCACCCATGCATGTCGAATAATGATAGATAGTAGCACTAAACGTAAAATCGAATTTGTTGCATAAACTAACCACAAATGCCAAAAAAAAAGAACTCCACCAAACAGATATTTCAAAATTGTAACAGACTTTTGATCTTTGACGAGCTGCCAGCTCCCTAAACAGATATTTGATGGCCTACTTATGATCACGTGGTAACAAGGGATCCGTGATCACAGATGCATCTAGGTTCGGATTCCAAGGGCTCATTTTATCAAGGTCCGGTTAACAGCTACAACAATTGTTCCAATAATGGTATCCTTGAAATTATCTTGCTGTTGGTGATAAAATGAACCAAAATATATTTTTTAGGTAATGCCAACGTTGTTGGTAGCGTTACTGTAAAAAGTTGGTTTCTAATGATTTCTATTCGTTTTAAGGTTTTTTTTTGTGGAATTAATTTATCGGAAGAAAAAAAGAAGAGGATAAGTGGCCATTGCAATTTGGAACAACATCTGCTCCATAACCACGGCACTGGTATGGGACAAGAGGCCATTGTGAGTTAGGTTAGTATCTACTCTGTGACAAATGCGCTGCCGTTGACAAGGGGCCATTGTAATTCAAGACCGCCATCAATGCGATGTGGCAAGAAGTTGAACTAATGTTTTTTTTTTCCTGACACAATGGCGGAGGTTCGTTTTAATAAAAAGAAAATTAACATGCCTTTCATTTTTTAGATATGGATCTGCATAAAAACTAGCATCGCTTTATTAAAAAACCTTCGCCATTTTGTCAGGAAATAGAAATATACACGAATAGAATAAAAATAATTTTGTGGCTTTCAGGATCAAAATCACTACGAGGAAGCGCATATGGAGAAAATGGAATATTCTTAGGATAAGTTTACTGTAATTTTAACTTTATACCCTCGCCATAGGCTTAGAAGTGGTGGTTATGTTTAGGTTATTCATATGGATTTACCTATGTTGTTTTAGAAATTGAATAAAGATAATAATTCAGATTCGTTCGTCTTTTTGTTCCTTGAAACCCGCCAAAGCCTGGTTAATTCAGTTTCTGCAAGGACAGAAATGCGAGAAGGTATTTTCTACTCTTGATACAAGTATCCTTAAAGATTGGGATATTTTGCACAATCTGACAACGTTTGTATCAGGCGTATAAAATACCTCCTCGCGTCTCTGTGATCCTGATACAAAATCGTAAAATGCAGAAAACGGCATTAAAGGAAAAATATTAGGATAGCAGAAACACGAGGTATTTTCTACTCCTGATACAAATGTCCTTGAAAATTGGGATATTTTGCACAATCTGGCAACATCTTGTATCAGGCGTATAAAATAATAAAATACCTCCTCGCGTTTCTGTGCTCCTGATACAAAATCGTAATTTTGCAGAAATTCCGATTTTTAAGGAAAAATATTAGGATAGCAGAAACACGAGGAGGTATTTTCTACTCCTAATACAAATGTCCTTGAAAATTGGGATATTTTGCACAATCTGGCAACATCTTGTATCAGGCGCATAAAATAATAAAATACCTCCTCGCGTTTCTGTGCTCCTGATACAAAATCGTAATTTTGCAGAAATTTCGATTTTTAAGGAAAAATATTAGGATAGCAGAAACACGAGGAGGTATTTTCTACTCCTGGTACAAATGTCCTTGAAAATTGGGATATTTTGCACAATCTGGCAACATCTTGTATCAGGCGCATAAAATAATAAAATACCTCCTCGCGTTTCTGTGCTCCTGATACAAAATCGTAATTTTGCAGAAATTTCGATTTTTAAGGAAAAATATTAGGATAGCAGAAACACGAGGAGGTATTTTCTACTCCTGATACAAATGTCCTTGAAAATTGGGATATTTTGCACAATCTGGCAACGTTTGTATCAGGCGCATAAAATAATAAAATACCTCCTCGCGTTTCTGTGCTCCTGATACAAAATCGTAATTTTGCAGAAATTTCGATTTTTAAGGAAAAATATTAGGAGAGCAGAAGTGCGAAGAGGTATTTTTTAAAATTTTTACTCCTGGTATGCAATGTTGCCAGATTGTGAAAAAAATCCCAATTTTCGAGGATATTTGTGTCAGGAGTAGAAAATACCTCCTCGTGTTTCTGTGCTCCTGATACAAAATCGAAAAATACAAAAATTGCAATTTTAAGGAAAAATATTAGGAAAGCAGAAATGCGAGAGGTATTTTTTTAAATTCTGCTCCGGGTATGCAATGTTGCCAGATTGTGAAAAATATCCCAGTTTTCAAAGATATTTGTATCAGGAGTAGAAAATACCTCCTCGCGTTTCTGTGCTCCTGATACAAAATCGAAAAATACAAAATTGCGATTTTAACGAAAAATATTAGGAAAGCAGAAATGCGACGAGATATTTTTTTAAATTCTGCTCCTGGTATGCAATGTTGCCAGATTGTGCAATATATCCCAATTTTCAAGGACATTTGTATCAGGAGTAGAAAATACCTCTTCGCGTTTCTGTGCTCCTGATACAAAATTCTTAAATGCAGAAAACGCGAATTTGTTAGCAATATTGTCAATAATTTCTTAAACCTTAAGAAAATATGCGCAATCGATTAGCATTGCATGGAAGTAGCGCTTTTCTACATCTTAGGATAGAGTAAAGGTATTTCCTCCTCCTGTTATGCAATAGGGAGCTGAGCGCAAGAAATAAAACAACAAACCGCCAATCCTCATAAATAATAATTTTATTTGAAACCTTTCATAACAATGTAAATACATATAGTGATATTTAAAATTATACAAATAATATTATATTGACCACAAACGGTCCAACGGCAAGGCATTAAAACAACAGTCATGTACATGAAATCCTTGAACATATTTTGATCCTGAGCCGTCTTGGCTCTTGGGGCGGGGTAAATTGCGCCTTCTCCGAGTGAATTCCTCGTCGAAATTGCTCAAGTCCTCCATCGAGTGCTGTGGAAGATAAAGTCGACAATGTAAAGGAATTCGTGACAGTCCCGAAGCCAAATAACCACCACTGTGGGCACAAACGAAGTTTCTCCAACTGGATGTGCCTGAAGAACGCATGTTTCTTCACGTTTTTCGTGTCCCGCTAGCTAGACCCCAATCTTCGGTAGGGAGATTTTCGCAATAGCTGAAAAAAAAAACAATCGTCATTAGGTTTGTTCCAATTCGACCGAACGCTCGCTTAGCTAATTTACCACCGCAACAATCGATTGCCAAGTTCAAAATTTGATTGACAGGATGGAAGTGATGGTTCGGGGGACGGTAACTAGGTATATACGATTTTTGGGCGACTGGTCGGCAAGACTCGAGTCAAACTGATTGATAGTAAAGGAAGATAAAACATACGACAATTATTTAGCTTAAACGCATTACGACGTTCTCTCTTCTTTCCGTTAGGTGGCTGATTGTAATATCCATTTGCCAGACCTGTATGTGGTGGGTACGACTCTCTGTCTTCAGGTGGTTTCACCTATCACCCTCTTTAATTCAATAAAATATCGGTCAAAAGTTCATCCACAAGATGAGTAGTAAATAATACAATTCTGTAGGTTAGAACGGAATAATATCAACATCAGACAATATGACTCCGTAACTACTTTCACAAAGAATTGTATAGCTTACCACTCGCCCTGAGGAAGATCTTTTAGTCGAAACGCTTAGGAATCCTATTTGAAATAAAGAAGTTGATAGGAGTTTTAGCGTTCTTAGTCATCCCCTATTTAAGGACAAACAGTTCGCGAGCCTGCAAACCATCCCAACATAGAAGTCATTGTTGACGACTACATACAGGTCTGGCAAATGATTATTACAATTAGCTGCTTAAGGGGAAGAAAAGAGAACGTTGTAATGTAACTTGACCGAAAGTGAAAATGCCTTGTACCTCCTTCCACTATAAGTCAGTTGGATCAGAGTCTGACTGGATCAGGTGCGACATATGTGCATGAGCAGCTCGACAATCAAAATCGAACAAGTGACAGGGCAGAATCTGGGTTCTTGTACATTGCGGAGTGCATGGTAACGAGATGGCCGACGATCTCGTCAGACTTGGAGCCGAGGCTTCCTACTTAGGACCTGAACAGCAGGTAAGGGTGGCCCTAAAGAAGTGGGCTGTCAAGGAGGAATTATTCATAACTTGGCATGACATGGCCAAGTTGGAGTAAATTCTTAACAGGAGCAGGCATGTCCTGAATCCTCTGGAGGGACTTCTAACAGAGGACACCGCAAATTGAGAAACCACCTGCCCTTGATGGGTGTGGAAGAGGACCCGATTTGCCCGGGATACTTGGAGGATGAAGAGACACCGCTACATTTCCTGTGAGACTCGGGCGTCAAGTCATTGGGACAGTGGTGCTTCGACTGAAGGAAGTTAGGCGACCCATGTCTGAAACGACGTCCTGACCTTCGTGAGAAGCTCAAGTAAGTTTGGCGAAGGTCTGCGTGATTCAAGTGGATGGCGTAGGGGAACAGCATCACAAAGCATTCCTACAATCTCTTTTCTTACCATGTGCCTAACCCGTATATCCAAATTGTTCGCCTCAAGCACGCCACGATGATGATCCAACAACAATATGTTGAAACTAACGCCATCTGTTGCGATTCAGGTGAATAAAAATGGAAGAAATGCTTCAAAAAATATAAGACATATGGCGACAGTAAGGATTCGTCTCACCGTTGTATTCCGATGTCACAAAAATGTCGTTAACCAATAACATGTAGACAACTCAATATCTGATACTAGGGTCGCGCAAGCGGGGGTCCCGCAAGGGTCACCACTCGCTGCGATCCTATATGTACAATATTTATACAGCGGACATTCCGCAGATTCACACAACTGTATCTGTTTGCTGATGACACTGCGATTACTGCCACCTCAGGAGTGCCCCGGAGAGTGGTTTTACGCCGGCAGCGCCATATCCTGCTTCTGCAGAATTGGCGGGGACCTGGATGATGAGGTTAAACGAGGGGAAGACACGGGCAATATTTTTCTCAAAGACGAGACTAAGACTGCCTGAAACAAGGGCCAAGATTAACAATAAATCCATTGAGTGGAGCCCTAAAGTTAGCTATCTTGGATAGAAATAAAGGTCTGTCTTTACCACCAAATAACTTTATTTGCCCCTCTAGGGTAGAAAACAAGGGTTATAGAAATACATAAAATGACGATGAATTAAATTAAATTTACAATCTCGCCACAGAATATGGACTACTTCTTAAATCTTAGCTATCTTGGTCTCACCTTTGACAAAAAATTGACCTGGAACGACAATGTTGAAATTAGATTAAAAAACACAGACAAATGTGCGCAGTGTACCCCTTACTCTGCGCAAAAAGTAGACTAAAACTAAAAACAAGGACATTAATATATAAAACCATAGTAAGACCAGTACTGACATACGGTGTACCAACCTGGTGCACCGTTAACAAGACAAGGTTCATGAAAACACAAAGACTACAAAACAACGTACTGGGAATGATGATACCGACGGCAGTACTGCACAGGGACTTAAAAATGGACACATTTTCGGACCACATAACAAAACTAATAACCAAATATGTACTTTGAAACGACTGACATTTCAACAAATCCAACAATACAAAACTCCCACATACGCTCGACGAGACATAACAAGTAAAAATACCCCAAGGATTGGTTCCCACCCTGAAATCAATAAAAAACAACAGAATGCAACTTATTACAAAAATTAAAACAGAAAAAAACATCAACGAAAAAAAAACATAAATAGAGAAAAAAAACATTAAATGAGGAAAACAAAACGACAACAAAACATACAGTTCAAAATCAAATAACGAAACGAAAAACAAAAGCGAACGAAAAAACACCTAAAGAAAATTCAGAATAGTGGAAGGATAAGTAATCAACAGCGATAAAAGGACTAAAAGCTCTTCAGAGCGATCTCAGCAAGCACTAACAGTATGCCGATGTTGAAACTAACGCCATTTGAGGTAATTCAAGTGAATAAAAATGGAAATGCTTGGAAAAATGCGAGATAGGTGGCGACAGTGACGATCCATCTCGCCGTTGTATTCCGATATCACAAAAATACCGTTATCTAACAACATTATGTTGAAACTAGTGCCATCTGTTGCGATTCAGGTAAATAAAATGAAAGGAAGCTTGAAAAAATTCGAGATAGATGGCGACAGTAACGATCCATCTCGCCGTTGTATTCCGATGTCACAAAAATACCGTTATTTAACATTATGTTGAAACTAGTGCCATCTGTTGCGATTCAGGTGAATAAAAATGGAAGGAAGCTTAAAAAAATTCGAGATAGATGGCAACAGAAACGATCCATCTCGCCGTTGTATTCCGATGTCACAAAAATGCCGTTACCCAACAACATTATGTTGAAACTAACGCCATCTGTTGCGATTCAGGTGAACAAAAATGGAAGGAATGCTTGAACAAATATGAGATAGATGGCGACAGTAACGATCCATCTCGCCGTTGTATTCCGATGTCACAAAAAGGTTGTTGCACCCCAATAGGATGTTGCAATGTGAATAAAAAAAATAAGAAAAATACTTAGAATAGGCTTAAATTGATATATTTTAGAGCGGCCCTAATAGAAGGGGATGTCATATTATGAAGTTAAAAACAACTTACTCCAAGCTTCCTGAAAACACGAAAGGTTCTCCTGCATTTTGCCAACCACTTCGAGTGCTTCTCTGGCCATTTTGTGCATGGCGTTCCTCATGTCCTGAATTTTGGAGGTTGCTGAGATTGGTATTTGATGCTGCAAAGATATTTCAAACGTAAATAATTACAATGTTTGTAATTGTGTACAAGTCTTACTTAAAATAACCCGATTCTAACTACTCGCGGTTCCCTTATCTGTTCTTCTGGGCAGAGGATTGAATAGGCTTTTAATTCGAAAGTAGGAGCCAAGGATTCAACACTGGCTGGTACTTATCGAAATAACACCGAAAAACATATTTATGTACTCACAAAGTTAATGTGTTTATTTTATTAATATAGTTTTTCAGTCCAGCTCATTCTCTCCACAATAACTTTACTTCCCTCTGTTCAATTCCCTGATAAGCATGTCCCTTCCATTATATTAATTAAACTCATTAGTAAATTTGAGTCCAAAAGTGCTGTAATAAATAACTGTAAATGCTCAACTCAGAGTGTCAATAGAGCTGAAGAAAGGGATAATAGAGATCTTGATATTTTACTGCACGTGGAGGACAACGGCGTAGCTATAGTTTCCGCAAGGGGGGGGGGGGGTCCGACATTGTCAGGCGCTGATAAAAGAAAATAGCGCCGAAGGTGCAAAAAAAAATTGCGCCGCAGGCGAAAATTTTTTGGGTGCCACGCCCCTTTTTGAGTCAAGGTGCTTAGTTTTGAAGTGGGAAAAGTAGAAAACACAATACAAAATCCTCAAGAAAATTACAAAAACAACCCGGTGCGTTTAGGAGGGGGGTTTAATATTTTTACCTATCTTTCAGAGAATTTCTACTTTTGAGCAGTTATTGGAGTCGGAGCTGAATTGACATGGTGATGGTTTAATCAAAAGCTGAATCTACAGTATTATTTGTTTTATACTTGACTCAAAGATTATAATTAGGTTTGGCATCGACTTTGGCATTCAGTTTGACTTTAAATTAAAAGCTAAAATATAATTAAAATGGAAACATTAATTTACATTTTTATTATTCAATTAAATCTTTTAGGTCTTATTGCTAACCTATCTATAATTTCTTCGGAACCTATTTGCACTGCCAGATCACGATGAGTGCTCATTAGAGCAGGGCCAGTCAGTCTTTCATCTCCTGTTTTATTTCTAAGATAAGTTTTTAACCTCCTCAGAGTAGAGAAACATCTTTCAGGGGTCGCAGTGGACACTGGAAGCGTAGCTAAAATGATAAGGAGCTTCTTTGTCAAAGGGAAAAACTGTTCATCGCACTGATCGATAACGTCTATTGCAGTGTCAGGTTTCACTTAAAATTAGCGTGGGGCATCAATAGGGGGGGTCCGGACCCCCTAAACCCCCCCTTATATACGCCACTGGTGGAGGATAATAAAATGATTAGCACGAGGATTTTTAGGCAAGCAGTAGGAAACCATCAAGCCACAGTGTTGCGCACTTTAAAAAACATAAATATTTTCCTTACAAGTATGAAAAACATCAAGGGCCACCGCAAGGTGATGAAGAACGGAGAATGGTAAATGGACAAAGCAAATAATAATAATAGGGATTTTTTGAGAAATACTTGTTTTATCGCAGAATATACATTCACCGTTAACAATGAACCACGGACGCAATATCCACAAAAAATAAATGTTTGGACGGGAATTGTAGGACATCACATTATTGGGCCATGTTTTATGGAAGACAACCTTACAGCAGTAACCTGTTTGAGGATTACACCCCAATAGGATGTCGATGTTTACGCTATCTGTTGCTTCGACTGAAGGAAGTTAGGCGACCCTTGAAAGTACAAAATTATAGAGAATTTCGTTCCCAACAATATTATTCCTTTACTTCTCGTCGATAAATCAACAGGAACCGAGTTACACGTGAAAATCCTTTTCAACCCCTTCGAAAATAGTTACATTGAGCCATAACTCGATAAATAATAAAAATATCGAAAATTCTTGAAAGTACAAAATTATAGAGAATTTCGTTCCCAATAATATCACTCTCTTTACTACTCGCGAAATTAACAGAAACCGAGTTACACCCAAAAGCCTTTTCAACCCCTTTAAAAATAGTTAAATTGAGCCATAACTCGATAAATAATAAAAATATCGAAAATTCTTGAAAGTACAAAATTATAGAGAATTTTATTCCCAACAATATTTCTCCCCTTACTTCTCGTCGTGAAATCAACAGGAACCGAGTTACACGTGAAAATCGTTTTCAATCCCTTCGAAAATAGTTAAATCGAGCAATAACTCGATAAGTTACAAAGATATTGAAAATTCTTAAGAGTATAAAATTGTATGGAATTCTATTTCCGACAATATTGGTCTCTTCACTTTCACCACGAAATTAACAGGAACCGAGTTGCAACGCGAAAAGCATCTTCAACCCTTTTGAAAATAGTCACATCCAGCAATAACTCGATAAATAATAAATATATCGAAAAATCTTAAAAATACAAAATTGTAGGGAATTTTATTTCACACCATATTACTCTCTTTACTTTTGGCAGCGTAATCAACAGGAACCGAGTTGCAGGCAAAAAACATTCTGACCTCCTTCTAAGATGGTAAAACCCAGCAATAACTCGATAAATAATAAAAATATCGAAAATTCTTAAAAGTACAAAATTGTAGGGAAGTTTATTCATTCAGCAAATAATTTTAGACACTCGCGAGTGCTTTCTTTGTAGATGAAAGTGTGGGAGGATATACCAAGTGTTGCCCAACGGGTAGAAAAAATTAATTTTTAAGCTCTTTCATAATGGGTTAATTTTAAATCATCCGCATAAGGTCGTGAAAGCTACCCCGCAGAATAAGCATAAAATGATTAAAGATTGCACAGTTTACAAAATAAACTTACATTATTTAAGTCCAAAAATGGAGTTCTCTCATCTGCTTTCTTCTGGTAGGCTGTATGTTCCCAGTTTAATCATATAGCTATTCTAAGGTTGTTGCCTCCATCATCATGAAAACCATCCTAAAATATAAATTTATACCTAGGGATAACTTGCAATAGAGAACATTGTTATAATTTTTTTCTATTAAAGAGCAATCAAAATTGTGCATTATTTTTACTAATATATAATTTTTATTTAAATGTGTAGAATACAACTGAACTTGATATTAGTAATGATTTGGAGAAAATAAAAAGTAGTGTGATGCTAATCTGTTATCACATTTAAATATTTCAGTGTCTGATAGAGAATGAGAAAATATCAACACTTTCTGTAAATAAATTTTTGGGATTAGATATCAATGGACAGCTTCCTTAAATTTAAAACCCATATTAATAATTTATGTAACAAAATTTCTTCAAACTGTTATGCTCGGAGGGTGATAACAAACAACTGCAATTTTACTGTAACTCTTACTACGCTCTAATAGAGTTCAGATGCGATTGAACTTCCCCTGTTCCCCCGCAGCCAAAGAAGAGAATAATAATTAAGAGGACACTAATCTGCATCGGGCTGCAACTGTTGTTTACATCATATAGCGCCACCTATACGACGGTAGCGAAAGTAATAAACAAATTTACTACTAGCGGCACCTAATGCTTTTATGCAAGACTACTCACTAAATTATAGATTTCTGTATCACTAGATTTTAGTTTTACTACAATCTAATAGGTGGCTAATAAATACGGTAGTCCGCTGAATATGTGAGTCGAAAGTGGTTCCCTGCAACTTCTGAATTATAAAAGTAACTAAATTGTTGCATGTGTTCACCAAAGAGTAACTCAACTTAGTTGACCCTACACATAGTTAAATGCCAAAAGTGATATCAAAGCATTCCCCTCCTACTACAAAATTTATTAGACTTGACTTTTACTTTTGGGTGTAACATTTTTCTTCTATACTGGCAAAATCTATGAATTTTGAAGTTCTAGGGGGCGAAATTTCCCTAATTCTCCTTCTGTGGAACCGCCACTGACCAAGACTAATATTAATATTATAATATGATGCTCCTACTGTGCCTGTATCTACAGGGGGTTCTTTACATTATTGAACGGGAATAAATAAAAATTACCTTACTACAAACTATCGAAACTGGACCATTCTCTGGGTTTCTTCCAAAGTTTCCTTGGATTCTTAAAATGTTAAAGGTTCCGGACAGGTTGGGCCCTTTCTGTTTCCTTTCATTTTTGGTTTAGTTGAAGGGGGTAACGAACTAGTTGGCGCTGGGTTGTAAACTCGGACCATCAATTCTTCAACCCATTCTAAAATTTCTTCAACTCAGGACTCAGGTGTCTTAAACCTATGATCCAGTACCTACAATATCGGTAGGTACAGTAAATACTTAAAAATATACTTCAGGAAGTATGGAGTTTTGGAAATTAAGCTTACAGCTTCATAATGATTATATAGACAATTAAAAACTACTACATTGGTCAAAAAACTTACTTTTAGATAATACGGAAGATGTTTTTTGTAGCTCCTGCTCCTACCACATAGTATCTATAAACACGTACAGGACGCCAGTCATCTGCTCGCAAATCTTTACTTTTAAAGCATATTATTATATAATAATAATATGACACTGAAAAGACACAAAAGGAAAAAATTAACTTATTTTGTTTGGCAAAAAAATTGATAAAGTGATTCAAAATTGACACATGTCAATGCTGAATGTGGTCTTTGCTACTTATCAGGCAAAGCTGGCTTATCGCCAAAACCTCGAGACCTGAGACTATTTCGCTTTTTACTTTCGAAGGGAGTTGAATGAAAAGACGAACCATTTTCCGGAAGGAGTGTTAAGACGATTTATTAAATTTGTAAATATAAACAATTACGTACAAATTTGGCAACCGTATCTGATTCAGTAGCGGGGGGGGGTATGGTGTTAAAATAAACTAAAGTACCCCTAACAATATTCTATTTCTTCTACTTTCGCTTGCTCCGTACTGCCGCCACAATTGCTCGTAGTATTTTTGATCCTGGAAGCCACAAATCCATTTCATCGTCGATTTTCTTGACTTGAGTGTGTAGTGCAAGGTTTTTTAATGAAAAACAAATTTCTAAAAATTATCAGTCTAAAATCATGCGTGGGGTTTCTCGGCAGCGATTTAGAACTAATACCTTCACCTCGTAATATTTGTTGCCGTTGGCGATGCTCGTATAAATTTAAAACTTTATTTATAAAAATGCCAATTTTATGATTCCTCCGTCAGTATGTCAAGAAAATTCGCAAACTCGAGAAAATGATATATTAAATTAAATGAGCAATAACTGTTTGTTAGGTATATTTAGAATTAATTTCCTTCATTTTTGTGAGCGTATTTTTGGGTGATCACATGTTTCTGACACTTAACGGATGTTTTTAAATTACAATGTCCACTTGTCTGAAGTCACAGAGTAGTCATAATATAATTCCAAATCACAATGGCCATTTGCCCCCTAACTCTTCTTTTTTGTAATTGCTAGACACTTCACCAGCTATAGATCCATGCAACTACCCCAAAATAAATTCAGAAATAGAGAGCACTAAATATAAATTTTTCATAGCAACGCTACTAATAATAACGTTAGCGTAACATAAAAAATGGAACTTTATAAACTCATGATAGGATAGGTAAACAACAATGAGCACTCAAACAAATCCAGATTTTACTGTTACGCGTCAGTAATAACGTTAGCCTAACATATAAAATGGATTTTCAGGAACTTACCGTTCAGTGACATGTAGTTGAAATTGCATTTTCTCTTTGGGATATTTATAGTAGCTACACTAAACCAAATTAGCTTGACTACTAGGCTGAACAAAAACACATGGTCTTAGTGCACGTGAATGAATGCATTAGGAGGTGACAGAGAAGTACTCGGCCCAAGTGTATTTTAAATTTGTATTGATGTGTTTAAAGTAGAGTTGTATCGACTTTTCGGCGTTATTCCAAGCAATTGAGTCCAAAATGTCTTTACTTTTATTGACAGAATGGCGAGGGTATATTAAAAAAAAAATCTATCTAATCACGGCAAGATGAATCTCTAAAAATAAGGGGCAGGGGATTGAACAGGCTTTTAATGCGAAATTAGAAGTCGAGGATTAAACACTGGCTGGTATCGAAATGACACTAAAAAATATATTTATGTACTCACAAAGCTAATATTTATCTATTCACTTTAGAATACGATATGGTCTTATATTTTGGGGTAATTCCACACATGTAGAGAGAATTTTGATACTGTAGAAAAAAAGTATTAGGTCCACTCTCACACATACATAAGAGCCAGGAATAAAGTGACTGGTAGAGAAAAACTTAAAGTATAGCCTTTTAAACAGGAATTAGATGAAAATAAGCTAAAATGAATAGGCAGGATGGTCAACACTACAGACCAACATGATAAATGAAGAAATACTAAAACAAAAGGGAAACGATGGGAAGAAGCAAGAATACTAGTCAGAGGCCAAGGGAATTAGCAAAACTTTGTGAAAGAATAAAGAACCTGTAAGGGTAAAAACAAGGATTAAGACGACGATTATTAAGTGGAGTGTTTTACTTACTACTGAATACTAATAGTGTTTCTAACCTTTACGTTAAGTTTCCTCTCTCAAAATATCTTCAGTTTTTGGGTTTGAGCTGTTTTGGCAAAACTTTGGGTTTTATTTTAAAGGCAGTAAGTATTTCTGTTATACTTTGTCTTTTAGGTAAAGTTTTTCATTGATTTAGTTTCACCTTAGCCTTGTCGCCTTTAAGGTCTTTCTTATGACGGTGATTCTTTCCCATTTTCAAAACTTTTAACGGCCCATGTGGAAACTATCCTCTTTGGTGGAAACAGTTGCACAATATATTCTATGAACATATGTGCAACCCCACTTCTTTCTACAAACGTCTTACGCTGGCTCTAATATTTTCGGACGTTTGGCCAACTGTACCTGCTTACTAACAATGCATATCTAACCACTGGCATAACTATTTTATTATTTGTAGTTTTCATAAAATATTGTAAAAATATTAATTTTCCAATTACAAATTGTTCAAAAAAAAAGGACTGCTTGCTGGACGAATGCACACAATAATTTATTAACGAATTGAAGAAGATATTTGCAGCCAACTTCATATGAAACTTTCGCGCCAAAAAATTCTAACCTATTCGTCCATCCACCTTTGTTTGTCTGGTTTCTTTACTTAAAGTTTTAAACATATTTGAGTTTTATTAAGTTTTATTCCTTTTGTGTGTATATTTATTTTTCTTCTACCGAATAGTTATGGATGTAGCTGACGTGAATGCTGGCCAAAGGCAACACAGAGATGAAATCGGTATTAGATGTCAGAAACTGTTTCAAGACTTCTTGGAAGAGTAAGTTTCAATTTGAACTAAGTGTTTTTTTTTAAGTTATACTAATAATAACTCTACCTCAACGCAGATACAAAGAGGATGGTGAATTAAAATACTTAGACCCATCTAAAGAGCTACAAAATGAAGAACGTAGCACAATCGAAATCAGTTTCGATGATGTTGAGAAATACAACCAGAACCTTGCCACCACAATCATTGAGGAATACTACAGAATATATCCCTATTTATGTCAGGCCGTTTCCAACTTTGTCAAAGATCGTACTGAACTCAAAAAGGAGAAGGAATGTTACATTGCTTTCATGGATGTACCAACAAGGCATGTTGTTAGAGAAATGAAAGCAGATAAAATCGGGACATTAATTAGGATTTCAGGGCAGGTTATCAGAACTCATCCTGTCCATCCTGAGCTTATTTCTGGCACGTTTGTATGCATGGATTGTCAGACAGTGATCAAGAATGTAGAACAACAATTTAAGGTAATAGCTTACATTGGTTGTGGTTGTGAGCCATGTTTTGATGGGTTTGATATTTTAGTATACCAATCCAACCATCTGCAGAAACCCTGTGTGTAGTAACCGCAGAAGGTTCATGTTAAATGTGGACAAGTCACAGTTCGTAGACTTTCAGAAAGTGAGGATCCAAGAAACACAGGCAGAACTTCCGAGAGGTTGTGTACCCCGGAGTGTGGAAGTTATTTTAAGGGCAGAAAATGTTGAGTCAGTGCAGGTTAGTTGGTACTTAAGTATTTATTATTCCCTAAACTATTTTCTGTATGACAGAGGCTTGAATATCAAAGAAATGTGCCATAATGTGTAATGTACCAAGTTACTTATTTGTTTATTGCACTTTCCATATTCTTTACATGAAACAATCCTGTTATAAAGTACTACACTACAAAAAAAGTTTAAGAATTTGATTCCATTGATTTTAAAGTTTCCTATAACTGAAAATATCCACATTAAATAGTTTGAACACTGTTATATTATAGAGTGGAACATTGAAATACACTCCAGACATAAAAGATACCTCGTCTAAATATAAGCCTGTTTCCCAATCAATACAGGACACAAAATTTTTGTCTTATGTTTTTCAACTGGTTCAATAGCATATCTGTCACAGAGAGTCAGTACTTGGGCTCTATGGCCATGAAGTCAGGTTTATCATCTGAAGCTTTGTTAATAAATAAGTGAATATTTTTGAGATTAAATAATGACATGACATGTACAAGAAACAATATATTTTAGGCCGGTGACCGCTACGACTTTACAGGAACACTTATAGTGGTACCTGACGTCGGTGCCATGTCCCTGCCAGGAGCCAAGACGCAAATAGCTTCTAAGCACAGACACAACGAGGAAAACGAAGGAGTGAGAGGTCTGAAAGAGTTGGGTGTACGGGATTTACACTACAGGATGGCATTTTTGGCTTGTAGCGTGCAACCTACTAATCCAAAATTCGGTGGAATTGAAATGCCTTTAGGTATTTATATTTTATTTTAATGAAAAACCAAGACAATCTTAATTTTAATTTACTGTTGCTATAGGAGACATTACGCCAGAAATAATGCGACAGCAAATGACAGAAGGTGAATGGCGTCACATGTATGAAATGTCGCATGACAAGAATTTATATCAGAACATGATCAACAGTCTTTTTCCCAGCATCCATGGGAACGATGAGGTATGTGATTACATTTGGAAAGTTTACTGGCGGAAAGTAATTGCTGTCAGTAAACTTGCCCAGTGATTACACTGCCCCCTATAATATCAAAACAATATCATTCACAGGTTAAAAAAGGAATCTTGCTCATGCTATTTGGTGGGGTATCTAAAACTACCAGGGAAGGGACCACTCTAAGGGGGGACATCAATTGCTGTATAGTAGGCGATCCCAGTACAGCAAAAAGTCAGTTTTTAAAGCAGGTCGTTGAGATTTCTCCCAGGGCTGTTTATACATCAGGTAAGAGATACAATAAAATACAATACTTTACACAATTCAGTACAAGAAAAATCATGATCAAAATAAAGCCTGAAACCCTAACGTTCCAGTGTGTAAGTACATTGAAACTGCAATTTTACTAACGAATAATAAAGGGACTTTAAAAGCTCAATATTAGAAAAATTTCAGCAACAATGCATTATAAAACCAGCCATCCTGAATGCCTTTGCCAAAGCAAAGTTAATGTAGTCATTAAATCTTAGTTCCGAGTCTAGTATTACAGCAGAATTAAAAACAACTTTAGCCAATGCAACCAAGACCAGAAATGGGGCGATAATTACTTGTCACCCCTGTGGCCACCCTTGAATACTGCGATCACACAACCTGGAGGTAGGTTGCCTCAGGGATTTTAGTGGACGTTCCCAGATATATTTTGTTCTTAATTAATTTCAAAATTTTCGCAGGTAAAGCCTCGTCAGCCGCTGGTCTCACTGCCGCAGTAGTTAGGGACGAAGAATCTTCCGATTTCGTCATTGAAGCTGGCGCCCTCATGTTAGCAGACAACGGAGTCTGTTGCATCGACGAGTTCGACAAAATGGACCCCAGAGATCAGGTCGCTATTCACGAAGCCATGGAACAGCAAACTATATCGATAGCTAAAGCAGGTATGGCTCTAATCATACAGCACTGGCGAATGGTTAGTACAATCAGCAGCTTAATGCGAAGAAAAGAGAACGTAATGCACCAGTTATAAGTTAAATAAAGGGAAAAGTAATGTCTTGTCGCGCTGCTGTCTTCTTTCACTAGTTTTGGATCCGAGTCTTAGAAAAGTGAAAGGGGGAAGCGGGGCGCGCGTAAATTAATGCTACCAAGATATTATGTTGTCTCATGTTATAGGAGAGTAGTATTTAAGGGTGGAGGTTTTATGATATTGCCAAAAAATAATGGTTGGTGTGTAAGCGTAACTAAGTACCAAGAGCTTAATTCTGAGAAGCATTTTTATCTAACATGGAAATGTTTATAGATCCCCTTCAGGTGACTTAAACATTTTTTGTGTCATATCTTGTCTTGAGAAATTCCAACATTATTTTGGTTGGAGATTTTAATATTAACTTGAGCCATAATTCACAAGACTTTATTAAAATGAAATGTTTACTAATTTCATTCGATTTGAAGATGTATATAAATACCTATACCAGAGTTACTAAAACGACTTGCTCAATGATTGATTACTTCTGTTCAAATTCGAGAAATAATACTGTTACAGTTGAAGCTAAGCACACAGACTTGAGGTCATTAATTAGTAATTGGTAGGATAGTTTCTGTGGGTCCATAGACTGAGTGTCATGATTCCGTTTTCTTTAGGAATTACTCTAACAAAAATATTAAAAAGTTTCAATCTCTTATGGATAATTGACTTGGCTCACGTCATGAGTGGTGAATCTGTTTCCGATAAGTTTTGTAATTTCCAACGATACATAGTGCAGGCAATATAAGCTTGTTTTCCTTTTAAAAAAATATTAATTAGGACCAGCTCTTATACAGTGTGTATGTAAAGTCTGGAAACGGCTTAAAAACATCACAATTTATTGGCCGATTTAAACCAAATTTGGTACAGATGTGTAGGAGGATCTGACGCACCGAATGACGATATTGACGTTGTTGGCTTTTTAGTTTGTCTGGAATTCGAACGAATTTTATATTTTTAAATGTAACACCCTGTACATTTTTCATTTATAGTTTTTAGTTTAAATTTGTTACACTTTTGGTAAAACGTACTTTGTTCCTAATATCAGTAGTTTTCGAAATAACGACGTGTTTTGAAAATAGCAACAAATTGTGTTTTATTTATTAATAAAAGTAGTAGATAAAGAAAAAAGTTTTGAAATTTTACAACATGTTGTTAAAAGCCCTGTTTCTTCATTAAGAAAAATTTCTCAAGTAAGTGACGTCTGCTTCAAATCCGTCCATAATGTTTTAATAAAACATATAAATATCACCCTTTCAAAATACATGTAGTTCAAGAGTTATCAGAAGATGATTATGAGCGAAGAATTGAATTTTGTGATGTCAAGGTTTGACCAAAATAACCAGTTTTTCAGATTTATAGTATTTTCGGATGAAGCAACATTTATGTTAAATGGTAAAGTCAATAGTCACAACTGTAGGTTTTGGGCAAATGAAAATCCCCACTGGATGAGAGAAGATCATACACAACGCCCTGGAAAATTGAATGTGTGGGCTGGGCTTCTGGGTAACCACAAGATCGGTCCATTTTTTATTGATGGAAATTTGACATCACAACTTTACCTTGAGCTCTTGGAAACGCAAATAGTGCGTTACATTCTTCCAACAGGACGGAGCTCCTCCCCATTTTGGTCGAAATGTGCGCGAATTTTTGAACACCACTTTTCCGAATAGGTGGATCGGTAGAGGGGGTACAATCGAGTGGCCTAGGTCCCCTGATTTGTCGCCTAACGACAACTTTTTATGGGGACACAGTTTATACCACAAAACCTCAAGATTGGCCGATTTGCAGCGTCGAATTTTGGATGAATTCAAATTAATAACGCCAGAAATTATTTAGAACACAATTGAAAAATTTTATTTTCAATTAGCACACTGTCAAGCTGTACAGGCAAAACAGTTTGAACATTTAATATAGAAAATATATTTTTTCTAAATGTACTCGTTATTTCGAAAACTACTGATATTAGGAACAAAGTATGTTAAACCAAAAGTGTAACAAATTTAAAGTAAAATCTATAAATGAAAAAATATACACATTACATTACATTTAAAAATATAAACTTCGTTCGAGTTTCAGACAAACTAAAAAGCTGGCAACAACGCCAATATCGTCATTCGGTGCGTCAGATCCTCTTACACAACTGTACCAAATTTGGTTTAAATCGGCCAATAAATTGTGATGTTATTAAGCCGTTTCCAGACTTTATACACACACTGTATAACAAAAGGTATAAAGAGGGCATGCAAGAATAAAAGGTGCTTACATTACATTGTAAATATACTGACAATCAGAACATTGCTTCTCATTTTTAAAATACGAAACAACTTCAAAAAAAGTAATAATAGAAGCACAGGGAAATTAACAAATCTAAAAACTAAGAGAAAGACCTGATCCATAATTAATGTTATTACGGGTAGAAGATCAAATAAAAAGAAACAACCCATAAGGGTAAAAGTGGATTCTATTATTTAAATAACTTTTATGTCAATCTAGCAACTGAAATTACAGAAAATTTACATACACATCAGCGCGATATCAATTCTAAAAGAAACTACAGCGAAAATGGTCACAACATTTTTCTTAAAACCCACTACTGTTTTGGAAATTCTGGATATTGTAGGACATCTTAAAAATACAAATTTTTGTGGATTGGATCAAGTATCTCCAAAAGTAAAAGAACATTCCCAGAAAAGTTTTTAAAACTATCGCCGAAATCATAAACTGTTCTTTTGATCCTAAACTATTACAATATGTAGTTAATAGAGACCTAACCGAAATAAAGCACTGGTTTGATGCAAATAAATTAGTGCTCAATACTGAAAAAAACAAAATGGATGTCATTTAATGAAGATCTGACCCTTTCAGTAAGAATACATCAGACAAATATTGATAAGGTGTCTGACTGTAAGTTTCTGCGAATTATGTTAGACAAAAACTCAAAATGGGAGAACCATATTAACAAAGTAGCGAAAAGCTTGGCATCTGCTTTATTTGCTCTAAGGACTGCTTGGCAGGAGCTGAATTTTAGGCATTATGGTCTATTATGCGTTATTATAATTCAATTTAAGATATGGGTAGACTTTTTGGAGGTTTGCGGAGAGTGTCAGAATTCATACTCTGTCTTTATTGCCACTGCAGACCCTTGATTCAAAACTTAAAAATTCTCACTATCTACGATTTAATTATATATGACAGAATTACTCTACTGCAATAATCAGCATCTGCATAGCCATAATACTATAAATAGAAACGATTTAACTCTGTCTTTATTTAACTGATAACTAGTGCATTACGTTCTCTTTTTTTCCTGTTAATCGTCTGATTATAATAAACATCTGCCAGACCTGTATTAACTAACACCATGACGTTTTTTAAGGGGTAAGAGCTACGCTGAACGCAAGAACGTCAATATTGGCAGCCGCCAATCCCATTGGTGGGCGCTACGATCGCTCCAGATCCTTGCAACAGAACATCCAGCTTTCAGCGCCCATTATGTCCAGGTTTGACCTGTTTTTTATATTGGTTGACGAGTGTAATGAGGTTATTGACTATGCCATCGCCAGAAAGATTGTGGATTTACATAGTAATATTGAGGAGAGTGTCGAGAGAGTAAGTGATAACTTACTTGTCCTAAAATATCGTTCAACTGTCGTATATATTTTCAGGTATATTCTAAACAAGAGGTGCTGCAGTATATCAGTTTTGCTAGGAAATTTAAACCTATTATTAACAAAGAAGCTGGAGAGTTATTGGTTAAGTAAGTACAACAAATTTATCTTGCTAATGCAATGCCATTTAATATCATGTTTTTCATCGTCATCAGCTTCTACAATAGACTGCGATTAAGAGACAGCACCAGTTCAGGGAAATCAACATGGAGAATTACTGTGAGACAGCTGGAAAGTATGATCCGTTTGTCTGAAGCGATGGCAAAAATGGACATTAATGACGAAGTCCAACCCAGACATGTAAAAGAAGCTTATAGGTAGTGACTGCATAAAACGACTACTCCAGTCATTAAAACCTTTTTTAACTTTTAGGTTATTAAACAAATCCATTATAAGGGTGGAACAGCCAGATATACATCTCGAAGGAGATCAAGATCAGACCCTCCCTGCAGATGAAATAATGGGGGTAAGTTCTTCAAAGCTTCTTCTTTGTGTGTGGTGGTTACAATAATTTTTTTAGGAGGAGAGACCTGAAACCCCCGCTTTGCAGCCTGCTAAAAAGAGGATGGTGCTGAGTTTCGAGGAGTATAAGAATCTCAGCAACATGATTGTTGTGTACATGAGAAGACAAGAAACCCGGTTTGAAGAAGGTAAAATTTTAAGATCCCCCAAGTAGTTAATCATTGGTTATATTACATGTATTTCAGAGGGTAAGGAAGGGATTCACAGAAGCGACGTAATAGACTGGTACCTGAATCACATCGCCGATCAAATTGAATCGGAGGAAGAATTAGTGGAGAAGAAAGATATGTTGGAGAAAGTTTTGGATCGCCTTATTTATCATGTAAGTATAGAATATATTAATCATCCCTGGAAACAGTGTTAAAATGGTAAATTATTTTACAATTTTTTTTAATTTAGGATCAAATTATCATCCCTCTTACTAAAGTAGGATTAAAGGGTAGTTCCCAAGAAGAAGAGGATGATCCATTGCTGGTAGTTCACCCGAACTATTTGATAGATCAGTAAATTTTTTGTCTGTCATTTGCTGTCACTTAATTTAGATTTAGTTGATTACTCAGTACCACACACTTTTTATTATAAATTCCTAATGTTAATTTTTTTTTTTTTATGTAAAATATATAGAATTTTACCTGGTTGGTCTATAGGTATCACTCATAATCATCATTCAAAAAAAAGCTTTAAAATAAAATAGAAACAGTGGTCACAAAAACTTATCACATTGTTTATACTCACTAGAAATGTCTTCTTATACAGGGTATTTTATAACTACTTGCTAGTTCTTGAGGATCGTATGTATGCCACTGCTTTTCCCTCTGTGGTAATACACGAGAAAAAGCCTAGAGATCATTTTTGCTCAATGAGAAGGTGTAATTATGAAAATAATATTTAATTTGAGAAAAAAACAAGTGGAGTAACATTTTTTCTTGTTTCTTTGATAACATATTGCTTTTTTTCAATTTTATATATATACTCTCAAGTATTAGCATGTAATTATTATGAAAGACCCTGTATTTTTAGAAATTTTGTCACTGATTGATCTTGTAGATTACAATTTAGCAACAAATCCGCGTTTTTTAGATTTAAGACTTACTTTTATTTTCATAATATTAGTTATTAGTTAATAAACCTTTTTTTACTAATCTATGGATATTTTATTTATTCAATTGCTTATAGAGAGATGCCCAAAGTCCTCTGATGCATGCAAAGCGTTTAGAAATCGCGCTCGACTACTTTGTATGCATCGCATTTTAAAAATTTATAGGGACTCTACTCGCATTTCCATCATCGACCTATCGTATTTATTAGCCGCCTATGGGAGGATAGCGAAACTAAACAAGTTATAGAAATCTGTAATTTAACGTGGTCTCTTATAACACTAGATGGCAATGCTAGTAAATGTTTCTTTCCTTTTAGTTACTCTAGTACAGATGGCGCTACTACGATTTCGGTAAGATATTAAAAAGTACATTGGCCCTATACAAATTTGTGGAAGTATAATTTTTAACAAAGAAAAATACTAGATTAATTTCGGTGAATGTTCCCGTTAAATTGGCATAAACTTAGCCTTACATTTTTTTTCGCAAACTCGAATTAAAAGGGTATATTTTTATACCGCCTTCACATAAAGGATTTTTTTTCTCTACCTATAAGAATGTTGTGGTTGCAGGGGGAATTAAATCAAAGCACAACGTTTTTTCAATATATATATTTTGTGTAGGTACTTACCTTACAACCGCGCCAGAGGCGGTCTTTGATGAGAGGGAACAGGGGGAGAACGTTAACCGTAATATGGCGCAGAGCTTAAACGTACTTCTATTAGGGTGGATCCAAAGGGGAGGGGGAGACATGCTTCTCTGCCCCCTCCTAGTTAAGCTACTAAATTTTCCGCCTTTCGTCGTGTGTTACGGTTAATGTCCTCTTAAGGACTATTATCAATGTAATCAACTATTCGCCAGCTTTGAGTGTATTATGGAAAAACGATCCTAGAGCACAGAATGAAATTTGATTCGGTTCTACGTAGATTTCCTCAAATTTATCCAAAATCGTTGCTCTACCTATAAAAAAAAATTAATAAATTATCGTATAGATATGAAGTAACTGCAGTTAAGAGTTTTGTCGGGCAGTCCTGCTTTACATAAAGTGTCTTAAGGTAAGACCACACAGCTACTTTTGCAGCGATGCAACCTAAAAATTAGCGCAGTTCGAATGAATCACAGCCTTGCAACCTTGAAAATCAACTTTGTGAACTGTGAACCCCCAACGAATTGTTGGAAAGGATTTGATTCATCATAATTTGCCGTTTTACAGGCTTTCAAGAATTTTAGGAGGGATACGCGACCTTATATCACAGGTATGTAACCTAAATGTAAAATTGATAGTGTGAAGGTTAGGTTTGCTGAATTTTAAAATTCAAATTAGTTCCTGTTTATTATTTTTAGCATACTCTTCAAAAAGATCTAGCAAACCATAGTTTATAAAAGAAATACATATCAGTGGCGGATCCATCCATCCATGCATTCCCCATTACTGATGCTAAAAACTAAGAGTGTGGAAGAGTAGGAGATAATCATGAAAAAATTACTTCTTACTAGGTACCCACATTTTTTATTTTAGTGTAAAGCATTTTCTTCATCGTTTTAGTGCTTCTTTTAGTGTAATAAGCCGGACAACTGTCAAAATTTCAAGGCGAAGGACATATAATTTGGTCCCCATTTAATCAATGCTAAACTCGGGATTTTGTCGCTTCTCGGACTGGGCTAAGTTCAAGAGAATAGCAAGGGAGGAAGATTCCGATATAAATGGGTCAAAACTGACAAGCAACTGAATTTGCTTCAACTTAAACTAAGAAGAGAACATTTTTATTTGTAGCTATAAAGATTTCTATTGCTTTGATACCAATTTTTGTCAGAATTTGTTTACCCTATTGTTATGATTAAGCTTAAATAAATTTTAAATGTTTTTTCACATGCTTTGTTTGTTATTTGCATCGGCATTAACAAATAACAACCATATTTGGTTTTTAATGACAAACAGTAAACCAGTAATTTGAAAATGAGTTATTTGAACTACCCGCCATAAATTTCCTACCGTAGCGCCCGGGGTGGACTGGCGGCCAACTTGAATCTTTGTTTCGCTGGTTTTCTACGTAGTTTGCATTTCTAACCCCTTATCTGTGTTATGATAGTTACATGTGAACGGAAAATTGAAGGGTTGCGACCGCTGCAAAAAATATTAGTTTGGTCGAAACCTTTGCAGCGTCTGCGCCCGCAGGGTGTATTAGATTTTCGTTTGTACAATATATTAACTCCTCTGCTTAAGTCCCGAAGCAAGTTATCAATAGCTCCTCAGCTGTCTGTCTCTTTCATGCATTATTTTACCTGTATTCTCTGTTTTGTAAGGCCTCGTGGACGCCTCCTGCGTTTTATTTTCAAAATAAAGTACGATTCGCGACGCAAACAAGGCAAAACTTTTCAATATACTATGCAGCAGCTAGTGAGCAACTATTTACTGCTTCAAAAACATCGTGTCCTGTCCGACTAACATTGAAACCTTTTATTATAAAATGTATAAAATGCTGCGCGCTTTTTTTTGCGATATGTGTGAACAGAACCTGAAACTTTTGCTGCAGCAGCCTTATAACTGCGCTGCAAAAGTAGTTGTGTGTGATCTTACCTTAGACTTCTTTATGCGGTAATAATAAAAATCGATTATATTGCCTACGCTACAAGTGGTTTCGATTCAAATGAGGTATATGAGAACCGACCTTTAAAGTTTTGTTCAGAAAACTGTCCGTTCGTCGTCATACTTACAATCTGGACTCCATTTATACTCGGAAAAGAGATCAAACTGTCGTTGCATCCGACGCATTTCCACACATCCAAGATCTTGTAAAATCTGTTGATCAGAAAAATACGGGGTGTTAGAAAGAACAACGTCCATTTGATCACTGCACTGTTCACACTTACTTCCAATAAATAAAATAGGTCCACCGGCTTTAAAAAACAAAACCTATCGAACAAGGGCTTTAGCAACGTCTTGGGATTTTCTATGCAGTAGGAAAATATACTGGACAGCCATACTTTCAATAGATCTCGGTCCAGCGCACCGTCCATCTTGATCCAAGGGACAGTTTTGACTTTTATCCACTGTGTAGTTCTAAAAAAAAAAACACTCATCGTCAAAAAATATTTAGAACGCCATTGCTTTAGCCATACCGTAGACACTCGTCGATATCTTCTTCCAATTTAACCAATTGATCCTTAGGGTTCTTCTTCTTGAACACGTTGATATGTTCGGATGTCAAAACGAACGTGTCGGCAAGCCAGGGCGCTTGATGGCTGTGGTGGATAAACGTAACCGAACACACGCCAGTCCTAAGCAAAATATTATGCTTGCAAAGTACTTTAAGGATATACTCTAGGGTGCAGTTGCCTCCAACATCATGAAAATCAGCCTAAAATATACATCTTTGTTTATACGGATGACCTGAACGACAGAAAAGTAAGAATCATGAATGGTGAACGTCTTTGGGACTGCCATTGCCATTATTTATTTTTGTCACAACCTTTCAACTGGTAAGTACCTTTAATTCCGGTCCTGTGGCGCCGACAACACCCTTCCCGCAAATGAAAGTTATCAATTCTGATGCTAAATCAACATCTTCCACGGTGCCTCCAGTTTCCAGGATTTCATCAAAAGCTTCACTATTACTGTTTGGTTCTACAACATAGGCTTCCCTAAAAAATAAAAGAAAGTTACAGCACATGGACACTTCTACTACTGTTACTACTACTACCACTACCAAGACTTGACGATTTCTGTTTTAAGACTTTGAGAATACAGGGTGACCCAACATCTTATATTATATATTTCTAAGGTGATACTTTTTTTTCAACTGTGTGTACAACTACTTAAAAGAAACAACTTTTTCAAATAACTTTTTTTAAATAACTCAAAAATAAAGGAGATATTTTTTCATACACATGAGCCATTTTTATTTTTAAACACTCCCAAACTAACTGAAATCTATCACGCGATGAACTGACAACAAGTTGAGTATTCACTGCTTGACATAAAAAAAAAATAAACACCAAGAAAAAAAATTATCAGCAGTCGTATCGTAGGCTTTTTAAATTAGCGTATCTCCTTTATTTTTGAGTTATTTGAAAAAGTTGTTTCTTTTAAGTAGTTGTATACAGTTGAAAAAAAAAAGAATCACCTTAGAAATCACCCTATATATATTTGTTGGAGATTGACCCTGTAGATAACAGTGGGACCAGTTGGAATTGAGATTTTAGTTGTCATTGTCATTGTCTTACATTCCTTGTACTGTGGCATGGTGCACAATCTGGTTGGTACCATCCATATCCGTAGTCTATCGGGTATATGAAGTCCATGAATAAAATTAAACAAATAATTATTTAAAGAATGTAAGTAACGTTCACCATTTAAATTTTGTCGAAAAAAAAAAAATTCCGTGCCACACATTTGTTTTAAATGAGTACTGATCACGTGTCTGTACACTGAAATTTGGATTAACGTCACTCCACCAACGACAATTTTGTGAACTTACAAACCCGTTCGAGGTAAAGGTTGCTTCGTCGGTAAAAAATATATCTCTTGTCATGAGAGGGTTATCTTCAAACTCTCCTTGTATTAAAAAACAAAATTCGGTCAAAATCACCTGGCTTCAAGGTATGTATAAATTTTGGTTTGTAAGGCCGAAATTTGTTTTCATTTAATATTTTTGAAATCGTAGTTTTCCCTACATCATTTTGTAATGTTGTTGACCTTTTTCGCAATGATTTTTAAGGATCTTCCACTACAGACAACATTACTTGGTTCACAGTTTCATTATTTGCAACCCTTGGTCTACGTTTCTTATTGTAGTTATTTTCCACACTTCCAAAGGTCTTGAATTTAGTCACTATGTTCCCTGCTGTTGTAAAATAAATCATTTTATCAGGATATCTGTAGTTAAAAATTTCGGCAGTTTCCCGATACGTTTTGTAATTTTCACCAACAATTAAAATTATTTCAATTTTATCTTGCATACTCAATTCCAACGGCATATTTATCTAATTAAATATTCAAACTGATGTTTAAGACAAATAACATAGCTGACAGTTAAAATTCAAATTCAGGTTGGAAATGGTGGCAAGATAATGGACATGCCATTAAGAATTAAGATTTAAAATTTTAAGTTTATTTTCAATAATAGTCTACTAAAAGTAGAAACAGATATAATTTTTAATGCCAATCAACATTTTCTTATTCCATTTTGCTCTAAATTAAAATTAAGGGTACTTTTCTCGTAGGTCAATTTTGATTTTTTTACTTTTTGATCATCCTGTACATACTATCTCAAGTTTGAATAGTCTAATATTATTTTTTCAGTAAGCAGAACTTTTTATAAAGAGTAACTTTTTTTCATAAAATTAATATTATAAAAGTTTCCCATATGTACCGGGTGTTCCACCTAAGGAGGTAATCGGCTATATCTCAGAAAGTAATAACACTAGGACTTTGGGAAAAAATATATATCGATAAAAGCGGCCAAGAGAAATTGCTGGAAGTTATTTTCAAGTTCGAAAAATGACCGCTAGGGGGCGTAAGAGAACTTTCAAAATAGATATGCCGATTTTCTCTTGATTCAAACGCTGATATCTCTGCTTTGGATGAACCGATTTTATTCAACTTGGTCTTGAAAAAAAAACCTTCTTTTCCTCTACACGTAGATCTATTAACTATACCATATTGATTCTGATGGTGGTCACTAGATGGCGTTTTTCCGTAATTCCTCAATGAATACGGATTTTCTCAAAAAAATCAAATGTTATGATATGACTTTTTCATCATATTTTATTTTAGGCTTATAAAGGCTATTAAATAGTGGAATAAAAAATCCAGGTCCGTATTTAAAATAAAAAAGTTGATGATGGTCGCTCGAATCCGAAACGTCGGATTAAAAAACTAACCCCATCAGCTTGTAGAGGAGAAAAAGTTACTATAAGGAACTGAAAACCGCAACGTGATATCTTTTGTTAAACTAGAGAAATTAGGGATAATAATAATTAATATGGAAAAATAGGCCATTTTTTAAAACATTAATTAATCAATTAAATCTCTAGTTTAACAAAAGATATCACGTTGCGGTAGTTCCTTATAGTAACTTTTCCTCCTCTACAAGCTGATGCGGTTAGTTTTTTAATCCGACGTTTCGGATTCGACGAACCATCATCAACTTTTTTATTTTAAATACGGACCTGGATTTTTTATTACACTATTTAATAGCCTTTATAAGCCTAAAATAAAATATGATGAAAAAGTCATATCATAACATTTGATTTTTTTGAGAAAATCCGCATTCATTGAGGAATTACGGGAAAACGCATCTAGTGGCCACCATCAGAATCAATATGGTATAGTTAATAGATCTACGTGTAGAGGAAAAGAAGGGCTTTTTTTCAAGACTAAGTTGAATATTATCGGTTTATCCAAAGCAGAGATATTAGCGTTTGAAAGAAAAAAAGTTTGACCTTCTTCCACCACTTTATTATTGAAAATAGAAAAAAACGATTCCTAACATAAAGTTGCATAATTTTATGAAGAATACAATGCTTATATTTTTAACATGTTTTTATTAAGAAAAATCAAGAGAAAATCGGCATTTCTATTTTGAAAGTTCTCGTATGCCCCCTAGCGGTCACTTTTCAAACTTGAAAATAATTTCCAGCAATTTCTCTTGGCCGCTTTTATCGATATATATTTTTTCCCAAAGTCCTAGTGTTATTACTTTCTGAGATATAGCCGATTACCTCCTTAGGTGGAACACCCGGTACAGAACTTAAGCGGACACACTGTATAGTCCATGAATGGTTAGGATTTTTTTTTGGCTTTAAAAGTGCCTCTACATGATTGCACGTATGCCATCCTGTATGTTATTCTTAATATACGTTTTTGAAAAATAAATATTTTTTGTAAATTCATATTTGTTCCCCAGAAAATGATTCCATATCTATCTGTGGCTTGGGATTTAACCTCCCTCGTACAATAACTGGCCCTTTACGCGCTTTCTCAGTTTTAGAGAATCCTGGCTTTTATTTCCTTTTGGTTGAAAATTTGAAACTTGTATCTTCAGCAGAATTGATTCTTTACCTGATAAAAAAAAATCTTAGGGTAGTTACCATAACTAACTTAACCAGAACATTTAGAAGTTATTGTTCAGGTTCAGGCCGATGCGATATTGCAAAGCAGTGCAAAATTTGCCGGAACTTACAGAATCACGAGGTTTTTTAACGAATCTCCTAAAAATGTAGGGAAAGAAACAAGTTAAAAAGTCGCAAAATCGAAAAAAGAAACACAACTTCCTGTTGACTTTGTGGAATATATTAGCACAGTGTCTTAACCCTAAAACCCTAGTTTTGTATTTTTTTTAGTTGAAAAGTTAAAACTTCTATCTCTAAGCAGAATTAATTCTAACAAAGAATATTACAAGTTTTTTTTTTAACGAATCTCCCTAGTTTTAGAGTAGACACAAGGTGGCATTGACAAACTTTCGATTTTAGACAATTTTAGGTATTTACGAATTTTTCCTGGTTGAAAAATTGAACGTCCTGCAACTCATATCACCACAATGCTCCACATCCAAATCCTAAGAAATTTGCTACATTGTTTCAAACTGGCTTGATTACATTAAACATTACCAAAAAAATCGCACAGAACCACATTCGACTGAATATCTGCATAGGACCACCGTCCTTTCAATAACTTACCGACATCCTACTAGGGCCCTCCATACCAGAATAACCAAAAATAAAGAAATATTTACTACTAGCGCTACCCAACGCTTTTATACGGAACTACTCGCTAAATTACTACAGAGTACTATAGCAAACAGTTCGTCTCACTACCCTCCGATAGGTGGCTAACAAATACGGTAGCCCGATGAAAACGGGAGTCGATAGCGAGTCTCTGTAAATATTTTAAATACTGTAGTAAAGTATAGTCGTTGGTAAATTTAAACTTCTTGCACAGTATTTGATTTATCATATTGTAATATTACAATAGTTTTATATCTGACCATATAATGCAAATAATTACCTTTCCACTTTTCTCCAAGTCTCCTCAATAGACTGCCTCTTCTCCAAATTTTGAACTAAATAATGAGAGTTAAAACCTTCCACATGGAGCTCCTCCAAGCGGGGGTACTGCTGTATGAAATGCATCTTCATTTCGTTTATAGTTTGTTCATCAGTGTCGATTTCGTCAAAGTTTTCTGACAATAACTTGGCGAGATCCGTTATGTACGGCACCTTGCGCTTATCATTGGGAAGGGTCACCTTTAATATCTCTGCAACACAGAAAATAATAAAGCGTCCATCACCATCACCATCCACACCTTACCTTCTTTTATCTCCTGCAAACTCAACAATCCCTCGTCCTTCTCCTTCGACTCGCCAACCACGTCCGCCTTGGGTTCCTCCTCTCTTGTCTCCTCTTCAAGCTCGTGGCTCGCATCGAGGTTCAATAATTCCGGACTGGGACTCCGCACCCGTTCAGCATCTATACAGTCCGATATCCAGTGCTTCAAGTTGGTTATGGTGGCGCTGTTGGTCGCGGTGATCGTCAGGTCCAGCGGTTCGTCCTCGTCGAACTGCAGAGTTTCAATGTCCTCGGCGGCGGTGCTCGAAGATGCTTCGGGCTCGGGTTCCGGTTCTGTTATTTGTGTGCTGAAATGTAATTCGTATTTATTATATAGGATGTCCAATTATATTATCACAGATAAATATAAGGGGCAGTTATTATAGTGTAAATCAAAACCTAAAGCCACGGTCTCAAACTCTATTTTAGTGGTGGTAACGCGTTTTACCCTAAACGGCATAATCAGACCTACAAACCTAATGTTGATAAAAAGAAAGAAATATACTTCTTTTATGGTAGAGTTAAAATATAAACAATGAAAATATATAAAAACATAGATTCGACGTTTTCACAACACATTAAAAACAATACTAAAAGTAGAGAGGTGTAGCAGACGTGGAACGAATTAAGAAGAAAATTCGTGTTTCCAATGGATCAAGTAAGCCGTTTTCTTAAAGACCGACAGAAAAGAGGCAACGATAACGAAGAATGAAACTTATTTTTGAATGACTACAATAATACCGAAAGAAACAAAGTAGTGGAAATAATAAATAAGACGACAAAAAACAGACGATTACAACAATAAAATAGACAACAATCAATATGACCCAGAAGAATTATAAAAGACTATCAAAAAACTGGTTGGAGGAAAAAGCATGAATAAGCAGTCTGGTATATATGTTGATAGAAATATGGAAACTAGCAAATATATTAGAAATTTAACCACTATTTTATCAGAACTATTGAAGAAATAAGCGCTGCGTAATCAACAGGAACCGAGTTGCAGACGAAAAGCATTTTCACCCCCTTCGAAAATGGTCAAATCGAGCAATAACTCAATAAATATTAGAAATATCGAAAATACTTAAAAGTACAAAATTGTAGGAAGCATTATTCCACGCCATATTACTCTCTTCACTTATCGTCGCGAAATCATCAGGAAGTGAGCTACACTTAAAAAGCATTATTAACCCCTTCGAAAATGGCCAAATCGAGCAAGAACTCAGTGAACAACAAAAGTATCGAAAATTTCTAAAGGTACAAAATTGTAGAGAATTTTGTTTCCCACCATATTACTCTCTTCGCTTTTCGCAGCGTAATCAACAGGAACTGAGTTGCAGGCGAAAAGCATTCTCAACCCCTCCGAAGATGTTCAAATCGAGCAACAACTCCATAAATAACAAAAATATCAAAAACTCTTAAAAGTACAAAATTGTAGGGAATTTTATTCCACTTCATATTGCTCTCTTCACTTTTGGTAGCGTAATCAACACGAACCGAGTTGTAGGCGAAAAGCATTTTCAACCCCTTCGCAGATGGTCAAATTGAGCAATAACTCAATAAATAATAAAAATATCGAAAATTCTTAAAAGTACAAAATTGTAGGGAATCTTATTCCACGCCATATTGCTCTCTTCACTTTTTGCAGCGTAATCAACAGGAACCGAGTTGTAGGCGAAAAGCATTTTCAACCCCTTCGCAGATGGTCAAATTGAGCAATAACTCAATAAATAATAAAAATATCGAAAATTCTTAAAAGTACAAAATTGTAGGGAATCTCATTCCACACCATATTGCTCTCTTCACTTTTTGCAGCGTAATCAACAGGAACCGAGTTGTAGGCGAAAAGCATTTTCACCCCCTTCGAAGATGGTCAAATAAAGCAATAACTCCATAAATAATAAAAATATCGAAAATTCTTAAAAGTACAAAATTATGGGGAATTTTATTCCACACCATATTGCCCTCTTCACTTTTTGCAGCGCAATCAACAGGAACCGAGTTGCAGGCGAAAAGCATTTTCAACCCCTTCGAAGATGGTCAAATTGAGCAACAACTCCATAAATAACAAAAATATCGAAAAATCTTAAAAGTACAAAATTGTAGGGAATTTCATTTCACACCATATTGCACTCTTCTCTTTTTGCAGCGTAATCAACAGGAACCGAGTTGCAGGCGAAAAACATTTTCAACCCCTTCGCAGATGATCAAATCGAGCAATAACTCTATTAATGATAAGAATATCGAAAATTCTTAAAAGTACAAAATTGTAGGGATTTTTATTCCACACCATATTGCTCTCTTCGCTTTTTGCAGCGTAATCAACAGGAACCGAGTTGCAGACGAAAAGCATTTTTACCCCCTTCAAATATGGTCAAATCGAGCAATAACTCAATAAATAATAAAAATATCGACAACTTTTAAAAATACAAAATTGTAGGGAATTTTATTCCACACCATATTGCTCTCTTCACTTTTTGCAGCGTAATCGACGGGAACCAAGTTGCAAGCGAAAATCATTCTCATCCCCTTCGAATTATTCTTGATAAAAGTTGGTGCATGTCCGATGCAGATGTTAGAAACTACGGTGGTCCTTGCAGTCAAATATGGTTCTCTGTAATGCACTTACCTATCCTGCAGTTCGGTAGTCTTCTCACCACCCTTGATCTTCGCTAGATATCGTTTGGCTAACTCCTCAATAACGGGGCCGTGATCCTCTATGGCAGGGTTCAGGATAAAATGGTGTTCGGGAAACCAGAATTTTAGGTTTACGTCACTCATCATTAACGTAATGACCTAAAAATTAAAAATAAACACTAAATTACTCAAAGAGGGTGTAATGTTGGCTTAAGAGTAACATCCAAATCGAGTTTACTGACTAACCTCATTAAATGCAAACAGTTGTCCATATTTTGTATCCTCAATTGAATCGAGCTTGACGTTTACCTTCTCCTTCTTTAATTCCAAGAACGCCGCATAAGCTTCCTCCATCGTTTGATAAGTGAACGTGGTGGTCTGAGAGAAAACATACGTCAAAGACAATTTGTAGGAGGTGTAGAACTTTTTTAGCGGTTCCTTCTGGCTCGTTATCATATGCAGCTCTCTTAAATTATCAATTGCACTTATCAGCGTGTTCTGGTTGAATTTCTGGCATATTTTGTACATTTGATAAGACCACGCTGGAAAAAAATTATATAATTTTTATAATTGAAAAGATGTAGGTCGAATACCTGGATGATCATCTTTATGTCCCAAAGTGCTGTGGAATACGTTCTTCAGCACATACTTCCGTATCTCTTCCACGTCGCCAGGGTCCCGGTAGCGTATGGTTTCTTGTTCGATAGGTACCAAACGCGTCATCGTATACTCAAGGTTCTCCTTTTTCAAATAATCCACGGAGGTCAAATTGCCGTGCAGCGCAGTCTCGACTTCCCTTCGGTGATTCAGCATGTAGTACGCCATAAATATAAAGGCGTTCTGCACTTCGGAGTCGGACAGCTTGAATCTTCGGCCTATGGAAGCAACAGGGTGGTCAAAAAACCAAAAATGCAAGGAACAAGAAATGATTACCTGAAGCGTCTCTCCCGTTTATGATGTAACTTCTCAGAGGCACGAAATACTTTATCACCGGAATCAGCTTGTACATGTGAAGTACCAAATTGTCGATTACTGACATCAGCGACACATCCCTATTTAAAATTTTATAACGGCGGGGAATTGACCTACAAATTTATAAATTATCTAACATCTGCCAAAATAGCCAATTACCTAACAAGGGCGGAAAGTGGAAAGTTATACTTTTCCGCACGGTTGATAATGCATTTAGCAGTTGAAATATCACTTAAACATAAACTACGCTAAGTTCGTTCCGACCAATGAAGGCCCTCCTTAAAGTCATGTGGTTACAGCGAAATGTCAAATGTCGTTGACGTTTGGGCTATTTCTATTTGCTGTGTGTGTTTCTTTTGATTTCGTGCCGGAAAATTTGTTGTATTATTTGTATTTTGTTGTTAATGTTATGAAATCATGTTATTGGGCACAAATTTAAAATAATGAAACAAGAACTTGTCAAACTTCACTAACGTGTCGTCAACCTTCTGTGATCTGAGTAAGGCATTCGACTGTGTCACCCATAGCATACTCTTGGAGAAACTTAAGCTTTACAATTTTCACCCTGATAGCTTATCTCTTATCAGGAGCTATCTTGCAGGAAGGTATCAGCGTGTGAGGGCTGGAGGGGAAGTGTCGTCGCGAAGAGAGTTGACTGTGGGGGTACCACAGGGGTCTGTATTGGGACCCCTACTATTTCTTATATATATCAATGACTTACCAAATGTAAGCCCCTCTTCCCACTTTGCTCTCTTTGCCGACGACACTACCATCTCCTGCATGAGTAAGGAATATAAGGGAGTGAAAGACGCTTCTGTACTGGCGAGCACAGAGGCTAACGAATGGTTTGCGGCGAATCGCCTCTTTCTAAACGCTGAAAAGACCCAAAACATGGATTTCACCATGAGACGGGTTCCAGAAGGTGCCGAGGCAGGCGCGGAAGGCGTGGGATTTCTTGGAGTGCGCTTGGATCGAGTTCTCAGATGGGATGCCCATGTTGGCATGCTCTGCAGTAGGCTGGCCACCAACATCTTTGTGCTGCGCAATTTGGCTAACTGTGTCTCCCCGTCTGTTTTAAGACAGGCCTATTTTTCTCTCTGCCACTCACATATCCAGTATGCAATACTTGTATGGGGACATAGTGCTGGGGCTGCCAGAGTCTTTGGATTGCAGAGGAGAGCGCTGAGGATCATCTCGGGGACACCGTATAGGCAGGACTGTAGACAGGACTTTATCAACAACAAAGTCTTGACTTTGCCTTCCCTCTTCATTCTGGAGAATCTGCTGTATGTTAGGACTAACATTGGACAGTATACGCCGCACGAATCAGTGCACTCGTACGCGACTCGAAATAGACAAAATCTGGTGTTGAATGCCTGGCGACTTGGAAGGTGCCAGGATGGACCTGGCCATCTGGCAATCCATTTTTTCAATAAACTGCCCGAGACAATCAGAGATCTGCCACTTCACAAATATAAGTTCAGACTTAAGAACTTCTTGTGCAGTAGGGCATTCTATTCTACGTGCGAGTTTTTAAATTGTGATATAAGTGAGATTTTGTAGAGCTTTTAAATGTCTTTCCTTTTTGTGTTAGGATTAAGTCTATTGTATTTTAATTTGTTAATATTTTGACCTTTGTTTTCATACCTACTGTGTTGTATTTTAACTTTAATGAAATTTTAATCCATAGTTATACATTTGAATACTATTTTAATGACAGAATCTGTGTATATCATTTTCATTTTGACCTGTGTGAGTAATTTTAGCACCAATAAATGATTTGATTTGATTTGATTTGATTTGAACGAGTTTATAAATACCATGAAACTGAATTGTCGAACTTCGAACCTCACCAACTTGAATATTTACACTTCCCTAACTTCTCTAGTTTATAAACAGCCACTAAAATAGCATTAAGTATATTTAAAGCAATTTCAGTAAAGATGTTTTCTGTCATTTACTCGAAAACGAATGAAAATTTGGCATGAGTTGTCATAACTTAAATTAAAGCTAATTTAATCTTGCATTAAACTCTTATCACTGATTTAATGTACAGGGTATGGTAAAAAAATATTCAAGGAAATTTAAAAAATGTGTTTTGGGGCACCAAACTGGTAAAGAACCTATAGTAAACTACAATTGCACAAATTTGTCGGTCAAAAATAAAGGATAATACGGGCCTGGAAAGTCGCCGACCCTATGTAGGATAATACGGCCCAGGAAAGTCACAGTCCTACAGTCATTCTTGCAGCTCAACTCAAAAAATAGTCGGACGTCGTTAAGTTGTCTTGTCTCTTTTGTCAATGGGAACATGTATTCTTTGGACAATAAAGGATTTATTCATTCATCTGCAACATCCCAGAGTTATGGACTATTTAAACGAGGCCACTGGTGAAGACATTTCACTAATTCAATGCAACATTGGCATCAAATGAAAAAGGTTGTGCTCTTGTTCATTCCGAGAAATCACACTAAAACTTCGTGAAAATAATCTGGGATCTGTGAAGCCACACATCCCTTTACTACCCGGGAATGATATTGGCCTGTAATTTGCAGGCAACCCTTTTTAGCAGTCCAGAATGCAATAAATAATCTGAGAAATACCCCTAGCAAAGACGTCTATGAAATGAATATTCCTCTCCTCAAGCCCCTAAAACACTCCATCACAGCCCCACTTACTAAAATAATAAATCTCAGCATACGAGAAGGTATCTACCCAACTTGTTTTAAACTAACCTTCCTTTCCTTCAGACCAACTTTCTAGAAATACAAGTGACAGAATATTTTGAAACAAACAACCTCCCAATAGGGCTTTAGAGCCAATAAATCAACCACCAAAGTTATCTTAAACTTTATGGAACATCACTGACCTGAAGCTTTATGGGTTTGACGAAAATGCTACCAAACTAGACACCAGCTACCTGAGCAATAGATACCAAAAAACATTCCACAAAGGTTACTCTGGTGCAGCGCTAATGGAGTACACTATTATTGCCAATCCTTTTTACAATTTAAGGAAACGACCTTCTAAACGATGTACCTTAAGCGATTCTTGTCCAATATGCAGATGATAACACAGCTCTGGATCATAACAGTGACCCCGAACATCTAAAAACAAAAACGTCCCAACACCAAGATGAATTACGAAACTGGTTTATTTCCAAAAAACTATCACTTAATCCAGAAAAAAAAACCTGTAAAATTACCACTACCTTACGTCAACAAAACACTAGGGACGATAGTCCCAATGAGATTAAATTCTTAGGTGTTTATTTAGATCCAAATCTTACTTTTAAAAACCATATAGAGCATTTGGCCAACAAACTTTCAAGCACAAAATCAAGTTTCGATCTCTACTTTGCTACCAATTTTTCACAGCCTTATTCAGTCAGTGAGTTTTTACTCAATAATGGCCTGGGGTCACACAAAGAGTTTTTGCCCTGCAGCGGCGTGCAGTTCGATTCATGACTAACCTCCAAAAAGGAACCGATGCAAAATACAAATTAATTGAACTAAAAGTACTCACAACAGCATTAAGATACATCTATGAATGCCTTCTCTATGCACACCAAAATAAAAACAATTACCAGACTTATAATGATATACATATTTATAACACCAGGAACCAAACTTCCATAAGAATTGATTTTACTTGGACTGGATGTAGTAGATTAACTGCTATGCACATGAAATAAAGTAACTGAAACTGAAAGCTTGGAGTTACAGATGAATGAAAGGAAACATGCCCCTCCCGCGAGGTCACAAGTTGATAAGTCGGGTTAAAGGGAACACAACCGAGCAATTTAAGACAAGTACTAATTGCAGCTGCTCCAATTAACTCTGGATAAGGTACACTTACCTTGAAGTTTTATTTCCACTCTCGGGCACTGCTCTATGTAAAACGTCTCTTATAACTGTGTAATTAATAAGCTGTTTGGAGGTTCCGGGTGTGACAAATACCGAAGCAACCTACAAATTCATCAGAATCAATATCGATTATACTTGATTCAGACAAAGTTTGAACATTGAGTGGACGTTGCTGGTAGTTTACCCGAACTATTTGATAAATCAGTAATTTTTTGTTTCTCACTTACTGTTTCTTAATTAACTTAAGGTCAATTTTTCTTTATGTAAAATGAACAGAATTTTACCTGTATGCATATCACTCATAATTTTAATATATCTAACATCAAAAAAGTTGCGTTTATTGTATACTTGCACCTTTTTATAAGAAATATTTATATAGTCTATTTCAGAAAGGTGTAGAGTAATAAAATGGGAAATTCCGTCCAGCTCGGCTCAATTTCGGTGTCGGCCATAGGCGCAGGTAAACTTTGTGCATTAAATTATTTATGATAAGTAACCAAAAATTTTAGAGAATTAGGCTAACGGGTATTAAGATAAAATAGTATTGATTGTAATATTAAAATTTCAAGTAATTGCGTAAGAGGATTAGGAAAGGTATGTTTTCTGGCTTGAAGTGTCAAAATCGAAATATTGTGTAGGGATTAGTTAGGTAGTAGACTATAAAGTTACGTTTTGCGTTTAACAGGTACCATTTAACAGGTACCGAGTTTGGCTCTGGCCTCCTTGGCTGGATCATATAAATAGGTAGTAATTTGGAATAAACTGCATATATCGTGTGTGTGTATGACCTTAATAAGTATATTTGTTTAGTTTAACGCATCAGTATAGCTGTTAGTCCGTATATAGTGTTTACAGTATTATAAGATTAGTAATAAAATGGCGACATTCACACCAACAAAAAGCTGTTCCAATAATTCTCCACTATCAGTGAGTGAAAAAGTTATTATTTTAAATGTACATGATTGCATAAAATACGATTATCCGAATTTTACTGTACAAGAAACTGTCGACCGATGTTCCCGAATGACTGGAGTTGGAAAGTTCACCGTTTTTAAATTGTTGCGAGAGAGAAAGACAGCAGATCAAGTGGGAAAGACCTTGATGAAGACACCAAAAGTGTAGTTCGAAGAAAAGTTCACTCTTTTTATTTTAAAAAAGAAATACCCACCCTAGATAAGATTCTAATGGAGCTTGGCCAAGATGACAGTATTCCGTTTATAACAAGAAAACTTTTATGGACCACTTTAAAAAATATGGAGTTTGTCTGGGAAAAGCATAACCGTAAATCACTTTTACTAGAAAGCGATGAAATTGTTTGAGGCGACGAAAATACTTGAGAAGTATAAAGCAGTACAGAAGAGAGCAGAAGAAAATATTTTATTTTGATGAGACGTGGATTAATGAAGGTTATATAATACCAAAATAGTGGCAAGACAAAAATACAACCAGTGCTCGCCAAGCTTTTATGGAAGCCCTGTCAACGGGTATTAAGATGCCTTCAGGTAAAGGGAAGAGACTAATAATCGTCTATATTGGAAGCGAAGAGGGATTTTTAAAAAAAGGTTTGCTAACCTTTCAGTCGTTCAATACGGGAGATTACCACGAGGACATGAATTCGAAGGTTTTTGAGGACTATTTTGGTGAAATGATAAAATATCTTCCAGCTGATTCAGTAGTAGTTATGGATAACGCAAGCTATTATTCACGACGCACAGAGAAGACTCCAACTTCACCTTGTAGAAAACAAGAAATTATCGACTGGTTAACCACCAAAAGTATTGAATTTGAAGATAATTTGATAAAGAAGGAACTATTAGCTATAGCAAATTTACACAAACATCGTTTTATAAAATATGCCGTGGAAGATATAGCAGAAAAACATAGTGTAACTGTGCTGCGCACACCGCCATATCATTGCGAACTAAATCCTATAGAACTTATATGGGCGCAAGTGAAAGGATTTGTAGCAAGACACAACACGACATTCAAAATGGAAGACGTTAAGCTACTGTTTGATCAAGCCATTAAGGAAGTAACACCAAAGAACTGGCGAAAAGCAGTCCATCATGTCATTAAAGAAGAGGAGAAAATGTGGGATCTTGACCACCTGATCGATCGGACCGTTAATTATAACGTCAAGAGGAGATGACAGTTCCTCAGATGACGTAGAATATTATGATTTTTATAATTTAATTTCTGTATAATGTATTTTTTGTATTTTGTATTTTTTTTATAGTGTTTAATAAAAAATAAGTGTATCTAATGCTATGCACATAATGCCTAAATTTTATTCTGTTAAAATAAAATTCTTTCCTTTTTACGAATATCCTGCCGGCACGCCTTTGTCACACCATTTTCAGTGTTTGTAAATGGATAACAATAGGCAAAACCCATAAATTGACCCAAACCCGGGTGGTACTACCTGCACTTGATGAAAAGAAAGAATTTTGCAATGAAATCAATGCCAAATTATGAAAGTGGCTTAAATATTCCTTGAGTCACTCTGTATAGTCCCTTTGCATACCTAATGAGCTTTTATTACTCTACACCTTTCTAAAATAGACTATAAATATTTATAATTTTAAATAAATAAGATTTGCCCCTAACACGTCTTCGAGAAATTTATGAATAAGTTTATTGAAGAATAACGTAAACTTATTGTTATTATTGCTATTTGATCCAATTGATCCTGCTTTGCATTCCGTTTAGTCAGCTTTGTTCACTTTGTCAGCAGATAGAGAAGTGATATTTTAGAGCAGCTACATCGATTCAAAGTGAACAAACGAATACACAGCTCTTACCTTTAGAAGCATCAGCACTTTGTCCTCCTCCTCCGACCAATGAGGTCTGAATCTGACGCCACTATATCGCCTCAATATCGCCTTATCCACAGCATCGTAATAATCCTTCTCTTTCTTCTTCTTTTTGAATTGGATGGCCTTAATTACTTTTCGGATCACCGGTAATCTTTTGGAGGTCTTTTTTGGTTTTATTTTACGGGTCGACACAGGCCGGATTTCGTGAGCCTTGCCCAGATAGAATTTACTGTGGACCGGTGGTAACTTGAGGTGTTCGAAGGACGTATGTTCGGGCATAACCTATTTGTAAAGACAGTTAAAAATGTGTGGTCTTGAAACAGGTTTTAATGGGAACTCGCGTTCGTTTAAACGGGTTCCAGCGTTTAAATAGGTGTGGCGCCACAGGTTTAGGAATACCAATGTCTTAAAAATTAATAATATGAGAAACCTAGACAATCACAATATTGTATAAAGTAGGGAGAGCAAAAATTATCATACCTGATCCAATCTCAATAAGGCCAATTCATCTTTGAAGCTTGGCGCCGACTTTGTGGCAAAGTGAGCCCAATTCCGTTGGATATGGGACCACATGGCCGAGTCTAATCCGGCAGCCCCCCGATTATCGCCCGGTATCTCTCCGGTGTCATACCTAAAAAACAAGCAAACACCGAGTGTAAATGAAAAAATTGTCCAGAGCACCACAGAGATATACCGAGATGAATTTAACAGATTTGATCACCACTTTTCCCACTGACTCATGGATAGTAAAACAGAAAAAAAGAAGACTTTGAGGCAACAAATACAGAACAAATATATGTTTATACTTAAAGGCCCAAAAAAAACTCAAAAAGTTGGTCATTCAACTCACTGTTGTGTGAGACAAAGTTGAACTGACGATCTACTTACTTCTTAACCTCTTCTTGTGTCTTTACCATTACGGCTTTATTAAGGCTCGGTTTGGCGGTAACATCAATAAAGGTAACTGTTTTTCCTTCCATGACTAACCTAGCGTTGAGCAAGGTATTCATACCTAAAAAAAATCGTACAATCACAATATATTATAATGCCTTTATTGATACTCGGAGAAATGCTCTACTGATCCGAGTATAAAAAAAGAATTATAAAATAAAACTACATAATATTATAAAAGACAAATAATTAACAATATATAAAATATTGCAAAGAAGAAATATATCACGAAATTTTGGCAATAAAGATTTCAAGTCATAAAAAATCTTTATAGGATCAATTTGACTTGGGCTTTAAAACGTATCAATACTATCAACCCTAACTGTTTGCACTGACTGGAGAGTAACTCCATTTATATTAACAACCGAACAACCCACAATTTAAAATGAAAAGTTTACTCCAAATACGTCTACTACATTAGACGTTATAACGTCATTTCAAGTATTATTTCTAGTGTGCAGTGTCCAATAATATCTACAACTGTATTTTGCCGAAAAAACAAGAACCTGACTACCTAAAGCCTTCAACAGAACCTAGAAAATACTGGTTGAACAGCTCGGGATTGTTTACAGTAGCTGATGGAATTAGAATAGATTTATGACAATAGATATTTAAATTTCTTTAATACTGTCACGAGGTACCTTTTTGCATTCCCACACGCACGACACTGCCTCTGCAGGTTCAGAGAGAGCCCATGGCAGGGAGGAAGCGGGCGACCGGCCTACCGAGTTGGGGGACTTAGATATTGAACACCGAGAACGACGGAAGAAGCTAGCGAGTAGCGCCCCAATCTGTGACCGACGCCTCGAGATACTTCCCCCGTGATGGCAAGGGAACCTTATATAAGGTAGGACTGAGTTAATCTGATAGTTCAATTGTTTACAAGTCATTTTAACATAAATAAAAAGCTGCAATAATTATGATGACCGTCATTTAATCAAGTGACAATACCATTACCAATTTGGGACATCCCATTGAAAATACCAACTATATCAAATAAACATTTTTATGACAGTACTTACATATATTATGCATCGTAAACCAATACTTGCTGACACTCTCCAAAGAATCCAAATAAAACGAAACCTTGTCGTAATGCTTGTTCGTAATCTTGTTATAACCAAGTTCCGAAGTCATTGTTTCCAAAAGGCTGGCGTTTCGATTCAAATACACGAACCCCTGGTCCTTCTCTTTGAACCTGGACGGACCGAACTGGAGCAGTCCGCAATAAGCCAAGCGCACCATGATTAAATGGATGTCGTGGATACATTTGCGTTTGTGCATCACCAGGTACTGGATTTGGGAAGGTAAATTGCTTAACAAGTAGAATCTGAATAAATAAAGCTCACATTTAGGCTGCGCTCCTGTTTTAGTTGGGATTTATAGGAAAAAAGCTAGAGCTTCACTACTGTACTTGAAACATTTACAGGGACTCATCGTCGACGCAGAAATTCATCGGGCTACCGTCTTTATTAGCCACCTATTAGAGAGTAGTGATACTAGTAGTAAATATTTCTTTTCTTTTGGTTACACTTCTATAGATGGCGTTAGTAGAATGTAGAAGTAGGTAGTCTAATGCTAATGTCAGAATTTATTCTGCTTGAAGATGGGAGTTTTAATTTTAGTAACAGTTGACTACAAATGTCGACATTCTGACAGCCCACTTCGACTGCAGTCGCTTGTCTGAAGTGGCCTTAATATATATGGACGGCAGTGAAACTGAAATAGTTTGTTACAGAAGTCTAAAAAAGTGGTTGCCTATAAAAGCACTAGACAGCGCTAATAGTAAATATTTTTATTTTTGCTACTTTGGTATAGAGGGTGCTAGTAGGGCGTCGGTAAGATAGTACTAAGGATGGTAGCCCGATAAAGATTTATAGTCTAGTGTGATTCCAAGTCATCCAAACACAAATATTCTCGTTACTAACCTTTTAATGGGATGCTGTAATATTTCCTGAAGCTCCGTCGACAAGAAATTGATACAGTACAAGCGAACGATTAGAGTAAGAGGAATCCTCAATATTACGTCGCAAAGCAGCGCCCATCCGTCTTCCCACCCCTCGTGATGAGGCAAGGGGGGAATAAACATTCTCCAAGATATTTCTTTATAATAGACTGGAGGTAACCGTTGCAGGTCTTCGTCCGTCAATTTGATCTAGAAGAGAAGCAAGACCATCACCATCAATACTTTCTTTGTAGAGTCAAAATTTTACCTTATATGTCCTGAAAAGTTCCACGACCTCTTCCTTCGGTAAAGCTTGCGTCTCCTGGTCCTGAACATAGATTAAGTAAAATAGAATTTCGTGTAGCAAGGACATTCGCGCAAACTTAGGTCGAAATCCGTACAACTTTCCGGCTCTCCTGTTCCAGAAAGCTTTTAATTTGACATGTTTCGGTACATGTAATTCGTTAATTTCTTGTATACTTTGCAGAACATCGTACTCACCAAATGGTGATCTAAAATGTTAAATTAAAGGATTTGCACTATTCACATAATTTTAAAACTACACTGCGTCCATTAATTATGGAATAGGTAAAAAAGTACTCAAATTTTAAACATCCATATCTCCATCAAAATTATATCAATCCACTCAATTTTCGATTTATTAGGTAGGCCGTCTCTTGGACTACTTAGCACAAAGTATTTCACCTTACTTTATGTCTTTTTTATACAGGATGATGGCTAAGATACCAAGCCATGTAAAATGTGCTGATTTTAAAATTAATGTTTGGAAAATACGAAGCAATGGAAATTGAATTTTATTAGTGTACTGGTTACAGCTTTATGCTAGGTACAGTTACTGTACAAATTACAGCGCAGTGCCGTTCGTGTCAATTAAAAAAAAATAAAAAAATAAAAAATGGAATAGGTAAAAAAGTACTCGAATTTTAAAATCAATATCTTCATCAATCCATTCAATTTTCAGTTTATTAGGTAGGCTATCCCTTGAACTACTTAGAACAATGTGTTTGACCTCACTTTATGTCTTTTTTATACAGGATCATGGATAAGATACCAAGCCGTGTAAAATGTGCTGATTTTAAAATTAATGTTTGGAAAATACGAAGCAATGAAAATGGAATTTTATTAGTGTACTGGTTATAACTTTATGTTAGGTACTTACTGTACAAATTACAGTGCAGTGCCGTTTGTGTAAATTAAAAAATCTGTATATTGCAAATTATATTGACTGAAAACGTTTTACTTCTATTTGGATTTACGTTGCTAGTCAACCAATTGCCCTTGTCAATTTATCAAGATTATAAATTTGTTGGCAGTTCTTGACAAGGCCTTTTGTTTAGTTTCTTTTTTTAAATGAATGCCAATATCCGATTCATATCTCCAGAAGAATGTTCCTATGCAAGAGGACTATTTGAGCAGGGCCGGTCTCAGTCTGATATTGCCGGAATCATGAAGAAAACGCAAGGGGCTATATCAAAAATTTTAAAACGGTATCGAGAATATGGATCGAATCAAAGAAGAGCAGGGCAAGGCCGACCAAGGAAAACAACTGCTAATCAGGACCGGTTTTTAACAATGCAATGTGTTCGGGAGCGATTTACAACAAGTACCAAGCTACAAGCACGGTTGTCAAACGTTCACAATGTTCGACTATGTAAGCAAACAATACTAAATCGCTTAAAAGAGGTCCAACTGAAACCGTACGAAGCAGCGATAGGACCAAAGCTGGAACCGCACCATAGACGTGAACGATTGCAGTTTGCTCAAGAGCATTTGCCATGGGGTGAAGATGAATAGGCTAATGTTTTATTTAGTGACGAATCCCGTTTTTGTCTATACAGCAATGATAGACGTTTAAAAGTGTTTCGAAGACCTGGTGATCGCTATGCTCAGTGTAATTTTAAAGAGCGGGTTAGTTATGGCGGTGGATCAATTATGGTTTGGGGAAGTATATTTCTAGAGGCAAAAAGGAATTGGTATTTGTAGAGCGATTAACTAGTGACAGGTACATTACGGAAATTCTTCAGGAGCATGTTGTGCCTTTTGCTCCCTTTATTGGAGAAAACTTCATTTTTATGCAAGATAACGCCCGTCCACATACGGCGAGAATAGTAACGGAATATCTAGCAGAAACGGGAATTACCGTAATAAATTGGAAAGCTCGAAGCCCAGATCTTAACCCTAGAGAGCATTTATGGGATCGAATGGGTAGAGAGGTTCGTGCAGAAGCTAACCCACCAGAAACTTTGGCTCAGCTGAGATTGACGCTACAAAGAATATGGGAAAATATGGATCAGGTTTTTATAAGAAATCTGATTCTCAGTATGCCAGATCGTTGTCAAGCTATCATTAATGCCCGTGGAGGAAATACGCGTTATTAATTTTTATTCTTATAATTAAGTTGTTTCTTTAAATTGTTATTACTATTGTTAAGTTAGTGTTATATCACGATTTTTTAATTTTTTTTAATTAACACGAACGGCACTGCGCTGTAATTTGTACAGTAAGTACCTAACATAAAGCTGTAACCAGTACACTAATAAAATTCCATTTTCATTGCTTCGTATTTTCCAAACATTAATTTTAAAATCAGCACATTTTACATGGCTTGGTATCTTAGCCATCATCCTGTATAAAAAAGACTAAAGTAAGGTGAAATACTTTGTGCTAAGTAGTCCAAGGGACGGCCTACCTAATAAATCGAAAATTGAGTGGATTGATATAATTTTGATGGAGATATGGATGTTTAAAATTTGAGTACTTTTTTACCTATTCTATAATTAATGGACGCAGTGTAGTTGACAGAAACCTACAAATTTAAAAAAATAAATTTCGTTATTGGTAGGAATTCGCAACGCGTGGCCCCCAAGATTTTAAGTTGTTTAGTGATCTCATTATGTATAATATAGGTCAGAATTTTTTAAAGATTCTAGTAGGTAACCGAATATACAGATTTAGTAAATAGTTATTGAACAAAGTTTTACTAGCTTGTCCTTATTTCTACATAGTATAACGCTGGTTGGTTTATAACTGCATATATTCAATTGAGATTGTTTAACAAAAATTACATCTATTTGCTTCATTTAAATTACAACTTGTTGACAGGATTTTACAACACTTTCAACTTCTTAACTTGCGGATCTACTACACTTTATGAATAAGAATTTTTTAACATCAGTCGTGTGGAACCCTGTCGCGGAGCGAACTTCTCTCGTCAAGATGTTGTTAGAGAGTTGTTGCCGAAGCAACCGCTAAGACTGTGATGTGTCGGCGGTTAACAAGAGCCCTTATTAACGTACTATAATGTCCGACAAAGGAATCTAAGTTATAAATAGATTTACTTTAGAATATTGTACCTTTCTATTTTAAATCAAGAAATAATCATGAAAAGACCTCACCAATCACCTTCTACAAGTACAACTAGTGATGAAAATAACTTACGTTTTAACTGGTTTAGGTTTCTTTTCAACTGGTTCGACCACTTCAACCACATCGTTATCTTTCCTGACACAGAAAAATCTGAATTTGAGCTGATTCATGCCGTTCCTGATCACTTTGTGGCGATGATTGATGTCCGGGTGACAAATAAACGTCTGACACTTTTTCACCCTTTTGTTGCTTACGATACAGTAATACAGTTTTATGTAGCCTTCGCTTGCGAGCCTGTTGACGATTCTGTGCAAGGATTTCCTGTCCATTTTCTTATCGTAACCTGAAACCAGCAAACAAATCACTTTAATATGAAAACGAATATGTTGCCTTGTATCGAAATCTTCACCTTCTTTTGACTCCTTGTCCAATATTATCCTTAACAACTTGTGCACCTCTTCGAACACCTTGATCGCCTGTACAGTTTCTAAAATCAGTTTTATTCTGGACAGAACCCTCTCAGTAGTGGGATTATTTGGTGGGCAAACGTAGTCTGTTATATCACCTGTATAAATACACAAAAAAAAATATTATACCCAGAGTTTTTGACATAAAAGCAAAGACTGTACAAATGACCAAATATGTGAAAATTGTGCAGGAAGACATATTACAAGTGAGTGTAAAAGTGAAACAAAAAAATGTATTAATTGTGTGTTTGTAACTTATATTGATTCTAAGGTTTATAATATGTTGTTAAATGTTAAATGACATTAAAAAGGTAACGAGGAGAAAAATGTTTACTAACCTAATGCAAGGAATTTATTTTTAAAAATTATAAACAATTTGGAGGGTTCTTTTTTACGTTATATTGATATTGTGGGTGAATTTCACTGGAATATCTTTTTCTAGACTGTTTTTGATTGTTTTTCATGTTTTAATTTTTAATACTTACTTTAAGGTTTTAAAACTTTTAATATTTTTGATTATTTTAACGTAAACGTAAGGTCGTTTCAAGAAAAAAAGTTCCTATGAACATATGTCCGGAGTTGCTTCGTTTCTGATATACAGGGCGTTGAAGTTAAAAAAAAAAACGCTCATAAATATCCTTGAACCGATTTGGTTAAAATTTAGTTCAGTTATTTGAAGTAATAAGGCGCTTATTTAGCCCTAACTAGATTGAAATTATTAGGTCCAGTGGCGTCTGAGTGGGCACCACAGCCAATTATTATTGAGAAGAAAAAGTACGCCACTGCCTTTTTTTTTTTTAGTTTTTTTATTTGTTCAGATTAAGCAACTACATAATATACAACTTTTTGGTCTCTTGTGTTTTTTTCATATCTGGCTTCGTTTACGACAAAAAAAAATAAAAATCACTTTAACTCATTCGAAAAGCTATCCATAGACAACATAAAATAACAACCAAAAATAAAAAATTAACAATTTTGACCTTACAAGACACGACTGGTTTCAATAGGTTTACTTTTATAATCACATTTTTGGCTTACCACATCTGCTATTTATAACAAATTATTGCCAAAGCCAAATGAAGTACCTACCTACCTGCTTTGGAGAGCAGCTGACAGTTATAGTATTGTCATATTATCAGTAAAATTCAGAGTTGCCATTTAGCAGTGATTCCATCATGAACAATTTTACTAACGCTGAAATGGCTGGCATGCACTTTATTTATGTATTAGCAAATGGAAATGCGAAAGAAGCACGGAGAATTTACCAGGACATATATCCTAACAGAGTAATACCATGTGCTAAAACATTTAGAACGCTACATGCAAGATTATGTGAAACTGGGAGTTTTAATAAAAATACAGGTGGTGGGAAACCAGAAACTATAACAACGCCTGAACTAGAAGAAGCTATACGTGATGCGATAGAAGAAGATCCTTCAAATAGTACCAGGAAGATTGCACTGCAGCTTGAAGTCAGCCCAAAAACCGTTTGGAAACTTCTAAAAAGAAACCTCCTGTACCCATATCACATACAGCGGGTCCAAGCTCTACCGCCTCGGGATTTTCACCCAAGATTAATGTTTTGCAGGTGGTTGATTCATAGGATGGCACACAATAATTTTTTACCAAATATTTTAGTTATGGACGAGGCAAATTTTTCACGAGATGCTATTGTGAACTTTCACAATGAGCATTTTTGGGTCGACGAGAATCCCCACATTATTAGAGAAGGTCATTTTCAGCAACAATTTTCGCTCAACGTTTGGGTAGGAAATATTGGTGACTACCTAATTGAAAATTAAAAAAACACAAACTTAAAATAAGTTCGTGTATAGAGTTGTCCCTTATCCTTTCCGTCAGACCCAATCCTTGGACGCGTTTCGCCGTTTACGGCTCCTCAGCAAGGCTCCGGGTCTGACGGAAAGGTAAGGGACCTCAAAGTGCTTTAACACAGAAATGCAAACTTGCAATTTACATGCTTTCGGTAGGCTGAACCGATACACTGACTTCCAGCGACACCCAACGTAGTTTGCCCGCAATGGGCCGCCTTGCCAGCGTTTGAACCTATATGGATTCTCGCTGTCCTGGTTGGGTTGATACGTGTGGTTGCCACGAGATGTAGCCACGTGCTGCAATTCTCATTCGTAAACTACCTAATTGGCCCATTTTTTTTACCGCCAAGATCAACAGGCGAATCCTACACGGACTTTTTGCGACATCATTTGCCCATTTTGTTAGAAAAAGTACCCCTACATGTAAGAGTCAACTTGTGGTTTATGCACGACGGGGCTCCAGCTCATTTTACTGTTCTTGCTCGTCAGCATCTCGACATCACCTACTCGTTGGATTGGACGTGCAGGACCTCAAAATTGGCCAGCTCGCAGTCCTGATATTAATCCTCTAGATTTCTATTGATGGGGTCATCTAAAGGCTCTTATTAATAAAACTCCTGTTCTAGATGTAAATGACTTGAAGAATCGGATAACTGACAATTGCAATGTCATAATGAAGGTATTTTTGAACGTGCCAGACAATCAATGACAAATCGATTGCAGTCGTGCATTTTATCGAACATTTTGCTCATTTACTGTAAGGTCGAAATTGTTCATTTTTTTATCTTTGGTTGTTATTTTATGTTGTCGCAAACGAAGCCAGATATGAGAAAAGCACAAAAGACCAAAAAGTTGAATATGTAGTTGCTTAATCTGAACAAATAAAAAAAAAGGCAGTGGCGTACTTTTTCTTCTCAATAATAATTGGCTGTGGTGCCCACTGAGACGTCACTGGACCTAATAATTTCAATCTAGTTAGGGCTAAATAAGCGCCTTAATACTTCAAATAACTGAACCAAATCGGTTTAAGGATATTTATGACCGTTTTTTTTTTAAACTTCATCTCAGAAACCAAGCAACTCCGGACATATGTTCATAGAAACTTTTTTCTTAAAACGACCTTACGTATCACCCTCTGAAGTTTCGTCCCGTAGTTAGGAAACACCCTGTATACCTTAAAAGCATCTTGACGCATACAGCTACTTGATTAGCTAGACGTCTTTCATTCAAAGTTATTTCGAACATTAAATTAAATTAATAAATAATACAAATCAAAATAATACCAGAACATGCCTGCACTAGTGAAGGGAGTTACGTACCTGTCCTATAAACATCTGGAGGCGTCGCCAGGTACAAATCAGACACCGCCTCTCCAGCATCGTCCTCCTCCCTCAATATCAGGACAGGGTTCGGACCCATATAGTTAGCCAAATCCATTCTGGTAAGATTCAGCGACTTAATACTTTCACCTGGTGTTGCTGACGACTGATCATCTGCAGCACTGATTCTCTTGACAGCCTCTTGGGATTTTTTAAAATTCGGATCTAACCATTCGATAATCTCCCTGTCATTGATTATCTTATCGCAGAAGTGGGCTTGAAGCAAACAAGCTTTGGTTATATAGTCGGATTTAAAGACAGAGCTGCGGACATTCGAGAAATTAATCGGTATTTGAGGCTTATTCACTTCACTAGTTGGAGGTGTATGTCCCAGTGTGATTTCTGTACTATCTGCGAGCTTTGGATAAGTCAGACTGATAAGAAAAGGTCTAAATAAGTCCGTTAACTCCGCTAAGATTTCGGGTGCGTCAACATTACACTGAGTCAGTTTGGCAATTAGATATTCACATAGTATTTGCGGAACTGCAAAGGTAATAGATAACAAGGCTGGTTTCTCTAGCCCTAGGACATCAAGCTGGTCTGCTTCGAACCGTTCACGCGTGTACACCCTAAAAAGGGCAAAATTCTTCGCTTAGCTACAAGAACAAAGGATTTAACTAAACATATACGTACCTGTCCTTGTCCAGACTATCAATTTTTTGCTGCTGTCTCTGTTTAAGCCTTCCAATGGCGCTGCTTGACTCGGTTTTCTTCGGCAAAGGCTTGCTTATTTTTAGGCTGGGATTTTCTACGAAACACGTAGCCACATATCTAAAACAACAACAAATTTATTATCCTTTAATTCTATAAGGCAAATTGGCTTCGCCTTACTCGTTGGTTTTTTGGCGCCCCATATCTTTTTTGTTGCATTGAATGAGATTTCTCGCTAACAGTTTCCTTAAAGTACTCCTGACAGTGGAAAAGTCCACATTAAACTTATTATTGAGCTGAATTGTTGTAGAACCTGTGTTTCCTGTCGAATGTATAACCAGGTAGACTTCCCTGATAAATTCCATATTCAAAATTCGACCACCGCCAATTTTAGTATCATCATCTAAAATACAGGACAATAATACAGAACATTTAATTTTTATTTAATAATAAAAAAGGTTAATAAACCAAAGCCTGTTTGTTATAAGACCATAAAATAATTTACAAATTACCTACACATTGAAAAATTCACCCTAAGTAAAACTATTATACAGTGTGTCCGCTTAAGTTCTGCTTACTGAAAAAATAATATTAGATTAGACTATTCAAACTTGAGATAGTATGTACAGGATGATAAAAAAGTAAAAAAATCAAAATTGACCTACGAGAAAAGTACCCTTAATTTTAATTTTAGAGCAAAATGGAATAAGAAAATGTTGATTGGCATTAAAAATTATATCTGTTTCTACTCTTAGTAGACTATTATTGAAAATAAATTTGACATTTCAAAAAATATTATTTTTTGAAATGATTTATAATTAATAATTGTATTTATTATGCAATTCAAGCTAATAAACATGTATCAATTATTTTTACTCAAAACATAACCTTTGATTCTTTATCCCTGTTTTGTAGTAATTTTATGACGCATTTAAATAATTGATAGAAACATGATAATTTATTTTGGAATTAATACAATTATATTAATAAACATTAAAATATGAATTTAAATAAAAATATTCATTAACTTTCCCTCACTGTACATTCGCCTCGACATATCCTCCCTCCATTTAAATACATTTAGCCGTTCTTCCAGAAAATCCTCTTAAAACATTTCTAATCATGGCAGGTTAGTTAATATTTGTAATTGTCTCTCTAATTACCCTCTCTAAGTGGTAAAAATTTTAAAATGGCCTTTGTAGGTATACATTCTGTTTCAAGTAGCCCCACAAGAAATAATCGAGGGGGCTCAGGTCCGGAGACCTAGCGGGCCAAAAAGGTCAGAATATCTATCGATAACTTTTCCATTAAAAAGAGTATTTAAGTATTGTCTTACATTCCTCGTACTGTGGCATGGTGCACCATCTTGTTGGTACCATATCCGTACTCCATCTGGTATGTGAAATCCATGAATAAAATTAAACAAATAATTATTTAAAAAATGCAAATAACGTTCACATTTAAATTTTGTCGAAAAAAAAAGGTCCTATTATTCTATTTTTGTAAATTCCGCACCACACATTTGTTTTAAATGAGTACTGATCACGTGTCTGTATAGTGAAATTCGGATTAACGTCACTCCACCAACGACAATTACAGTCCCGCTCGAGGTAAAGTTTAGTTTAGTTTCTTTATTGGTAAAGTACTACACAAATGTGCTTTTACAGGTCATGAAATAGTAATACAGATAGCATAATAAGACTTCTTAAGTGACAATAACAGCTTAAAATTCATTAAATGTAAAAATACCAAACATACTATAAAGACAACATAGGGTACATTAGTGACAATAACAGCTTAAAATTCATTAAATGTAAAAATACCAAACATAATATAAAGACAACATAGAGTACATTAGTGAGGCAAACATTAACAGTTAATAATATTTTACATTCAGAGGTTGAAATCACTTTCTAAGTACTCCTCGGTGGAATAGAAGGCATTTTTTATAAGGTAGTTTCTCACTCTAGACTTAAAATGAGCCAAATCCAGACCCTTGACTTCCATAGGCAGGGCATTAAAAAATTTAATGCCATAGTAGTCGGTACCCCTTCTAGTACGGTGGTAAGGGTTGCTTCGTCGGTAAAAATTATATCTCTTGTCATGAAAGGGTTATCTTCTAACTCTCCTTGTATTAAAAAACAAAATTCTAAGCGTCGCTTAAAATCACCTGGCTTCAAGGTATGTATAAATTTTGGTTTGTAAGGCCGAAATTTCTTTTCATTTAATATTTTTGGAATCGTAGTTTTCCCTACATCATTTTGTAATGTTGTTGACCTTTTTCGCAATGATTTTTTAGGATCTTCTACTACAGACAACATTACTTGGTTCACAGTTTCATTATTTGCAACCCTTGGTCTACGTTTCTTATTGTAGTTATTTTCCACACTTCCAAAGGTCTTGAATTTAGTCACTATGTTCCCTACTGTTGTAAAAGAAATAATTTTATCAGGATATCTGTAGTTAAAAATTTCGGCAGTTTCCCGATACGTTTTCTAATTTTCACCAACAATTAAAATTATTTCAATTTTATCTTGCATACTCAATTTCAACGGCATATTTATCTAATTAAATATTCAAACTGATGTTTCAGACAAATAACATAGCTGACAGTTAAAACTCACATTCAGGTGGGAAATGGTGGCAAGATAATGGACATACCATTAAGAATTAAGATTTTAATTTTCAAGTTTATTTTCAATAATAGTCTACTAAGAGTAGAAACAGATACCTATAATTTTTAATGCCAATCAACATTTTTTTATTCCATTTTGCTCTAAAATTAAAATTAAGGGTACTTTTCTCGTAGGTCAATTTTGATTTTTTTACTTTTTGATCATCCTGTACATACTATCTCAAGTTTGAATAGTGTAATATTATTTTTTCAGTAAGCAAAACTTTTTATAAAGAGTAAGTTTTTTTCGTAAAATTAATATTAAAAAAGTTTTCCATATGTACAGAACTTAAGCGGACACACTGTATATATATAGTATGTGGTAATTGGTAACATAAATCTAGAATTTCTCAAAGGTGGTGCAATTATGTTGAATATTGAAATAGTCAAACTACGAATTTTTAAGTTGGTCATATCATATCATCTCATTAGCACAAGGGCTAAATTAAATTCGATTTGCTATGGAATTAGAGTTGTTGGGTGATGAAAAAGCCTAAAAGTAGTTTATTATGCTAATTTTGAGTCAGTTATGAAATCATTTTTTGAGATAGTAATAGTTTAGTAGGAACAGTATTTTTAGCTCAAAAACGAATGTTAAGGGTATTGAAAAAAATGTGTTTTAATAATAAAAGTTATAGAAATGTTTTTAAGGCATGTGGTATCTTGACAGTTTCTTTGTAGAATAATAATTTTAATAATAGAGACATTTTTCAGGTACAGACATTTCACAATATAATACAAGAACGTCAAATATAAAATATCCAAGACACAAATTAACCTTAATATGACCCTAAAATTGCTTAACAATTTACCAACTAATGAAAAATGTTTTAACGGTTATTTAAAATGAGGATTAAAAAAATGCTTGCTAACTTGGAACCCTATTTTATACAGGATTATATTAAATGAGTATTAGTGTTACGTTATAGTTTTAGACAATTATTTTTACTGACATCATTTGTTTTTCTGTTCTTTATGTCTATTTAATTTAACAATATTAATCAAATTATAAAGAGTAGTCCAAAGAATTTAATAGAACATTAGACACTGGATGTGTATTTTGGGAACAAAGAGTTTTTAAACTTACCACTCTCACTACCGTCCTCATCATCGGAATCCAATTGGGGACTGTCAGACCAACTGGCTACAATATTTATAAACGGGTCCTTTAATTGCACCATCTGCAATACCCGTTCTTTACTCTTACTTTTGGTCATATACTCCTTGTAGGTGGCCTCTGGATATAGTTCTGTATAAGGTACAAACTAAAAACAACAAGTATTTCATACAGGGCATTAAAAAAAAAAAAGCTTATGAATATGACATAATTTTCTTTTACTTACAACTTGGGTATTTACAAATTTCAGAAATTCCTGGTTTTTAAAAAATTTCGCGTTGATTGGACCGACAAACAGGGACTTAATCTCGCTATAAGGCGCTTTATATCCAGGACATTTTTTTAAATAATTGATGACACTCTCAGTAAGGATCATATACTTTGATTTTTTCTTGGTATAAAATCTCCTAAAAAAAGTACATATTGTAGTACATAACCGCGTCAACTTTATATAAATATAGCATTTTTAGGTATAGGAACAGAAATGATAATGTACGGTAGATACGTCAATTGCAAAACAGGACATTAGAGTACATAAAAGTAATTTTATTACTTAGGTACTAATTATTGGGCATATATAAGAAGTATGTAATGCGGAGTTTGAGAATATAATTATGCAATAATTTGTAAATTACATCTGTAATTTGAACCAAGATTGTAAATAAATAAAATAAATAAATAAGTATTTAGTAGGGTGTAGAAGCGTATAGGTACCTGAGCTGTAATAATCGTCCAACTTTACTTTGATCCTTGCTATGCGATCTCACACAAAAAAATTGCTTTGTAACTAAATTCTCTCTACTGAACCTATTACAATAATGGAAAACTGATTGCGAATCCTTGCCGAAACCTAAAAAAAAAGGGTAAGACAAACAACTACTGCACTATACTCTCCGACTTAACTTACAATTTGATAGTGCCGCTGGTCCTTGAGTTATTTCACCCAGTTCCCTAGACCTGCCTATCCTTTCTAACAAACAATATTCTGTTTGGGTGTACTCATAATTGGGATCTGTAAGGTCATCAAACAAAGCATTTATTCTTAATTGTGGATCTGCTACCATCACCAGCTTGTTTTTATAAGTGGAATAGGCTTCATTCAGGGTCATGGTACGCACTTGCTCACTTATATTTACTCGAGTTGCTAGGGTTGCACAGGATCCCCATTCATTGCCTCTTGGATCAAATACGACCTATGGATTGTTAAGACAAGCTTAGCTGAAATTGTGCCAAAATGAAAAGGATATTTAAGTATATACCTTGTAAAGATCTGGCCCTGTTTGATATACCTCCATATACACACTTTTGTCCTTATTTATATAAGCATCCCTACTTAAAATAACTAAATCCTCTCTTGCTTCTGGCAATTCAAAAAATGTAATTTTATTATTTGAGCAAATAATGTGCCAAATGCATTCTTTGATATTATCTATGCAAGTAGGAAATTTTAAACTGGTGTATAGTCGTTTCCAATATGCCTCTAATGTTATTCCATCTAGGCCTTCTAGAGCTATTTCGTCAAATACGTGGAAAATCAAGTTAAATTTTGTGTATTGGTCATACCTAAAGATATATTTTTGTTTTAATTTAAATTTAAGTCCCTAAAACTATACAACAAAATATACTACTACTACTTACCGTGCTTTAACGTCATCATCAGCAAATAAGTCACCATCGGGTCTTAAGAGCTTCAAGTATTGTTTACCAGACGGTACATGTCTTTTCAATTCAATTTCCAAATCTTGAAACTGGGACTTATTTTCATTTTGAGCATCTTTCCAGATTATTTCATTAGTGTTGTCTCCGGGCTTTGGCTTCTTCAGAGGTGAGCCCTGATCACTTGGGTAAGGTAATTTTCTCTTTCTCTTGAGCTTGTGGTGCTCGTCATGTTCTGTTGAGGATTTTTGAACGGACTTTCCAGAGTTCTTGCTACATTTTTTGATAACCCTGCCTTGAACACCCGAGTCTTTCGTTTCAAGGAATTTTCCCATTTTAACAGCGAAACGGTTACATTAAGGGAAAAATCAACTCAAGAAATACCTGTCAATTTTTTTTATTTTTTGAGGTTAAAGAAGGCTTGATAAAGGTTTTATCAGCGGAACTTTGACAAATCAATAAAATTCCGGATTTAAGCGTCACACATAAGGGCGGTTCACGTAGTCGCGATTTGCTATATAATTTAATATAGATATTTATTGGTCCCTGTGTGACAGAGGTAGTGCATTTGCGTCCAATATCGGGGATAAATTTTGAATTTGTATTGCTGCCTGAAAAAGAAATAAATAACTTCAAGTAAAAATTACTTAAATGCGGTTTGTAAGTGTGTGAACTGAACCAGTGGAAAACGGAACAAAAAGATATTTTGCGTTTTCCTTTTATGAGGGAGAACAAAAAAAACCGATTTTCCAAAACAGAGAACACAGAGGACCTGGCAGATTTCTAAATATTATGATAGAGGGCTTAAAATTATCTTTATTAAATTATTTAGTTTAAAGTAATCAAGTTTATTCTCTTTACGCGCAATTTGCATCCGAAAAACGTCTTTTATTTAGGTACAAATTATCAATGTCCTGTTAACTCCACCTGGGTACAAGATATGTAACGATTTAAAGTGATTTAAATCCTTAAGAAGACAAAAAAAGCGCGAGAATACTTACACTTAATATCGCACACATTTCTTACCTCATTGGAAAGCACAGCGAATCTTCATTTTAGACTAAATTAGCAAACAAAATTTAGAATGAAAAGGTCACACACGAACTTATAGGGACATAATGGGCGAAAATATTCCTCCCGGAGGGATTATTTCATTGGAGAAACTAACTTCTTTCTAAACTGAAAAATACTATAATATGGAAATAACTGAGCACAAAAAGCAAAATGGTGCCTTAACACAAAAAACAAAACGGCAACTTGAATATTTGAAAAACACGTGTTCTTCTTCATTAAATTATATTGGGCGGTAAAGAGGTGACAGGTAAAAATCAGTGCCAGGTGCACCGAAGTTTCTAAGCCTGGGTTAACGCAATTGCCGGGGTTAACTATGGATTAACTAAACAAGTGCGCAGTGTTTTTAATCTTTAGGCATGGAATTTATTTTAACTGGTCAAATACGAAAGAGAAAAAATAAAAGAGAGCTAATAAATCGCTTGAAGTATGTTCGTTATGTTTAGTCAATCAGATATCTGCTCAACATAGTCTTATTTAGAAACAAGTAGATATCGAAATTTTAAAGTACTTAAACAATATGCAGGTGAAGGAAAGGAAGATGACACTTTTGAGAATGACATGAAAATAGCTAATAGATTTGGGTTTTCCCCGAATAGTCTGTACAGGGTGATTGTTTATATTCTACTCGATGGATATTTCGGTTCATATTGGTCGTACAAAGAAATGCATCAAAAACTTAAAGTTTTAAAATAACCTGATATTCTTTAAATGAAACATCCTGCATTATATTTTTTTAATCGCTACAGCTCATTATCCCGATTCAAAATAGTTTATTAGGATTATTTTTGTAATTTTTTATGATGATATAAAAGTAGTTATTTTTTTTTTAATTAAAAAAAATAACGATAATAAATAAGTCTGCTGTATGGCTTGGTTGAACATAGGAAACCCCATCTAAATTTTGAGGTGGCTAAGTATTGGCTTCCCTGTACATTTTAGAGAGAAATTGAATCATAATTTTTTGAAGAGGCCGATATAATAAAACCATGTGCCAAGTTTGAATAAATTTTAATAAGCGTAACTTAAAGAAAGATGTTTTTCCCTTTTCTTTCCGTCAGAGTCTGACGAAAAAGGAAAGGGACCTTACAGTGTTTTCAACACATAATGTATAAATACATATGCGAGATGTTGCACGTGGCGACATCTCGTAGCAATCGAGCTATCCACCCAACCAGACCAGCGAGGTCTTAGAGAAGACCAAACGCTAGAATGGATCCCGCATAAGCAGGTATCTACCTGTATGTATTTATACATTATGTGTTGAAAACACTGTAAGGTCCCTTTCCTTTTCGTAAGACCCTATAGCCTTGCCGATGAGCCGTAATACGGCGAAACGCGTCCAAGGATTGGGTCTGACGGAAAGAAAAGGGGAAATAAACATCTTTCTTTAATATCACGTTTTCGGTTCACAGAAACCGACGATTGGCTTTCAGCGCCACCTGACATTAGATACCTGCTTATGCAGGATCCATTCCAGCGTTTGGTCTTATAAGACCTCGCTGGTCTGGTTGGGTGGATAGCTCGATTGCTACGAGATGTCGCCACGTGTAACATCTCGCATATGTATCAATCCTAACTTGTTTAATTAAATGTGATGGCAAAATTACAAAACTTTCATAGTTTATATGTACCTAATACAGCAAACACCAGCCAATTATTATTTGGCATTGACTAAACGAAAAGTAGCGTCAGTGACAACATTTTTATTGAAGGCGCTATAATTATAGCTAAATATGAGCTATTTCATTAAAGAAAAAGTAACTATGATTAAGTGGTATATTATACGTACAGGAAACAGCTTAAGAGCAGTGCCTGGAATTGTTTTCAGTTCATTCCCTGATAAGCCTATATCCCTTCTATTTCATTAATTAAACTTATCATTAGAAAATTTAAGTCCAAAAGGCACTGTAATAAACAACTGTAAATGCTCAGAATGTCAATAGAGCTGAAGAAAGGGATAACAGAGATCTTGATATTTTAGTGCATGTGGAGGAAAATAAAATGATTAGTATACGAGGATTCTTGGGCAAGCCGTAGGAAAACCTCAAACCACAGAGTGTTACGCACTTTCAAAAAACATAAATATCTTCTTTACAAGTATGAAGAACATCAAGAGCTACGGCAAGGTGCTAAAGAAAAGGAGCAAATAATAGAAGGGATTTTTTGAGAAATATTTGTTTTACCGATGAATGTACATTCACCCTCAACAACGAACCAAATGTTCAAAATTGTCGGAATTGGAGCCAAGAAAATGAACATGGTTCTTTTCATACTCGGGCGCAATATCCACAAAAAATAAATGTTTGGGCGGGAATTTTAGGACATCACATTATTGGACCATTTTTCATGGAAGGCAACAGCAGTAACCTATTTGGACTTACTACAAAATCGAATTGAACCCGCACTTGAAGTTGTACGCTATAATCAGGAGATCTGGTATCAAATGGATGGTTGTCCTGTCCATATATATTTCTCTCATGGTTAGGGAATACCATGCAGGTTAGTTAAAAATTTTAAGTTTTTAATAACTTTTTGTTTTTTCTGATAACGGGTTCCTAATGTCCATAAAAAATACTTCAAGATTGTCAATTCAAACCTTTTTGTAAGATCAATATTAACCAAAATACCCATTCAGTAAAATATAAACAATAATCATCCTGTATATACATTCAAATTATTTTCAGACGTTGATTCTTCGCAAGCGTTTTCAACTGTATAAAGCCTCTGTTTACTGGCTTGCAATAGTAAATTAACAGTAATTGAGGATGACAGAATATGTTAAAACAATATTTAAAATTAAATTGTATCTCCATAATCATAAGACCTGCACTAACATTTACAAATGAGAAATAAAAGCGTAGTCCAATTAATAGCCACGCTTAGAACTTATGCGCATGTGCGGGGTAGGTATCAGGCAGTTGATCCAAGCACTGAAACATCGATGCCAACTGGACGAAAATTTGGAGTTTAAAATGGACTTTTTAAATCTACACTGAGCGAAATATCGAGTTGACATAACTCAAATATGAGTTATCCCAGACCGACGCGTGTTGCTAATAAGGGACAGCTCAGACCTCTAAGTTACGGCAACTAAATCGAAGAGATTGCATCAAATCACTGTTCACGAGTTATAAAAGCCCTGAAGATGGGTTGTTTTAGCTTAGCTATAATCGTTATGTGAGTTGTGATGCGTCACTACTCGGGCTAGATTAACTCATGATTCGAGCTATCAATACTAGTCTAAGCTGCCAAACATTTGAATTACTTTTCAGCCTGGTCCTGTAAAATGCTTAAAAATCGGTTGGAAATGCAGTTTTTTTAGTCAAGTTGAAAAAAAAGTTTATCATATCACTGAACCCAACGACTTAACATAGTCGATGACTGAACCCAATAGTTATAATGTCTTTGGCTAAACCTTTCTATTTTCAAATTATCTGAACTAAAAAGTTTTGTGGACAAACACGTTTATTAAAATTTTGTAAAATCTTATTACAAATTGTCAACTTACATTAAACCTAACTTAGTAAATTAAGAAAAAAACATATTTATTTGAATTATTCCGATGTATGCAATGAGTGTTTCCTTTAATTTCCTAGTTTTTGGGAACTACATCTAAAAGTTGCTCTTCCTTTAACGCTCTTATTGAAAAGCTCCTTAGTAACAACTGGTTCAGTCTGTCTTTTTTGAATCTCCTTCAATTTACTGGTTTTGAAAATATCCAGACTATACACCACCAAATCTTCCAAAGGCATTACTTTTAATAATCTTTCCCATTCCTTTCTAATATCCAAAGTCAAGGTTTTGTCGCATCTTTTCCCCATTTCTTGGCGTAATATAAGCTTCTCCCCCAAGTCACTCCCGTATTTCTGTATGTTCTTTTTGATTTGTGTCAAGTTTCTTTTGAAAATTTTTCTATTATGCTTTTTTAGGGCATCAAGCGGAACATGGTCACGTATATCTAAACACGTATTAAAAAGCCTTTTACTCCACTCCTCAAATTTTCCATCTCTCAGTATATTACTTTCATTTCGTTTAAACAGAATCCTTCTAATCTCTTTAAGAAGCTGAGAGATTTCGTTTTCTAAAAAAAAATGTAATACAATTAGGTAAATTACTCAGATTACCTTGTATAACATACAAATCTAGGTTTGTAGAATTGCATACTTGTATAATATAATTCTGATATTAGGAACAGACACTCTACTCTTTTACTAACTACTAAGAATAAAGTAATTTACCCATTCCACTAACACAGTCATCAATAGTTTTATCATTGTCTGAAATTGGAATGTGTTCACTGTGAGTTTCCCACACAGTAAAAAAATTTTTCCAGCCCTTTTTCTTTTCCTCCATTCGAGCTTTTGACAACATGTTACGAAGCAGCATTTCACGGGGAGAAATGCTATCTAAAACATAAAATATGTAATTGCCACCTAAAAATTATGGGTTTATTATTTGAGGCCTTACCTTTAGCGGAATATTCTCTCACATCCATTGCACTTGCACAAAAACTCTTTATACCGCTTTAAATGAATATAATCAGGAATATTTATTGGGAAGTCAAATAGAATAATAAAAGCAACGAAGACTAAATGAAAATGGTGCCCAAAAAAAACCGTTAAGTTTAAATATAAAATCTAACCTAACAACAACTTGTGCCTCACTTCGGGGCTTTCTGTCGGTTACGGTGGTAGTGGTTCTGTGGTGGGAGAAGTGTTGTAAGCGTAAAAAGATATACGTTTGACATTTGTATCCTGGTTTGACACTGACATTGACGTTCTGGTGTTTTTATGTGTGGTTCGCATTATTTTGTAGATTTTTAGCTTTTTTCGAAGTTAAGGCCGTGGTTGCGTTAGAGAGCGTACTGCACAAAAAATCTATTAAAAATCTTAACAGAACGATAAAGTAGGTAAAAAGCAATATACATCTTGTTTGTTTACTTTTTCATGTTGTAAATAGAGGCGAGACCCAACTGAATCTGTGAGGATGTTTGGGAAGCCTTCATTTGGGGCTACTGCCCCCAGCACGTCCTTTGGTAAGTTAAATATTTGTTATGTTTATACGCGGTTCTAGCATGTGTATTTACAACTTGCCCCCAATGCTTGGTTCTAAGGATAAATGGTTGGTTTTGAATTGATAGTTGACATCCGTTTTAGGATATAAGATCTGTTTGTAAGCTTGTCACAGTATTTTTCTTATATTGGGCTATTAATTAATATAAATACCTTTGTTTAAAATCCGTTATTTTATATATTATAGGTTTTGGTCAACCGGCAACCACAGCCAATCCATTTGGGCCAAGCCAGTCACTGTTTGGCAAACCAGCCACTGGATTCGGAAGCCCTTCAACATCAACTTTTGGACAGCCAGCCACAGCTGGGTTATTTACCAGCCAGCCTCAACAAACCAATCTATTCCAGACCAACACCAGCACATTTGGAGCTGCACCTACAACCCAGAGTGGTTTCGGTAAGTAGAAAGAATTAAAAAGTAATTAAAAAATATATTATATTAAAAAGTAAACTAGTTATTTACTCATTTGTCTAAGTTATTACAAAGAAGCATTGGTCAATAAATATTGGTCTTCTTTAACCAATATCAGACATAAAATTGATTATACATTTAAAGGGCAAGAAGTTGAATGTTTTATGCAGTTGAGTGCAATTGTAAACAGTAAACTAAGGTTAAAACTCAATCACATTCTAATAAATGGTTTACTGGGTGTAGGTACTAGGTTCTGTTTTTTCACTTCCTGAAGCAACATGAGCTATTAATTATTACTACTTGTTTTTGCTAGCGTATATTACAAACCTTGGTGCAATAATGAAAATTTCATACTTTTGCCTGTAAAATACATTAAGTACCTTATGTAGATGATATACCACAAATTATAGCTTAACATATTCTGTTTAACTTCCAATTTTGGAGGTTTATAAAGTATACTGCAATTTGTTGTTATACGGGGGGAAACAAAACTGTTTTTTACGATAAGTTTGAAACACCCAGTGGGATTATTGAGGTATAAAAGAACATTATGTTCATTCTAACATCCAACAAGTGTCTTCCTAGCCCAACCTTTTGCCTCTTTATTCACTTTAAAATATTTTCCTAAGAGCAGACATAGCCCATACAAAAATACCTTACATCTCCTCACTAACTACCTGGTACTGTGGTTACTATGCAATGGGGTTAAGGTTGTGGATCAGGCTTGGTAAAAAATCCGTTCTTTCTTATAAACTAAAAATCCTGATTGTTTGATTTAAACTGGGTTTAAGTGGGAAAAGATAGAAAAACAGTGAAATACTAACTAACACAACTTTTAATTTCTATTAGTATTAGTATCTGTTGCAAAGTTCAATAAGCTACACCATTTAATGGGAGAATAAACAATATAGTTCTGGTACAAGATACTATTTTGTTTCCCACTGTATAACAGCAAGTTTCTCTTTATTTTATTAACGTTGAAAGCTTTAGGGTAAACAGAATATACTAGGCTACAATTTGCCTAATTTTTATGAAATTGGTACATTAATAAAAAAGTTACTGATAATTGAATTTGATCAAAAGTTTCTTTGTTCCGTTAAATTTACCTTTAAAAATTGGCGTTTTTTTACACTCTTTAAAATATTGGTAAGGTTTTTACATTATGTCATATTGAGCAATGCTTTGCTGGTAAAAATAAATATTGTGAGTAATTTTCTAGAGTTTTCCCAACATGGTGCAAGATTGCACAATATTATGTACCCAGCTATAAATAGATGGTGAGTCATCCATTCTATTGCGCATGTCAGTTTGTACATAATATAAGCAGAAATGATGTTGTGTTATGATGACGTTTAGAAGCAAACATTTTACATCTGCATTAACTGTTACATTACTTAAAATTGGTGTCTGATACCTGTTGTCCCACATTAGGTATAGTGTTAGGTTAAAAAAACAGACACAAACTTAAAACCTGAAATGTTTTTGTGCTTTTGTGGTAAAGGTAATTTTATGGGTAATTTATTTCTGACATTTATTTTTTTAATTTGTTTTTTTTTGGGAATCACAAGGTGTAAGTAATCACAAAAAAAGTAATTCAACTGCTAAGGCCTAAATTATTAAGTTCTTTTCAACGCTATCTGCCATAACATCTAAGTATATTGATATTCTTGTCATAGATACATATGGGATCATATTTTCTGGTTCATAAGTCAGGACTTGAAGTTCTTTTTTGGGACAGTTCAGGGGGAGGAAATGGGATGTAGTTAAACTCCATTCCACAATAATTCGTTGATTTCCCGACCGCAATAAAATTTAAACCCAGCCATAAATAAGTGCCTTTTGAAAGGGTACAGGTCCTGATTACCTACTAATTTCAATAGTTTAGGTTAGCTATTTTCAACAAAACAACAAATATAAAATAATAGGTAAGTATCTTTATTTTATTCATGTAATTAAACAGCTATTAATATTTATACAAAAATACTAATCTACAATATTATAATATCATCTATGCCTAAACTAATTATTTAGGGCCTTACGTTATATTAATTATGTTATTATATTGGTATATTAGGTAGGTTAATGGCGAATTGCAGGTGTTCAATATAAAGCAGTCTTTTCATCTTAGTTCATCAGTCATTTGGTGTTTGGCAAGCTGTGCGTTAAAGGTATTTTCGTGTGTGTTATCGAGCATCCAAAATATGTCAGATCTGTGTGAAACTTCAGATAATATTGCTTCCGGAAGTTATGGTGTAACGAAGAAAAAACATTTATCACTTGATGCCAAAAACATCATAAAGAACGTTTACTGTACCCGTTTAGATAAAGGGTATGACCGGAGTGCAAGTTTTAGTGAAACGAGTATTTTGACCAAAGTTGCATTAACGACAGTAAAAGATATAGTGACCAAACCCATCCAGCCAAGGAAAAAACGGTGTGACAGCGGAAAATTGAGAAGCATCGAAGAAGCTGATAAAGACTTGATTCGGAGGAAAATTTATAACATGTACAGTAAACAAATAGTCCCAACAATAGATACGCTAAAAAAGGTACTTACAGCAAACGAAACCGACATTTCATGTGGCAGGACAAGCCTTTGGAGAATAATAAAAGCAATGGGTTTTAAATCTCGTACCATTGACAAACGGACAAACGACAAGTACTAATGGAATCGCAGCGTTTACAAGTATGGCGTAGAGCAGCGGTTCTCAAACTTTTTTGGTGACGGAACCCTTTTGGGAAGCAAAATACTTGATGGAACCCTACAATAAAACAATAGTTTTTAAAAGTGTATTCTTTATTAATAAGCATAATAAAAGTACAATGTAACAGTTACTAATTATTACTTACTTTACCACATGGCAAGTACAATAATAGAAGATATTAAAAAAGAAAAAATCTAACTAATGGGAGGTATGAAACTGTTTTTTATTTTTCATCAATTGGTTGATATCAGGTTTGATAGAAGACAGTTGAAGTCTCATATCAGGTTCGGCGTCCAGTCTATTGCGATATTTTGTTTTCGTGGCTGCATAGGTTGAGAATCCTGTTTCGCACAAATATGTTGTTGGGAACGGGAGAATAATATTCAGAGCCATTTTGCCAAGCATTGGATATTCATCAGGGATTCTGCACCAAAAATCGTTGAGAGGCGTCGTTTTGACTCCATACTTGTGTCTGATGACATTTCTAAAAGAGATTCATATATCTCGTTTGACATACTTTCGGGCTTTTCCAAGTTGGGTAAAAAAGGATTATGAATCCATGAATTCAGTTTCATTTTTGTATTCTGTTCTTCGGGAAAATACTTTTCAAAAGATGCGCGCATCGAACTGAGATATTGGACCAATTCTTCAAACACATCATCTTGAAACATTTCTGAGTCGTTATCGCTAACAAACTCACTGAGTGACGTAAAGCTTTCTATTTCTTTCTTACCAACGCAAATAATCCAAAAATCTAATTTTCTTTTGAAGGCAGTTATTTTATTATTGGCCTGAAACACTGTTGTCTGTTTACCTTGCAATGATAAATTCAATTCGTTCAGTTTTTGAAAGATATCCGCCATAAAAGACAATCGGAACAACCAAGTTTTATCATATAAACGGTCCTTCAAATTAAAGGAAGTATCTGCTGAAAGAAACATTTGTAACTCGGCTCTAAGTTCAAATAGCCTTGTTAAAGTTTTACCCCGAGACAGCCATCGCACTTCTGTATGGAGCAGCAGTGTTTTATGTTTGCTGCCATAATCTTCACACAATAATGAGAACAATCGGGATTGTAGTGGTCGTGATTTGATAAAATTAATTATTTTTACCGCTTCATCCATAACTAATTTTAGATTTGACGGCATTTGCTTCATCGCAAGTGCTTGTCTATGCAGAATACAATGGCTGGAACTACAATTAGGCGCTTTATTTTTTATTCGTGACACTGCTCCTGCTGTTTTACCTGTCATCGCCTTGACCCCATCTGTACAAATGTCAATGCAATTGTTCCAACTGAGATTATTTTCTTCAAAAAATATATTTATTTTATTAAAAATTTCTTCCCCGGTAGTGTTTGTGAGCAGCGGTGAACACATAAGCATGTCTTCTTCAAAAGAACTTTCATATGGATATCTCACGATAACCAGCAAGATAGCCAAACCAGCGACATCAGTTGACTCGTCCATTTGCAAGGCGAATCGTGTTTTTTGTAGACGTGTAACTAGTTCTTGTTTGACGTAGCTTGCCAGATCATGGATTCGCCGTGAAACAGTATCGTTTGATAGCGGCACAGTAGAAAGATGCTTTTGTTATGTCTAATACACATGGCTTTATTAAATTCTCAGCGATAGTGTGCGCTTCTCCTGCTTGTGCAATGCGATAGCTAACTAAATATGATGCCTCCGTGGCCTTTTCGTTGATAGTTTTTGTCACATGCATCATATTTTTTTGACTTTCCAATAACTGATCTTTTTTACGAACAAAAAATTCTTTATTCTTGTCTTTAGACTCGGGGTGTACAGTTTGTAAATGTCGGCGCAATTTGGCAGGTGCCATGGAACTATTAGGAAGCAGTTTACTACATAGCATGCAGAGAGGTGAGCCGTTGGAATCAACAAATCCGGAACTGATATATGATTCATCATACTTCCTTTTTTTCGTCTTTGAAACCGTCGAGCTTGACGTCGTGGCATCATCGTCTGGATCGGTGATTGCTATATTCTCCGCGCGTACTGCTTTTGAACATTCAGCGTCATTAGAAGATGTTGTTGCAACACGTTTAACACCTTTAAGCCAACGTTCCATTCTTCTTTATTTATAATGTTACACGTCAGGATGGTGGGGTCTAAATAATGCAAAATCGTTACTGCGTATAAGAGACTAAGTTTAGTACAATGAAGAAATGTATAAAACTGAGACAACAGAATACAGCAGGCAGTAGAACAATGAACACTAGTTTCTCGCTAGCGAGCTTGTAAGTAGGTAGGTAGGAACTTATCGCTCCGAACGCTAATCGTCAACTGACTGACGAGGCGCGACGCGCGATCGCCGCTTTTATACTTAGTCCTAGACTCGATCTCGAATATTCTCGAAAATACTCGAGTCGGCGCCTTTGATAAACAAAAAGCAAAAATAAAAAGAGAAATATAAAAATTGCGTTGTAAACAATTCAGAGGCGGCTTTTATCAAAGGGACTGCGCGCTCACAAGTATACATGTTGATACCAAACTTATGAGATATTGTACCAGCTATTGTAACACATGTTTATACAAATACAAATAAATAAATAAATATACCTACGCGCGGCCGCGGAGTCAAAACGTTCGACCAGAGAGAGGTGCTTTGATTTTTTTTTCTAAATTCTTGAGGAACCCCTACAGAGGTATCGCGGAACCCTAGGGTTCCGCGGAACACACTTAGAGTATAGCTGGCGTAGAGATTATTTGAATCTTATCAGACAATACAGGGAAGAAAATCGTTCAATTATATACTTGGACGAAACTTGGTTTGACACCCACGACACTCCTAAAAAAGGTTGGAGCGATTCAACAATCAAATGTCAAACTGAAAGCTCCCTCAAACAAAGGACAAAGAATTACGATATTACGTGCAGGTTCAGAAAATGGATTTATTCCGAACGCTCTATTATTATCTGCGAAGAAAATTGCCAATTCATCTTTGGATTACCATCAAGACATTCAAGACACGGATGCTACATTGTTTGAAGATTGGTTTCAGAATCGTCTGCTTCCGAATGTGCCCAAAAATAGTGTTATTGTGATGGACAACGCTAGTTACCACAGTCGCCAACTAAGTAAAGTGCCGAATTCAAATAATACAAAAGTGGAAATTCAAAACTATATGATGAAAAATAATATATATTTAGAGGAAACCTATACAAAAAAGGGCCTTTTAAATGTTTTAAAAACATTCAATGTTGAAAAAGAATATATCTCTGACAATCTCGCAAGTGCTAATGGTCACACAGTTTTACGCCTCCCTTCGTATTACTGTATTTCTAACCCAATAGAACATATATGCAGCCAGTTAAAGACGATGATTAGAAGAGAAAACACATCCCCAACACTAAGTAGTTCTGTTATACTATTAATTAAAAAATGTGTAAATAATATCCCAATAGAAAGTTGGAAAAATTCTGTGAGACACGTGATCCAAGTCGAAGATTCCTATAACATAATTAATAGTAACGTAAGGCCCTTAATAATTAGTTTAGGCATAGATGAAGACGATAGTCATAGTGAAACAGAGCTAAATATAGAGTAGGTTAAGTTAAATATTGTATTATTATAATATTGTAGATTAGTATGTTTGTATAAATATTAGTAGCTATTTAATTACATGATTAAAATAAAGATACTTACCTATTATTTTATATGTGTTGTTTTGTTGAAAATAGCTAACCTAAACTATTGAAATTATTAGGTAATCAGGACCTGTACTTCAAAAGGTCCGGCGATTGCGGTCGAGAAATCAACGAATTATTGTGAAATGGAGTTTACTTTAAATTACTTTAAATAATTGTTGGTTGGAGTGAAGGTGAGATTGAGTAATCAGGGGATTCAGCAGGACTGACAGGGTGCACCTGAAGGCGACACCTTAAGAAAGTACTAGCCAAATAATTGTCTTGTAAAGTAATGCCTTTGTATGTAAATTTAGTCTACTCCTACTGTTGATTAGTGAGTAGATGGTACCGAGTTTAGCTGAACTTGAATTTTTTAAAATTAATTTTTAGGTTCTACTGGCCTTTTTGGTCAGCAGCCCTCTAGTGGAGGGTTGTTTAATTCCACCTCTACATTTGGACAGCCAAATAAGCCCACTGGCTTTGGCTTCGGAGGCACCCAACAGCAGGCTTCCACTTTATTTGGGACGCCGCAGGTAAGTCAAGTAAGTTGTGTCACATTTTTTTTTTTTTATTTTTTAGATATTTTTAGTTGCTTCTGTTTTTACAGGATTATTGAGTAATATTTAATTGTCCTTTAAACAAATATGAAATAAGTAAAACAATAATATTATGATTCCTTGTTGTTTGCAAAATATTGCATTGTGACGTCAGTGACCTCGATTTTTAACTGAAGAGGATATTATCATTTTTCCTGAGTGATGATTATTTTAGGTTTATTATATTATTACACTAGATGTAAACAACGATAAAATAAATATATTTGTAAACAGTAAAATTGCAGAACTGCAGGCATATACCTGTTACGACTATGATAAGATGCAGAGAGGGATAACAACTTTCATCATTAAACAGGTCCAAACAAACAGTAATGGCTGGATCCCATCGTCCTTGGTACCGAATTTCCATTGCCCTGATATCTTTTACCCTGCTCGTTGCTGACAGCGCCCAAATTCTCAGGAAAAGATGATAAATGGGAAGTTCAATAATAATAGTTGTTAGTAGTTTGCATCCATGTTGTTGCCTAGAAATCCCCTCACTACACATACAAATGATTTCAAAGGTCTTAGTTTTCTTGCGTGGTGAGCTTTACTATAAGATTATCATCGTTCAGCAAGTTTCTAATTTTACTTGACTGGGGAAAGACTTGTCTTAGGGATTTAAATCCTTCACACTATTTGTTCATAGCCTTCAGAAAGCTTTTCATTAGGCCAAGTTTAATGTGAGGAGGAGGCAAAAGGACATTTTTTGGGTCTAGAAGGGACACATACTTAACATTTTGAGATCCCGGCTGAAATTCACTCCTATCCAGCCATATTTTCGTTACATATAGTCCCATTCACTGCACTACTGTCTCACAAACAAAGAAAACAGCAATATTTTGTAAATCCTCCCTGAAGTCCCACCAAGATTGCTATAACTTCTAAAAGCCTCTACACACGATCCAATCTGCAGGGACCCTGCAAGTTGGGTAGTGTGTAGGCATGTCGGACCGACAAAATCCAGATCGGACGGTTGGTTGAGCACGGTTGGGTCGATTTCATCGATATTTGACGGGACACGTCATGTATTAATTCTATTATAATAATTGAAAGGGAGATGCAAACTTGGAGAGAGATTTTTAAGCTTTATAGGGAAATGCCCTGCATGTAGGATATTTCCAACGCCTATTATTCCTCAAATATCTCGGTATTCATTCTCGAAAGCTTCACTCAAAGTTTTTAAAGTCAATTGGTCCTAATTCTTTAAAAATACTCATATGGCTAAACCTTTTCCTCTCTAATAGCTACTTCTTAACCCAGCATTTTCTTTTCTTTCTTCGCGAATTATTTTCTAATAGCAAAGTCAGCGCAATTCCGATTTTTTGACATTTACTAGGAGCCATTTTGACAACTAACCTTTATGTTCTGTGATTTTGACCTTTACGACTCAAGGTTCGAAACACACTGACTTTATTTCTGTTTTCTGTGCACACTGCGAGATCGGGTGGTGTGGAGAGCAGCATCCGATTTTCCCTTTCCTATATGCCCTACAAATCGGACCCTGCAGATTGGGTCGTGTGTAGAGGCTTTTAATCCCAACATACCGGTTGTAGTTTATTTTACCTAAAAGGATGCACATATTTTCATAGGTTTCTTCACCAGAAATTCTCCACAAATATAACAAAACTTGTCAGGAAAAATTTTGCAATTGCAGCGCGTTTCACATGACATACTTGTCGTTGAAAACACTTTCTTAACTACACAAAATCACTCAATTCGAAACTCAAAAGAAGACTAATTAAGAGAATAAGTTTAATGTTATAAACAATCCATTTTAGGTTATCTTTCTGTTTTAAATGGCCCCTTATAAAATTTACTGCCTGCCAATATAAAAGGGTCTAATGAGTCCATTAAAAAGTGGTACATATTGTCACGAGGGGCACCGGGGGGGGGGGGGGGGGCTTGATTAAATGATGGTCATCATAATTATTGCAGCTTTTATTTATGTTAAAAGTAATCAAAAACGAATAAATTATTAGGCTAACCCAGTCCTCTCTTGACGTCGCGGGGGAAGCGTCTCGAGGCGTCGGTCTCAATTTGGGGCGCTACTCGCTGGTCTCTTTGCCTTGCCGTCGTTCACGAAGTTTAATATCTAAGTAGTTCCCGCGGCGCCGAACTCGGCAGGCCGGTGGACACGCACGACCGCTACACCCCACTTCCGCCCTTCCATGGGCACTCTCTGAACGTGCAGGTGCAGTGTCGTGCGTGTGGGAATGGAAAAAAGAACCTCGTGACAATATTAAGGCTCTATGAATATTTTTTCTGTTATTAGAAAGTGTGACATTTTTTAAGAAAGTAAATGCAAAAAAAGTCTCACATCCTCGAAAGCACATCATAATATGCAATTTTTCAGCCGCAGGCAAGCAGCATCTTCAACCCGGCAGGAACCACAGGGCTCTTCGGAGGCCAGGCGGCGTTCGGTAACCAGCAAGCTGGCACCGTCATCAAATTTAACCCGGTCACGGGTACAGATACCATGATGAAGAACGGTAATGCTCAGAACATCAGCACCAAGCATCACAGCATCACTTGCATGAAGGAGTACGAGAACAAGTCGTTTGAGGAATTGAGATTCGAGGATTATCAAGCCAATAGAAAAGGTCCTCAACAATCTGCAGGCTTTGGCGGATCGGCCTTTGGTGCTCCGGCTGTATCTACTCCGTCACTGTTTGGTCAGAATGACGCTAACAAGTCCGCTTTTGGACAAGCAACGACTTTTGGACAACCTACCGGACCTTTTGGTGCTACCGCAGGTAACACTTTGCTATAAGGCTTGTTCCAACCAATTTACCATTGCAACAATGGAATGCCAAATTCAAAGTTTAATTGACAGGCTGGAAATGATCGTTCGGGGACGGTAATTTGGATGTGTTGGAACAAACCTACAGAACGCAACAGTATGACAATAGACAGCGAACAATTTTTCTTTGCAGGAGGCTTTGGCTTAACCAATCAACCAGCCACGACCGGTAGTCCGTTCGGGAAACCAACCGGCTTCACTGCCCCGACCAGTTTGACAGGGTACGGGTTTGGAACGAATCCCGCTCAAAACGTCAATCCGTTTGGTGGTAGTACCGCTAACAAATCATTCGGCGCCGGAACGACTCAGCCGTTGTTCGGGGGTACTACTCAAACGAGCACTACTGGCTTCGGTACTGGATTGTTTTCTACTGCACAGGTAAGCTGCTGACCTTTCATGACTTTACTTTTCTTATTTCACAATTTTAGACACATTTACTAAAGCTTTTCCAATTAGAATTATTAACAAAAATAATAGAAAATGTTGGATTTCAAAGGGTATAAAAATAGGTTCTAAAAATTTACGTTCACTTCATTATATTACAAAATTTCATCCATCAAACAATTCATTGATTTCATATTTTAATATTTATAAAAACATTTATAGAAAACTAATTAAAAAAGCCAAGGAAAATTATTTTGAAAATCGTATTAGTAAATCATTAAATCCACGAAAAGAATGCTAGAAAATTATTAATGATTTGAGAGGGGAAAACAACATAATACCTATAAATACTTCATTATCTTCTGACGAGCTGAACCATTTTTACTGTTTTACAACAATAGTAAGAATACCAACTACAAGAGCTATAATTAGAAATACATGGCGTTGCAGTTGTTCAACATTGTCCACTTCTAATTCTTGCAAAATAAAGATTTATTTATTTCAATTGTACGTTTTTCAGAGCGCAGGGGCAGGATTTTTCAGCAGTAAACCTGCCCAGCCAGCAACGGGTTTTGGGGCGGGACAAACAACAGGTTTACTGTTCAACCCACCCGCCACAACGCAGTCCAGTTTGTTTACCAACACGTCAAAACCTCTGTTTGGAACGGGAACCACTGGTGCTGCACCAGGTAAGATGATTGTAATTTACCTAAGTACCCTGATTCCTATTTACAACTGATTATTCTTTAATAGCGTTCGGAGGTCTTAATACCCAACCGACGCAGCCAACCCTTTTTGGTAGTAGCTTTGGTAAGCCTGCGGCTCCTGCTTTCGGAACCAATCAAACGCCTGGATTCGGAACGACTTTGGGAGGTAAATACTATGGCGTTTAGTTCTTTGACGGTGTCTGTAGACTTCAAAGGCATAATTTTATCAAGCAATTTTGGTCTTATAGGTGTGGGAACGCAGGGTACTCTCTTTGGAACCAACACGCAACAGAAGCCCGGCGGATTGTTCGGCACAACCAACACAACTGGATTGTTTTCCAGCAATACTCCGTTTCAGAATAACGCCTTTGGAATGGGACATCCTCAACAGCAACAGCAATCGTAAGTACAGACTTTTCAAAATTTTGTCAATGTCAACTATTATTGTTGTCATTACTTGACAAAAGCTTATGCAATTGGTTATTACAATCAGTGGAATAGGCACCAATCCTCGGGTTAACCTGAAAGTATCCGAATCTACAATATCCGGCATCAACTGTTAATTTAAACATATACTATTCGATCAACCCCGGTAACGATGGTGCAAATGAACTACTGTTTTACGGGGGGTAGTTGATAAAAGGCAATTGATTTGGGTTGGGTTACTTTAGATTTTAGGGTGTTCCAGAGCTGTTTTATCCTTCATATTTGTGTTTTAGCGTTATTACTATGTTGCGTTGGCCCGTGAGGTAAGAAAAACTATTATTAGCTGTCTTTTTCAAGCAATAATTGTGGTTTATAGTATATTTTTTTAACTGCTAAACAATGTTATTTGGTATTGTTTGGCACTGCCGAATGCACTATCGAAAGTTCTCCACCACTAGTTTGTATGGGAGCCACAGGTGGCTTGTGTGGTCCTAGCTTTGTTCTTGTTGCGGTTTATTGAAAATTATCTGTTTGTAAGAGAAGTCAAGTCGTCTGCCCGCTTTTTAAACTATCTGCTTAATATAAAAGAAATGTTCGCCTATTGCCTAAGTACAATATCGTCATTTTTCCAGGTTATTAGCCCAACCCGAACAACAACATAGCAATCTGGCTCTGCTCACAACCGACCCTTTCGGGGACGCTCCACATCTGGCTGGTTTGGAGCCAAAATTGAAGACGAATTCCTCCACGGTGTCGGCCACCGATCCTAAAGAGCTGAAGACACTGCTCGACGCTTCGAAGAAGGTTGACATGTCGCACAATTCAAAATTGAAGGTTACGCCTTTGAAGAGTGCCAGGGTAAGTACAACCTAACAAAAATACAGTTTAGTCCTTCCATTCTTGTTGCATCCTCTAGCTGCACGTCTATTTTTTTCCCTTCTACATAGGACAGCTTGTTCGACACCATCCCCAAACCTTCGGAAACCACCAAGTCCCCCCTGACGGATTACCGGAAGACCAGTTGCAGACGTCTGGTCCTAAAGTCGAGGGGCGGGGGAGACAACACCCCCGGAATGAACTCCACGAATATCCTGGACGTTTTGACCAGCGAGGATAAAGAAAACAGGAATTTTGAGGGCAGGGCTAATCCGCTGCGGTTGAATTTCGACGCCACCGTTCACAACGACAGTCTGCTGGCGAATAATACCGTCGAGACGCAGACTTTTAAGGTCGCGAATTCAACCAGCAAAGATAGTTTTTCTGGTAAGTAAAAGTTCCGCGTGGCATAATATAAATATATATTTAATATAAATTGCGATTGGAAAATTCATAGTTTTGACAATTTGAATAGGAAAATTAAAAAAGATTTTAAAATTATAAAAAATTGGTTTGATGCTAATTTATTAACAATTAATTTTAATAAAACAAATTATCTTCCTTTTACTTTAAACCTAAATAATGTACCACAAAATATAAATAGCATCAATGTAAGCGATGACATTCAAATTTTAAAAGTTAATCATGTAAAATATTTAGGAATAATTTTTGACAGTAAATTAAATTGGAATTTTCAAGTAGAATATTTGTTTAAAAAATTAAGAAGTTTATTACCAATTTTTAAAAGCATTAAAAAATCTCTGGATATAAAACATCTAGAAATATTATACTATGCATTAGTCAAAACTCATTTAAATTACGAAATTTTAGGTTGGGGAGGAATAACCCGACAAACATTTTAAGTAAAATTTACCTTTATTCGGCCCCTAAACGGATCAAATATTTTGCATGACCAATTGTATATAGGGATAATTTACCTACATTTGTTTTCCTATTGCCCCATGTGGGGAAAGAAACTAAAGTAATTTGAAGGTCGAAAATAGGTTGATAGGGTTTTTCTGTCCAATAAGTTAAAACGAAGTGAAATAAATATAGACCTATTTTACTTCTAAATGTGGAAAGTGAGACCAACCTTTTGACCTATGTAAATATAACCTAAATAGGAGCAATAAGACACTAGACAAAAATACAGAGAAAACATATTATATCTGGCGTTAGAAAGAAAAGACAACAACTTATGCCAACACTTCCAACAGGACAAAATAAATTATAAAATGGAGTTCGACTTAAGTAGATATTTGGAATAGCCGCTTATTATAACTTCAACAATAAAGTGATATAATTAAGTTTTATCATTTTTCGGGACCGAAATGGATGCGAAAGAAATGTGTTTGTGAATTATGGTGATGACACTTCGAAAAACAAAACACGCCCTTAAAATATGCGTTTTTCTATGTATTATTACGATAATTTTAAATATTTTTATCATTAACCTAAAAACAGAGTAACTTCATTATAAACATTATATGTACAGGGTTATCCAACCAAGACTAGACAAGGCGATTTTTTGACTTTTCCTGTACTTTTATAAAAAAGCTGAAATAGCCATCTTAAGTCATTTTCTCCCGCGAATTCGAATATCTTCAGCAAAAAACAATTGAACATCAAACAAAAGTACTATAGGGGTCACTTTGATATTTTTTTAAATGGGATGCCGTATTTTTAATGAGCTTATCCGATTTCTCATATAAATTTTGATCTAAAATGTTGGATTTTTAATTCAAAAACGCCTTTTTTCTTCAGTTTTAATTTTTTTTTTTTTTTTTTTAATTAAAAATCCAACATTTTAGATCAAAATTTATATGAGAAATCGGATATCAGAGTGACCCCTAGTACTTTTGTTTGATGTTCAATTGTTTTTTACTGAAGATATTCGAATTCGCGGGAGAAAATGACTTAAGATGGCTATTTCAGTTTTTTTATAAAAGTACAGGAAAAGTCAAAAAATTGCCTTGTCTAGTCTTGGTTGGATAACCCTGTACCTCAAGTTTAAAAAAAAACTTTTGTTGACAAAAGATATCGTAGTCTAATGGATTTTCCAGTCACCTAATGTAATTCTTAAAATTTTAATTATTGTTTTTTTATAGTTGTCGATAAACAAGAAAACTAATAATTATTAAATATGGCCGTTTTTATATTTTTAACCTTAAAAGTCATTTTTCCCTTTATTATTAACTGTACATGCAATGTTAGCCTTTGAGGTTAATCAGAAAGTTATGAAGTAGCCCAATTTTTAACAACAAAAGGTTTATAAATTTGGGAACAATTTATATGGCAAAATTATCCAAAATATTACTTGTTTCTAAAACTACCTGGTCAGTAAATTATTTGGACTTTTTTTAGGCAATAATTAGGTAATGTTTACCTAGCCTAATAGCTAAAAAATTCTTTGATATTTTTTTAAATGGGATGCCGTATTTTTAATGAGCTTATCCGATTTCTCATATAAATTTTGATCTAAAATGTTGGATTTTTAATTCAAAAACGCCTTTTTTCTTCAGTTTTAATTTTTTTTTTTTTTTTTTTAATTAAAAATCCAACATTTTAGATCAAAATTTATATGAGAAATCGGATATCAGAGTGACCCCTAGTACTTTTGTTTGATGTTCAATTGTTTTTTACTGAAGATATTCGAATTCGCGGGAGAAAATGACTTAAGATGGCTATTTCAGTTTTTTTATAAAAGTACAGGAAAAGTCAAAAAATTGCCTTGTCTAGTCTTGGTTGGATAACCCTGTACCTCAAGTTTAAAAAAAAACTTTTGTTGACAAAAGATATCGTAGTCTAATGGATTTTCCAGTCACCTAATGTAATTCTTAAAATTTTAATTATTGTTTTTTTATAGTTGTCGATAAACAAGAAAACTAATAATTATTAAATATGGCCGTTTTTATATTTTTAACCTTAAAAGTCATTTTTCCCTTTATTATTAACTGTACATGCAATGTTAGCCTTTGAGGTTAATCAGAAAGTTATGAAGTAGCCCAATTTTTAACAACAAAAGGTTTATAAATTTGGGAACAATTTATATGGCAAAATTATCCAAAATATTACTTGTTTCTAAAACTACCTGGTCAGTAAATTATTTGGACTTTTTTTAGGCAATAATTAGGTAATGTTTACCTAGCCTAATAGCTAAAAAATTCCTTAATTATGAATACATATTATATTAGGTAACAATTAAGTAAATTATGACTTAATCGTATTCCTTATTAGGATTAAATATGTTTATTGTCTCAAAGAGGTAATTTATTTGTAATTTTTTACTAGGTAAATTAAACTAAAAGTAATTTTCCTATAACAAATTTTTTAAGTTGTAGATATCCAAATTTTGACTTAGATTTTAGAGTTCGGATCTTTTGTGACTTCTAAGAAAACATTTAAGGCAAAAATAAGCAAATATTTGCAAATTTAGGATTATTTTCCTTCCGTTCTGGTCTTCATTACTTAATATGTTTGTTGGGAAACGGAACTTTGGTTAAAAAATTAGAAGTACAGTAGAGTCTCGATAACGTGAACGTCCAGCCAAATCCACAATGTGTGCAATTAAGAAGAAAAAAAAACAAATTACTTCAACAGTTCAAGTTAGTTTATCATGCGATTAACTTTATCCAGTAACATGAACTCCTCGAGAACATGAACACAATCATCCCTAATTAGTTCACGTTATCGAGACTCTACTGTACTACAAAAAGAAATTTTTGAAAATTATATTTAAAAAGGACTATCTTTATCCTTCAAAAGAATTATATTCAGAAACAAAAAAGATGAATGTTAGACAAATTTACATTTATAATATTTTAATATATATTTTTAAAAATAAAAACATTATACATGTACAATTTAAAGACCATAACCATAATACACGTTATAAAAATGAAATATTCTTAAAACCTAAAATAAATAAGTCCGTAGGACAAAAAACTTTTAAATATTTATGCTTTTATTTAAACGATTATTTACCAACAAATATTGAAAAAATTTTTCATTAAAAAAATATAAAATTGAAATAAAAACATTTATATTGGAAACAAACGCTTTAAAAATATTTTTGGAAAAGCTATAACTAATTAATGCTATTTAATATTATTGTGAATCAATTATATACTTAATCCTTTTCAGAAATTGAATAATCTGTCAACAAAAAAGTAGCGTTTATTGAATATTTCCAATTTTTTATAGAAATATTGTTAAATATTTATAATTGTAAATACTTTTAAGTAAATAAGATTTGCCCCTAACAAGCACGTCTTCTGGGGAATTTATGAATAAGTTTATTCAAGAATATCATATTAACATGTTTATTAAATTGTAACTATTTGAAATACACTTATTATTATTATTATTATATAATAAAATGTTGAGCTCTTTCGTTGTTTTTAGAACACACTATACGCGATTCTCCGCCCCCTCCATCGGACGACGAGGACGAAATAATTAACCAAGGGGCGGGGGATTCTGTGATAAAACACCCCGCCAATATCGCGTGTACCAGGCCGGAGTACTACACTCTGCCGAACTTGGACGATCTGGTGCCGACCGAGAATGGAGAGTGCATCGTCAAAGGGTTCACCATCGGTAAGAATAGCGCTACGTGCAACATCTCGCATATGTATGAATACATTTTATGTCATGAAGTTCACTTTAAGGTCCCTTTCATTTTCGTCAGACTCTATAGCCTTGCCGAAGAGCCGTAATACGGCAAAACGCGTCCAAGGATTGGGTCTGACGAAAAGGAAAGGTACAAATTTCTTTCTCTAATAACTTTATTTGTTGATTCAGTGTATTTATAAATAATTATTTATTTTAGGTCGAAAAGGATATGGAAATGTGTACTTCCCCGATGAGGTGGACGTGGCAGGTTTGAATATAGACGAATTGGTGCATTTTAGATACAGGGAAATAAACGTTTATCCGGATGATTCCAAGAAGCCCCCAGTGGGACAAGTAAGTAAAAAATTACCGAAAAAGATTACTCCTATACTACGATCCCAAAATAATTGGCAAAACTGTTCTTATCACCATTGACGGTGTGCGGAGAAAATAATTAACATCGATTCACACACTTTTAACTGAAATAAAAGCATTCAAAACCGCTTGGGAATATTGTGCATTAATAAGTCGTTACATGTTGCCAGGTTTTAAAATATTTCATTTAAATTCTCATAAAATGTACCAAAATCGGCATGTCATTAAGGGTCTTTTCATCCTACGGTACCGGTTTTACTTAATTTGGCAACGCAGGTAGGAAAAACCCATGTCTATAGGCGCTCGCACGCTTTCTTATCGCCTCTAACCAACGTTCAGTGCCGTAGACAAGTTTCAGTCTAGAGGATATTAGCAATTCAGTTTTATTATTTTGGTGGTTATTCAAAACAGCAAATATTATAATGCAGGCGAGTTCTTCAAGTGATAGTAACCAACAAGTTACAAAACGACGTCATTTAAAACCTGGGGACCGTACAATTGTAAAAAATGTGTATGAGGGAATTCTAAGTACACACAGTGGAATATCATTTATTGATGCAGCAGAACTTTGTGCCACATTGACTAAGACATCTTGCCGTACTGTTTATAGAACTATCAAGGACAATAGGAATACTAAAGTGTCCGATCAGAAGGAAACAAGAGGACGGAAAAATATTTTTATTGATCAGCAAACAAAGTTAGCCATTCGTCGAAAAGTGTATGCATTTTTTTTTCGAAATGAACTTCCGAATTTAAAAAAAATTTCTGCCGAAATTGAAAGAGATGCGAATATACAAAAAATTTCACGAAGAGTTCTAATGCGTACACTACGAGGATTGAATCTTCGATTCTTAAATTGAAATCGCAAAAGTCTTTTGGTGGAAAAGAAAGAATTCGTATTGTGGCGTAGAAAGTATCTAGAAGAAATACAACAATATCGCTGTGCAGGGAAAAGAATTTACTTTACGGACGAGACATGGTTAAATGAAGGACATACTATGAATTACATTTGGCCAGATCTCAACATTAAAGATGCACGTAACGCCTTTATCAATCGACTGTCCATTGGATTGAAAGCTGCCTCAGGAAAAGGTCGTCGGTTAATTATAACCCACATCGGGAGTGATTCTGGTTTTCTTGAAGGTGGGTTAACCGTGTTTGAATCTCGTAAAACCGGTGATTATCATGAGGATATGAACTCGGAAGTGTTTGAAGATTGGTTTAAATCCATCTTACCGCGTATTGAACGTGGGTCGGTAACTTCTGCGTGGCGAAAAGGAAAGATTGTTGACTGGCTTGAAGAAAAAAATATTGCATATGGCGAAAAAATGCTAAAAAAAGTGCAGTTGCTCGATCTTGCAAGACTTCACAAAAAAAAATATACGGAATATGTAATGGATGAAATGGCTCGTGAACGAGGTGTTACAATATTACGTTTACCGCCTTACCATTGTGAACTAAATCCAATCGAGCTTATATGGGTACAAATAAAAGGCGAAGTGGCACGTGAAAATAAAACTTTCAAATCAAAAGATGTTAAAGAACTGTTAAAAGCGGCAATAGCGAATGTACAAGCAGCAGATTGGCATAAGTGCGTATTACATGTCGAGGGCGTAGAAAAAGAAATGTGCGACTTAAAGGGGCATTCCGATACGGGAGACCGCGACAAGCGACCGAGACCGAGAGACCGCGACGTACCGCTTTAACGGATTTGTATGTGGTGCTTTCCGATGCAAGCGACAGCGACGCGAGACGGTAGGCGTGGCCATCGTGCGACCAACGGTCGCGCGACCACACTGCTCTGGAAGCAGTGATACGCTGCGACCTGCATAGTTTATTTCAATTATTTTATACCTAGAGAGGGTTGAATGGCGACGTTTTCTACTCAGGAAGATGAATTGTTCATCGATTTAGTGTCTAATCACCCACCATTATATGACAGCACTCTCCAGGCTTATAAGGATAGTATTTTATTTAATTTTTTGTCTTTTTTCTTGCGGTAAAGCCAACACAATTATATCTTCGTCCTCGTCTTCCAATAAACGTTTTAGTAAATGTTTTCTTACTTTAAGATTGTTAGACATGGTTTTCTGAAACGTACACAATTACTAAATTAAACAAAATGGACCTAGCCAAAGTCGCCACGTCGCGCGTCTGTATTTGTATACTACTGGTCGCCGCAGCGACATGCGACCTTTGGTCGCTTGTCGCTCGGTCTCGGTCGCTTGTCGCGGTCTCCCGTATCGGAATGCCCCCTTTACACTTAGATGTACGCGTTGAAGTCATGGTAGAACCTATTATTATAAATCCTGCAGATGACAGCAGTAGCGACAGTAATGAAATGTTTTCATCGTCAGATAGTAAATAATCGCTGTAATGGTAATAATGAATTTAAAATTGTAACGTATTGTCATTATAACACTTTTTAATGTCGGCGTGAAATATGATTTGTCAAATTATTATCAATTAGTGTTCATTAGGTAACAATAGGAAATTTATAAACATTTATAATTTAGGTTTAGGTTAGTTCATATATTTTTTGAATTATTATTTAAAATACCACGCCTCTGGAATTGGCGTTCCCCTTACGTCTTGCACACCCCGGTAAAAATGAGTCACCGCCAATTATTTTGGTACCGGAGTATAGACCTAACCAGTTTTTCTTTAAGGGGTTAAATAGGAAAGCCCAAGTTACACTAGACAATGTGTATCCGAGACGAACTGGTTCCAACGTTTTGATCAAAGACGTGGGCGAATTGATGCAGATGAATTTCGCCGAGAAACTGAGGAAAGTTACCGAGAAAAAGAACGCCCGTTTCGTGGATTACCGGCCGGAGACCGGCAGCTGGGTGTTCAAGGTAAGATATGCACTAAGAGGCGTGACTCGAGGTATTTTAATGACTTTGTCTAGGTGGATCACTTCTCAAAATACGGGTTTAACGACAGCGATGAAGAAGCTGATCAAAATGGCACGGGAGCAGCGAAGAAGGCGGCTCTGAAAGCAGCAGGCGGCAAGCAGGGGGAAGTCCCCGAAGGAACAAAGCCTTTGGAAATAATCACAAAAGAGAGTCTTGAAGAAAAGGACACGGATATTGAATCAGTTTCCAGAGAAACCGGTGATAGGTAAGTAGCCCTTGGCGTCATCTAATTCAATGTCTGAAGAAAGTTAGGGTTAGTAAAAAAACATTTTTTTTTTAATATTGCAGTAAGACTATTTAAAAAAAAGGAATAGAAAACTTCCCTCCCCTTACCTTCTTCCAAGTTCTCTTATAATCTACCATAGCAGAAACGCATTGAACTATATTTCACCAAAATGTCAATGGGTGTTAACTTTGTGTGACTTTGAGTTTTGATTTGCACTACAATAGGTGTTAAGAAAGTTACCGCTATCCATAGTCAAGTAAAAAAAAACTACTTGAAAATATTACAGAAGTAGTTTCTTCAAAAATTCTATAGATTATTTACCTCATCCATTATAAAAGCGGGTTGATTTTCACCTGATTATTCAGCGATAATCTCCCGCTCTCCGGTGAAAATTACCCTTGTCAAAAGTGAAAATCTCACCCGTCAGAAATCCAGCGATAATCTCCCGCTCTCCGGTGAAAATCACCCTTGTCAAAAGTGAAAATCTCACCCGTCAGAAATCGTTAGTTTTTTATTTGGTACATAATCTTTAAAATACATTTCGGGATTGGGAAATAATCAGAAAATCTTTCTCAGATTTTTTGCCATTAGGAAATCGCTCTCGGGCAAGCCCTCAAGCGATTTCCACGGCAAAAAATCTTCGGAATGATTTTCGATAATTTCCCTATCCCTTAATATATTACTACAGATAATTTCCCCTTAGCTTTTAACAAATTCTTTTATAATCGACCTGGCAGAAAAGCAGAAATGTATTGAACTATATTTCACCAAAATTAGAATGGATTTCAATAAGTATTAAGAAAGTTACTGTTATCTATAGTCAAGTCAGTAAAGTTTCATATTTTTAAAATACTCAGATGTAGTCTTTAAAAATTTATAGGAAATTTCCCCTTAACTTTTGACAAATTATTTTATAATCGACCTAGCAGGAATGCATTGAACTATATTTCATCAAAATTTGAATGCATTTCAATAAGTATTGAGAAAGTTACGACTATCTACAAGGTCAAGTAAGAAACTTCATATTTTTTAAAATACTGTAGATGTAGTTTTACTTTAAAAATTCATAGAAAATTTCCCTTTACCTTTTGAAAAAGTATTTTATAATTTACCTAGCAGGAATACATTGAACTATATTTCATCAAAATTTGAATGCATTGCAATAAGTATTGAGAAAGTTACGACTATCTATAAAGTCCCATAAAAAACTTCATATTTTTTAAAATACTGCAGATGCAGTCTTACTTTAAAAATTTATAGAAAATTTCCCTTTACATTTTGACAAAGCATTTTATAATCTACCTGGCACGAATGCATTGAACTATATTTCATCAAAATTTGGATGCATTTCAATAAGTATTGAGAAAGTTACGACTATCTATAAAGTCCCATAAAAAATTTCATATTTTTTAAAATACCTTAGATGCAGTCTTACTTTAAAAATTTATAGAAAATTTCCCTTTACATTTTGACAAAGCATTTTATAATCTACCTGGCACGAATGCATTGAACTATATTTCATCAAAATTTGAATGCATTGCAATAAGTATTTAGAAAGTTACGACTATCTATAAAGTCCCATAAAAAATTTCATATTTTTTAAAATACCTTAGATGCAGTCTTACTTTAAAAATTTATAGAAAATTTCCCTTTACATTTTGACAAAGCATTTTATAATCTACCTGGCACGAATGCATTGAACTATATTTCATCAAAATTTGAATGCATTGCAATAAGTATTTAGAAAGTTACGACTATCTATAAAGTCCCATAAAAAATTTCATATTTTTTAAAATACCTTAGATGCAGTCTTACTTTAAAAATTTATAGAAAATTTCCCTTTACATTTTGACAAAGCATTTTATAATCTACCTGGCACGAATGCATTGAACTATATTTCATCAAAATTTGAATGCATTGCAATAAGTATTTAGAAAGTTACGACTATCTATAAAGTCCCATAAAAAATTTCATATTTTTTAAAATACCTTAGATGCAGTCTTACTTTAAAAATTTATAGAAAATTTCCCTTTACATTTTGACAAAGCATTTTATAATCTACCTGGCACGAATGCATTGAACTATATTTCATCAAAATTTGAATGCATTGCAATAAGTATTGAGAAAGTTACGACTATCTATAAAGTCCCATAAAAAACTTCATATTTTTTAAAATACTGCAGATGCAGTCTTACTTTAAAAATTTATAGAAAAATTCCCTTTACATTTTGACAAAGCATTTTATAATCTACCTGGCACGAATGCATTGAACTATATTTCATCAAAATTTGAATGCATTGCAATAAGTATTGAGAAAGTTACGACTATCTATAAAGTCCCATAAAAAACTTCATATTTTTTAAAATACTGCAGATGCAGTCTTACTTTAAAAATTTATAGAAAATTTCCCTTTACATTTTGACAAAGCATTTTATAATCTACCTGGCACGAATGCATTGAACTATATTTCATCAAAATTTGAATGCATTTCAATAAGTATTGAGAAAGTTACGACTATCTATAAAGTCCCATAAAAAATTTCATATTTTTTAAAATACCTTAGATGCAGTCTTACTTTAAAAATTTATAGAAAATTTCCCTTTACATTTTGACAAAGCATTTTATAATCTACCTGGCACGAATGCATTGAACTATATTTCATCAAAATTTGAATGCATTGCAATAAGTATTTAGAAAGTTACGACTATCTATAAAGTCCCATAAAAAATTTCATATTTTTTAAAATACCTTAGATGCAGTCTTACTTTAAAAATTTATAGAAAATTTCTTCTTAACTTTTGACAAATTATTCTATAATCGACCTGGCAGGAATGCATTGAACTATATTTCATCAAAATCTGAATGCATTTCAATAAGTATCTATAGTCAATTAAAAGAATTTTCAATATTTTCAAAATAATGCACATAATACGCAGTTTAACTGTAAATATTGGACGTTTTTTAATCACCAACCCACTACTACAAATATTTCTAATACTTATTCATGAAAGTGGAAATATTTTCATTAAAATCGTCAACGTTATTCACGTTTTTAATTCAATGTTTATTCTTTCTAGATCACAGGAACAAGCATCGGGATTTCGCTTGGACAAAGACATACTGATAGACGACGAAGAACAAGAAGAAAACGACATTCTTCACCACAGCATGTTTGTCGATGATACATCGGAAGAAGACTTTCATCAAATGCCTGCTGAAGTCCCCATGGATCTTCATTATGGGTCTTACCCTAAAAATTCAAACTCTAAGAATATACAGGTAAGTACGCTTGTTGAACATTGATAATCTTTTTAATTGTCAAAGTCCTTCTCCTCTTTCTTCTTATAACATTCAACAGTACAACACCTTATGCCTGGTAATTTTTAGGTTATGAAATCGACACTATTCGCCGACGACGATCGATCTTCGGCCGGCAGCCATGTGTCCATCATGAAACAGTACCTGGATCTTCCGGAAATGGAGGATATTCCGATGATGCCGACTTTACGCGAAGAATCATCGCTTCGAAAGCGACCAATGCTGCGTCCCAAAGTCTGGAAGGTGTTGAATGGCTTTGAAACGCCCGGTGTTACCTCCACGGTTTTGCCGAACAGGTGCTGTGTGGACATGGGGATGTTCAAAGGCAAGTCCTTCAAAGTGGGATGGTCCAAGGGATATAACTTTTACAGTGTGGACAGTGAGAACATTGAATCTAGCAGCGAGTTGGCCCTCAAGAAGTTTGATGCATCTCCCAGTTTCGACCCGTTAAAGGTATGTTTAGAAGTGGCAAGAAAGTCTGACTTAACCCGAATTTTTTTTCTTTTCAGGATGTTCTAACAGATTCGCTCAAAGTAGTCCTGGAAGAATCCACCTATCAGCTGAACCCCTCGAAAATCCCTACGTTTAAAATCTTGAAGACGGATTCGTACCTCAAAAAACAAGGCGCCTTGTTCGAGAAGTTAGCCGCTCAGTACAACAGCCAGCACGCGAGCTATCTTCACAGCATCTGGACGCTGTGCACCGCCCTCTGGGGGCCGAACGAGAACACTATCGCCAATCGCAGACATTTGTTGACCGAGTGGCTGAAAGTTACTTGTAACACGAACGATATTACTTTGAAAAATGGATCGTTCAAGGCTGCGTCAGAGGCTGCAGAGAGTATTTTCACGTACTTGTCGATTTTTGAGGTGTTCCATGCTGCCAATATTGCGATGGACAATAGATTGCCGAATTTATCGTTGTTAATTGCTCAGCTTAGTGTTCCGGATTTTACGAAGAGTTTCATTCAAGAACAGATCGACATTTGGTACAGTTCCATGGCGTCGAATCATATCTCAGCGGAGATGAAGAAGCTGTATTTGTTGCTGTCTGGGATTCCCATGAAGGACGAGGTCAATATTTTCGACAGTGTCGATTGGAAGAGGGCGTTTGGCATGCATTTGTGGTGAGTAATGAGTAAACTATTATACAATTGCAATTCCGAGATTAACGTGAATTTCTAGGTACATTTGCCCGAATGGCGCCCCTATCGAGACGGCAATAGGACACTATAAAAAATCTTTTGAAGAGTATGCCTACGCCGAGCGTCCAAATCCACCGTACATGAAAGGTTTCACGGAAGATGGCGCTTTCGACGTTATGTACCACATTCTGCTCCTGTACAAGTCGGGAATTCATAGACTGAGCAGCGTTTTAAATCCTGCCACGCACACAGATGATCCACTGGATTACCGGCTAAGGTAAGCACACACTAACAAACTGACAAAAAAAATATACATAGTGTTTACTAATAATTGAAGAATCTTGATATTTTCTTTATTAAATTTTTATCTATTTCTTTGGATGTTCTACAGTTGATGAACTCAACTTTCGCGTGTACGATCCTTTCAGTATTGGCAATGAATCGGCGCAACTGGATTTAAACAATAATCTACAGGGTGTTGTTTTAGTTGGGTCATGACCCCAAGGACCTGGCCTGTAGACTAGAGTCTTTTTAAGTACCCCTAAGTTCCCCCATCCAGCCAGGCCCTTGTCAAACCTGCCTGACTTTTGCATGAAGGTTAGGACGTTCTTCCAATATTTTTATCATATACCCCCTGTCCCCATTTTGAGGGGTGGGGGGGTAACCTTGAAATTTTAAATAGGATTATGTACTTTTGTTTATTAATTTCGAATCTACGTAAAAAACTACGTATGTGTACAAAAAAAAAATTTGATTTGCTCCACTGGTTACGGAATTACGATTTTATTTATTTTCTGGACACGCTGTGTAATTATTATACAAACAGAAGGTTACACAAAGATATTTAATTAAGTGTTACAATATATTACATGTAGATATTACTATTTTTTTAAATTTAATTTTATACAGAATACTTCTTATGCGTCAAGATGTAGGGTTAATAAACGCCCTATGTTATTTCCAATTTTTCTACATGGTCTCCTATTTCTTTACTATCTGATAAGTCCTTAAAATATTCTTTCCATAATTTATTCTTCCTGTTTTGTCCTTTATTTTGTGTATTTCCCCTTTTTCTTTTTCTTTGATGCATTATTTATTTTACAGTTTTTCTTTTTAGCTGGTTACTGTTACAACTATTCCTGTCCCTGGACGTCGGCTTAATCGAAGCCTCCGAAAAAAATAAACTGTGCACTAGCTTCTCGAATCAGCTGGAGCACCTAGGACACTGGGAATGGGCAATCTTTGTCCTGCTACACCTCGAAGACAACTCCATCAAGCAGAACATCATCATGGGCATATTGGATCGCAATTTAAGCGCAGACGTCGACGATAACTCACAGGACACCGTCGACTTGCTGGTTAACGACATGAAAATTCCAGCCGAGTGGATTCACTTAGTCAAAGCACCCAAGGCACTAGCCTTGGAAAGGTTCTTCGAAGCCTTCAATCACTATTCTTTAGCCGAAGAGTGTATCTTGGCGAACAACGTCTTCATTGATAATCTGCTCCCCAGTTTGTTCATAAACGAACAATTTGACGTGATAAGGAGCCTGATCGAGAAACTAAAGCCTGGTTTAAAGGATATTTTGCATTGGAAAAACGAAGCCGGTCTCGTGTCGGAGTATCTGGATCTGTTGGATCAATCGATTTCTTCGGATAACTTGGTGAAGCTGCAGATGAAACTGTGCTCGATCAGCGAGAGAATCGTCAATTTCCCCTTGAATTCCGATCAGCAAAGGGTGTGCGCCGCCGAGCTGTCCAAGAGATGCGCGTCCTTGTACAAGGAGCTCAGTCAAAAGTCGAGGTCTCACGCGTTTAAAGACTCTTACGTGCAGTTCGTCGAGACCTTGATTATGCCTCCGGACTTCAAGCAGAACGAGGGGTTGTATTTGATACACGACTTTTACAATTTAAGGAACTTATAGTTTTAGCGGGAAGGCTTGTAAAATGGGGAGGGTCCGCCAACTAGCACTTGAACTTACCGGTGATTGTCATGGCTGCTTGGGGGGGTGTCTCTTATTTTATTTGTCTGGTCCTTTTTAAGGTTATTGTAGGTTTTAACTCTATTTTCGTCTGTATCATCAGGTAAGTGTAAATATTTATTTTTTTAAAATATATTAAGTCTGTATTACCTTTATCCTTGTTTATGTATATTAAAAATATCATCTTACTTTGTCTGGTGGGGTGAGGCTTATGTTTAAGTTTGATAGGATTACTTTTAAGCCAATAATGTTGTGTCAATATTTGATAAGTTATTTTATTATTGTGTCCTATTAAGTTGGTAAACTTTTGTCATTGACATGTGCTTATTTTTTTGTCGCAATAAAGGTATTGTTTATTTCATACGGTTTTTTTTTGTTGACTAAAAATGCAATGCAACAAGGACCGCACTTTTAATTTTGTTTTTCCACAACGACAAGCCTGGACAAAATAACGAGACATCATAAATTTGCCACACAAAATCGTATCACCCTGTGGGGGACTGGCAGCCCCAACATTCAGTTAAAATTACACTGTAGTGGCGACTCGTGATGTTAGTACCGGACAGTGCCGCACAATTTTTTAATTTTTTTTTAAATGGAAAGTAACATTTAAGTATTGTAAATATATCGTTTTTGTGTTGCGTGTTATAATTAAAATATACTGGTGAATCTAACCTGAACTAACTTGTTAGAACAGCATTCATTTATTGCTCGATTGGATCATTTTCGAAGGGGTTGAAAATGCTTTTTACGTGTAACTCGGTTCCTGTTGATTTGACGACGAAAAGTTAAGATAGTAAAATGGTTGGGAATAAAATTGTCTATATTATTGTTCTTTCAACAATTTTTAATATTTTTATTATTTATCGAGTTATCGCTCCATTTTCGAAGGGGTTGAAAATGCTTCTCACCTGTAGCTCGGTTCCTGTTGATTTTGCGACGAAAAGTGAAGATAGTAAAATGGTTGGGAATAAAATTCTTTATAATATTGTCCTTTTAGGAATTTTCAATATTTTTATTATTTATCGAGTTATTGCTCGATTTGACTATTTTCGAAGGGGTTGAAAATGCTTTTTGCCTGCAACTCGGTTCCTGTTGATTTCGCTATCAAAAGTGAAGAGAGTAATATGATGTGGAAAAAAATTCTCTATATTATTGTTCTTTTAACAATTTTCAATACTTTTATTACTTATCGAGTTGTCACTCGATTTGATCATTTTCGAAGGGGTTGAAAATGCTTTTCACCTGTAGCTCCGTTCCTGTTGATTTCGCGACGAAAAGTGAAGATAGTAAAATGGTTGGGAATAAAGTTTTTTATAAGATTGTCCTTTTAAGAATTTTCAATATTTTTATTATTTATCGAGTTATTACTCGATTTGACCATCTTCAAAGGGGGTGAGAATGCTTTTCGCCTGCAACTCGGTTCCTGTTGATTACGCTACCAAAAGTGAAGAGAGTAATATGATGTGGAATAAAATTTCCTACAATTTTGTTCTTCTAACAATTTTTAATATTTTTATTATTTATCGAGTTATCGCTCGATTTGAACATTTTCGAAGGGGTTGAAAATGCTTTTCATCTGTAGCTCCGTTCCTGTTGATTTCGCGACGAAAAGTGAAGATAGTAAAATGGTTGGGAATAAAATTCCCTACAATTTTGTACTTTTAAGAATTTTCAATATTTTTATTATTTATCAAGTTATTGCTCGATTTGACCATTTTTGAAGGGATTGAATATGCTTTTCGCCTGCAACTCTGTTCCTGTTGATTACGCTAACAAAAGTGAAGAGAGTAATATGATGTGGAATAAAATGTCCTACAATTTTGTTCTTCTAACAATTTTCAATATTTTTATTATTTATCGACTTATTGACCATCTTCGAAGGGGTTGAATATGCTTTTCGCCTGCAACTCGGTTCCTGTTGATTACGCTACCAAAAGTGAAGAGAGTAATATGATGCGGAATAAAATTCCCTACAGTTTTGTACTTTTAAGAATTTTCAATATTTTTATTAGTTATCGAGTTATTGCTCGATTTGACCATTTTCGAAGGGGTTGAAAATGCTTTTCACGTGTATTTACTTAAGATAATTTAAAGAAGGCGATCATGAAGGACTTAAGAGATAAAAAAAAACATCTAATCTAACTAATAAGATTTATTACAAAGAAAAATAAAGATCATAATATCGAGATTCTTATTATATACTTACTATTACATTCTGATTTCTAAGCACTACTTGGAGTGTATAAATATACAAATAAAACATACAAAAATATTTATAAAATTGATGCACTTACAAAAAGTGTGCCTCTGCATTTGTAACTCCATGATTTATCGTTTTTTTAACAGTTGTGTTGTCATGGTTTTCTATATTGATGTTTGGGCTATATAGAAACAAATAATACAGCAAGTGCACACCCCTACAAAAGGCATTTTTATAAAGGTACTTGGGTGTAAGGCATACGGTACATTTTGTAAAATAATATCTTCAAGTAAAATGTAATTTATCTGTGGCAACATATTATATTACTTATGGCGAAAATTGCCCAAATTTTGGGGATACAAACAGCTACGCATTGGTAAACTTTAAAGAAATCAGATAAATACTAGGAGGTTTAAAATCTGGTCTTAATAAGTACGTTTTATACCATACAATGAGAATATCACAAACACAACAAAAGTATTAGAGAGTATGTCAAAATTCAGTTACCTTATGCAACAGTTATACTTTTTAATTGCGTTAATGAATTTTTTATCATCAAGGACTCATTTTGGAAATAGCACCCATCCCTTATCATAACCTACCTAAGGCAACAGATGGCGACACTCTCCAAAATCAAAAACCCTCGGGTGGTTGCGATTTAAAATAACATTTTAGTGAAAATGCCAACGACAACCAACAAGCCTAACGAAACGTTGACTCTGTTGGCACCGTTGCACTCATTGGGCTTTTCCCCTTGAATGTACTGACACAGAGCTTTGACAAAGTTGGTTTGTGCCAGGGCGCTGTCTTCGGATTTCAATTGGCCGTTGAATACGATGGTTGGGACGGATTTTAAAGGGTTCTGGAGGGCGTTAGTTGAAGTACCGTAGGCGGCTAGTAAGTTAGATCCTGTAAAAATACACCCTCTATGATCATCAAATTTTTAGCAACACTGAGTAAACATCAGGAGCTCTATTTAAAGTATTCTTACCATCAGTATGTCCAGCACAATTTTCAATGCCGCTCAAGTTGTTCACCTGATTTATGGTGGCGCAGTCTTTGGTGGGGAAGGTGGCATTGTCGCCATTCTTGATGGTTTTATCCATAAGGCAATTGATAAAACCAACAGCGACTCTAAGAGTAAAAAATACCGTGAAGAAATGTGCTTATTACTACACTACTATACCTTTATAATAATTTTACTGGTTGAAGAAAAAGTGTTTTTTACCTGTTAAAACCGAGTCCTTCGGTTCGCTTGCCGGTATCGATGAGTTTGAGTGCACACGCTTGGATTCTGTTTCCTTGACACTCACTGGGGCCGTGATGGCACTTAAATTCATACACGTTCGTTTTAAAGTCCATCTAAATTATTAAAAAATAAAAAAAAATGACATTATCAATGGTTAAGATGACATACTTAACCTGCTTAAAAATATGAAAAAGAGTTCTTATAAACCTATGTCCGGAAATAATTCATTTCGGAGATAAACAGCCCAAGTAACAATTTAAATGCAAGTACATATTTATAGGGTTTTATCACAGGTTTAAGAAGGTAAATAAATCGAAGTGGGTTTTAGTATTTCTTTTGTGCATACCAATTTATCTGCAGATAATATGTACTTAAAAAAAGGCCTTCAAGTTATCTTTAAAGCAAGTTAAATATTTTTGCTCTTTAAGACCTATTGGTTATATAACCACTTATTTGCTGCATTAATCAAAACCACAATAAACTCATTAAGGTTTATAGAGGATTTTAAATATTTTAAGTTTTGTGGTAGACATCTATAAATCTTTGGGTTTTATGGGAGTTTTAAAATATGGTTTTTAAGTACTCCTTACAATCAAGCAATAAAACGAATAACTCTTAAGTAGTCTTACCCTTAATATATGTTATCATAAATACTATTTACTTTGGACGATAATTGGTAAAGGCTCCTTGAAACCTAATAGTTTTTTGGTAGCTTTACTAAGCTAAGTTAAAACCTTTTAACCAAACACTGTTGCCCTAACTTTGTTTAAACATGTCTGCCGTAGTTAACGGAAAAAAACATGACTGGAAAATTAATAAAACCGTTTATTTTAATAGAATGCCCTATTAAGAGTTTGTGGGTTTGTGAAATATTTTTATAAAGCAAAAGGTTTTGTTAAATTTCAATTGCTCCACTTTATTACAATTTTAAAACCTGTAAGACTTTACCCAGCCTTACTACTTTTCTTTAAAACACTCAAGATTTGTCTCTGACAACCTCTAATACAAATGTACTTAATACCACTGTAAGCAAGCAAAAGTGAAAAAAATACAAGTAAGTATATTTTAAACAGTTTCGTTATGACATTAAATACTGACACTAACTAAAATTAACAATCACAAAATGGCGTTTACTATGCGTTATATGCCCCCTCTCTCAAAGTTTAAAGGCGTAAGTGGGGGAACAAAGGATTTATAGGTGCCTTGTAAAAACCAAAAGGTTTTAACTTAGCTTACTAAAGCTACCAAAAAACTATTAGGTTTCATGGTTTCAAGGAGCCTTTACCAATTATCGTCCAAAGTAAATAGTATTTATGATAACATATATTAAGGGTAAAACGACTACTTAAGAGTTATTCGTTTTATTGCTTGATCGTAAGGAGTACTTAAAAACCATATTCTTAAACTCCCATAAAACCCAAAGATTTATAGATGTCTACCACAAAACTTAAAAGATTTAAAATCCTCTATAAACCTTAATGAGTTTATTGTGGTTGTGATTAATGCAGTAATTAAATGGTTATATAATCAATAGGTCTTAAAGAGCAAAAAGATTTAACAACTTGCTTTAAAGATAACTTGAAGGCCATTTTTTAAAGTACATATACTTAAACTTGTGATAAAACCCTATAAATACGTGTTGGCATTTAAATTGCTACTTGGGGACTAATTATATGACACAAAACAAGATATTTAAGTGTTGGGTTTAACTGAATTTTTATATTGTTAATTTAAATTTTTTCCTGCGTTAATATTAAAGAGCATTTTTTTTATCCTAAATTCAATGATGTACTACACGTTATCATTTCGAGCCTTTTTTGACCATCATCAATGAAATATTTAAGATACAGACCTGTATTTCTCATAATTTTATAAAAAAAAAAACACTTTAATTAATGGTCATGCATAGTATTGGAATACCAATATTTTACTTACGATATTAAATAAATAATCCTGCAATCCAATTAAATTAATAAGTTTAAGTCTTGATTACCTCTTTGGTAATTCATTATTTAGGCGGCAAAAGCTGAAACTGCATATTATGCAACGCTGTAGGATCCAGGTCCGTATCTTGAAAGTTTTATAATCATGGTCAAAATAGGCTCGAAATGACACGATAATGTGCAGTACCTACATCTTTGAATTTAGAATAAATATGGCTCTTAAAATTTGACAGGATGAAACCAGAGCCGTACTTGTTATAAAAAATGAATTTAATGACGATTCCGACGAAACGTCGAATAAAAAAAATTGCGATGTAATCTTTAAAAATTATTAAATTATAGTTTTGAGCCAACTTTAATATTAACGCCAGATAAACTTTAAATTAAAAATCTAAAAAACTCGGAAGCTAAAAATCCTATGAAAACTTTTTGAGTGCAATATTGTTAGTCGTTTGATTGTGCACCTTTTTCCCCATTAAACCAAAGTGGTAACTCTTACCATTAACGAGATCCCCATTCTTATCAAGGCCGCCTTGTATAAAATTAGTTAAACTTCGCGACAGTTTATTTTTAAAATTGCTGTATCTTCCACACCCTTCACCCAAATTTAATCAACTTGGGCTCGTTTAAAACAGATAAAACAATGATTTTAATCGTCTTCCAAAAGGCGATGTTTACCCGAGATTCGGTGTTTTCAAAGTTTCTTAACCTCTTCAAGGACAAATTAATTTTTTTATTTAGAAAAATATACTTTTTTTTCATAGGCTTTAATATCAAACAAAGTACGTATTAAAAATGTACAAAAAATTCCAAAAATTATTTTTCAGTAGGTACAAAATTTGTAAAAATAGAAACGTGCACACGTGTGGCCAATGGGCAGATGAGCTACTGATGAAATGACTCCATGCATTCAGGACAAACGCTCTCTTGACATTTTCCGCATTTGTATCTTGTTCTGCGCTTGCAATTCTTATCATGACATCGGGGTGGATTTTTGAAATCCATTTTCACTGGGTAGTGTTCCATCCCATCCATGCGAACTTCAGGTGATACTTTGATGCATGCCTTCTTCTTCTTTGGCGTAGTGGTAATCGACGGCCTTCCTCGTTTTCTTGTACTCCCATGAATTTCAATTAGGGTTGAAGCAATAGATGCCTTGAACTCCAATAATGCCGTTGTAGGACCTTTCTGTTTCCTGTATAGCAACCATGCATTGATAATTGCAATATTCATGAAGTGAAATATAATTCGAAGATAAAATTTTTTCTTTTTGATAGCATGAGGATAGTGTGCTATCATTCTGTCGGATAGATCGACACCGCCCATAAATCGGTTATACTGAATAACAGCTTGCGGTCTTTGTACTTCAACGTAAGACTTAGTTTTTCTATCCCATCTTCTAACAACATCTTGAGGATTCTTGCCGGCAAAAGTTGAAATCATATGGACAAGGTTGTTGTCAGCCCATCGCAGCACTGTAATATTGTTTGAAGATGTTGTCACGGAACATGAACCCCGACCTCTTTTCTGTAGTGTTTTACCATCAGTCAGCTTTTCATTTGCTTTATGGATCCTATTCGCTCTAACGGTTCCCACTACATGAATATCTTTATTTCTGAGATAGGTGACTGTTGGTATAGAAGTAAAGAGGTTGTCCATAAATATTTTATGATTTAGACCTTGAAGTCCTGAACATAGCCTTGTTACTGTATCACCAATAACATCTAATTCTGTTTTATCTACATTTGGTAATGTCTGGTAAAGTTCAAACTTAGACACAAATCCATCTGCTGAAGCACGTACCCATACTTTGAATCCCCATTTCTTTGGTTTGGACTTTATGTACTGCTTGTTTCTGCTTCTTCCTTTGAACGGGATAATCATTTCATCGATAGCCATGTACTCTGTTGGGGTAGCAGCATCGGCAAAAGTTCTTTCTAGAATATCCAAGAAGGGTCGTATTTTTATGAATGAATCCTCATTGTTTTCAGGAATATCGTCGTTATTTTTGAAATGAAGGAATCTTTTTATTTCTTCATATCGTTTTAGAGGCATGGCATTAGCAATAGGGTCAAAACGCAAACCAGGAATCGATGACCAATACATTCGATATGCAGGGTATTTTATGTACGTCATCATGATATTTATGGCAAAAAAAAGTTTTATTTCAGCAACCGTGACGACAAATGAATGTTTTCCAGACTGAACAGCGTATCGTATGGTTTCTGTAGTAACTAGATGAAAGATCTCATCTGGAAAGAGTTGAGTAAAGAAAGAGTATGGCGTATCCCCATTTATATTCACTTGATATGTGCCTAGAAATGGCGGTGGATTATTGGATAGCTCGTTATCTTTTTCCTCATACCATATTTCACGAGGTGGCGATGGAGCTGCCACATTTTGAGCTCTTTCCTTTCGTTTCTTGCATCTATTAGCCAACTCTCTGAGAGGCAAATTATACTCGCTATCGGTATCACTACTGCTCTCACTTGATTCCCCAAGTTCTTCTGTATCAGGATTCCTATTTGGCAATTCAAACAGTGTATCCAGTTCAGCATCTAAACTGCCATCTTCCTCTATATCAATTTTTTCCAAATCTGAATTGTTCGGATTTTGGACGCCATTCAAGATGTGCGCATCATTCTCTTTTCTACCATAAAAATTTCTCGCTGATATCTAGCGAAACATCGTGGTAACCTGATTTTGAATGTAAAAAAAATTTTATTAGCCAAAAGAATTAGGTAGGTACACGTTTATGTAGCCAAATTAAAAATTTTTTTTTTCAAATTATCATATTATTGGGTTATAAAATTAATTACATTTATTTATTATTATTCTTTATAAATTCATGACATAGAAGTAAGGTAATTTCAAACATGACATTTGCCAAAACAGTAACAAAAACATACTCATTTGCACTCTGTACACATATGTGTACGTCAGCTATCGCGTAAACTGAGTCAATCTTTCATAATATAAGTATAGATTCGTTGAAATAAACTTCTTTATAAAGTATTTTTGCAGTACTTACCTATTTCTGTGGTCCAAAAACACAACACGTTTGGAAAAAACAGAGAATTATTTTATTCACATAACCTCTTTATAATCAGCATGGTGTCTGTCAGCTGGTACTGTGGGAAATACACCGATTCAAACGACTTTGACCTTTATTGCGCTATTCAAAAGGCGGGGTATACAGAAGGCCACGACGGTTGCCAGTGGGCAGATGTGTATCATGTTGGAACAATGTATTTTACAACTTTGATTAAAACGTACACAAATGTGCTAGTATCCCTGAAGAGGTTAATCAAATTAAATACCATAACACATTTCTTTATTACTAGAGCATACAAAAAGCTACATTTGGGCGCAAACCGCGTTTTGATATCATTTAATATTTTTCATCCATTTAGTAACAATAACAATAAAATGTTTCGCCTTTTGTCGCATTTGTATTGGTCAATTTCTTGCATTCCGAAATCCCGAAATTTGAAAAAATTTTCCATTTCAGGTTTTTCATAGAAATTTTATTAGTACTGATTTAACTTTTGTTATTAACAGGTATTTTTTGTTGAACATTAAAAATGCTTAAACTTATTTCAAACATAGTAGCTGTTTATTGTACACCTTATATAAGGTAGACCCGGGTAAGTGTATAAATGGGATAAGTGTAAAACCGCAACCAGTCAAAGAAATTTATCAGGATATAATCGAATTATCATCATTAGGCAACCAGTTAAATGTCCATGCGACCCTGTAATCGATAACAAATCCATATCGCAACGATTTCTGTTTTATCGGCTGTCACGAAAAATTAATGTCATTTACGGTCGAAAGGCGAGTTGCACATGGTCCGGCTTAAGAATTTATAAAGGTAAGTGTTAACGTTTTTTAATTTATTTGTGGTGAATTTAGTTTAATATTAATATAATTATATGCGTAGAAATATGTGTAACACATTTTTTTATAGAATGAAAAATTTTATAACCTCTTTTACACTTGCCCCGAGAAAAATGTCATTTGAGGCAAGTGTAAATTAAATTATTTACACTTACCCTCTTTTTATTTTTCGCAGAACAAGTGCACACGATGGTTAGACACTACCGACGAACCACAAATAGAGCTGCATATGGGCAAGATGCCCTTGGGAGGGCTCTAAATGATATACAAGGCGGCCGTCTAACCATATCAAGAGCTAGTGAAGAGTACAGAATACCTTATATAACCTTGTATAAAAGGGCAAAACGTCTTCGGGGAGAAAAAAGCCAGACCCAAGGACGCCCGCCTGTCCTTTCTGCTGACATCGAGAACAAAATAGCCGTTAGTTTAAAAACAATGGAAAAATGGGGCTATGGCCTATCAACCACTGAATTTAAAGAAAAGGTTAGAGATTTTGTTACACTAAACAATATCCCTAACCCCTTCAAGAACAACTTACCAGGCGATGACTGGATTGCTAGTTTTAAAAAGCGCCATTCTCTTTCTGTAAAGAAACCCCCCCAATCACTAGAATATTGCAGAAAAAAATCGACAGATCCATTTCTTGTTAATAGGTATTTTGATTTATTAAAAAATACATTAGAAAACCTAGGTTTATCTAATGCGCCTGCACTGGTCTTTAATATGGATGAAACATCTTTATGCACAGATCCTTCACGTGTAAAAGTACTAGGAGCAAAAGGGAAACCTTCGTCCAGAATAATAGCGGGGTCAGGTAAAGAGAACGTCTCAATTTTAGTTGGAGCCAGTGCTTCTGGTGAAAAGCTTCCGCCCCTAGTAATATTTAAAGGGAATAATGTGTGGAGCTCATGGATACCACAGAAAAATGAGGAGACATTTAATGGTATGAGGTTTGCAGCAAGCCCAAACGGGTGGATGACTTCCGACATATTTCGAAATTATTTCGTAAGGTGTTTCTTACCCCATGTTGCTGATAGGCGGCCGATTCTTCTTATATACGATGGGCATGCATCTCATTTAGATAGTACCCTCATTGAGAATGCTCAAAACCAAGATATTCATATTATAAAACTACCTGCGCATACTAGTCATTTACTCCAGCCCTTAGATTTGGCAGTATTTAGATCATTTAAGGCAATATGGGACAAAAAACTAATATCGTGGCAAAGAAGTCATCAAGGAACTAGAATACCAAAAAAAGAATTTACCATGGATTTAAAAAAGGAGGCATTTTTCCTTTTGATAGAACAGTGGTTGCAGAAGAGAAATATGATACTGATGCGCTTAAACGATGGAGACAAAGAAACGAAGCTGGAACTGCAGAGCAAAATGGGGAAGATCCCACAAATGAAGCCATAGAACAACAAGAGGAAAATGTGCAAGTAGAAAACGAAAATGCAGACAATTTCGAAAATGATTTACTCGCAACTGTAAAAGCTACTGTAATGCCTGGTACCAAATCTAAAAGACAATTGAATTCAAATGCTGAACTTATAACAGCCGATTCTCGAAAATGCAAGCCTGTTAATGAAATAATTAGAATTAAACCACCCTTACTTAACGAAGCAAAATCCATCAAGGAATCTGAACCAGTCATAAATCAGAATATTGAATCCTTAAATGGAACTGTTGCCCAAAATCGAGACATCGAACCCTTAACTGAACAAGAGCCCTTAGGTGAAACTGTTGCCCTAAATCCAAACATGGAACCCGTAACTGAACAAAACGACCCCCTAAATGAAGAAGACCAGCCTCTGATTCAAACTAGTTTTCAACATCTTCTTCTTGATTCACTTAAACAGTCAGCAAAGAAGGAAGCCACTAAAAGAAAGAAATTAGCTCGTGGCGACGAGGTTGTTACAGCTCTTTCAAGTACTACGTCGATTGAACCAACACCTTCAACGTCAAAATTAAACAGAAGTTTAACGATCAAAAAACTAAATAAAAGAAGAAACAGAAAAAATGTCTTCTGCGATACAGCCGCAGTTCAGTCATCCAGTGATTCATCTGATAATGAGAGTGTTTTGTACGAGGAATCTGAATGTAGTTTTACTCTGATGATGAAGGTTCTATTTGTCTGGACAAAACTAATATTGAACTGGGCACTTGGGTATTAGTTAAATATGCTTCCAAAAAATGTCTGAAATACTTTATAGGTCAAATAACAGAGACATTAGTGTACCAAGAATTTAAAGTTAGGTTTGTTAGGAAATTTAAAGATAATTTCATCTGGCCACAAATTGATGACACTGATGTAGTAACTTTAGAAAATATCATCACTTCTTTACCCACACCTATAGTAACGCGTAGAGGATCATTCCATTTCACAGTTAACTTTGCAGGTTATAATATTTAGGTTTTAAATTAACAATATGGACTTTCTAGCTAGGGTATGTAAGTGTGGAGCTAGGTATCTCATTCCTATTTTTGTTTGAAGTTTTTTAGCTTTATTGACCTACTCAGATTTTTTTTGTTTCTTTCTTATCGGAGTTTGGTTCCGTTTTACACATAAATACATTTATCCTTTCAGAGTTTTTTTTGTATAACTTCTAGGATTTTTTTTCGCTATTGGTGTCAAATGAAACTTTTTTTGTTAAAAATGTTATACTGGCCGTACTGTGTTTCATTTATAAAATAAAAATGATTTTTAAAAACTATTTTGTTAATTTTCCCCATACTTACATTTGATGGCTCCTTAAGAAACGTTTTAAAAAAGTTGATATCTTTTTAGCTTTAATTAGTAAAAAGAAAAGTAAAATATATTTTTACTATATTATATAGAGACTCTTTACAGTTACCCCAGATTTAATACTGTTGTACTCTAATAGGAAGTACGTCCCGTTTTTACACTTCACCCGGTCTGGGGCAAGTGTAAAAATTAAAGCACAAAAAAATATAAAACTGAAAAAAAAATATAACCTTTCATTCGATCGACTTTAAATATCATTGATTTGGTAGAATATTAATCACTCTACTATATAGGTATTCCAAAATATCGTAAAAAAAATAAACCTTAATTACAGAGGGATATAAATATGAACTCGCAAAAAACGCTTTGCACTTACCCCGGTCTACCCTACTGCATATTTTTATTGCACTATAAATAATAATAGATTAAACGTCACATAATGATTTAAGTTTTAATGTATGATTCGCTTTGCTCTGAATTAATTAAAATAAGTCCACATTTTTTAATGATTTTCGTCCTTGAGCCCCCCCCCCCCCCTCCCGAAACGAATTTCTGGATACGGGCCTGGTAGAAAACAAGGGTTATAGAAATACATAAAATGACGATGAATTAAATTAAATTTCTTAATGCATGTGTTGTACTAGTTTTGACTTTAGAGAAAGTCATCCTCAGCAACTAACCATTTAAGAGATTTTTATATGAAAAGAAGTTAAAACAGTTGGGGGAGCAGAGAGGTTATTGCAGTTATTAGGTCAAACGAAATATGTTCGGATGAACTTTAAGTGTCTACTTAAAAACGAATTAGTTCCTACATTTGGAATTCATCTAATTATTTTAATTGATTCAATGCTTTTTCCTGATTAGGTATTAGGTGCGTCCTTAATCGATCCAACAATTTTTTAATAAAGTGTTCGAGATCATTGTCCGCCCAATCAATAGATTAAGTTTTTACGTTTACAGTAAAACGACATGACATTGAAAACCTGCAACAACGCACGGTGCAAAAATTAAGCTCAATAACAAATGGATGAAGCAAAATTAATTATTTGTTACATCAGGCGTCATCCTCAGTGAACCGATTTCTCAAGGACAACAATAATTTTTCGTGGAACCTCATTTCTGCGTCGTATCCTACAATAAATCTTCAAAGGGATTTGTTGAAAAGAAGCAACAAAATACTATATAAACGTGCATCGTCTTTCTTTGCGAATGGACTTTTGTTTACGCCACGCCTCGTCAATGTTTGGTCAATAATTTCGTCCCCTGTATACCTAAACTTGCGTGAAAACAGAATTTGCCCTACATGCGTGCCATGTTCATATTAGCAAGGGTTTATGGCGGTATATTGTTATAAAATGCGTAAGCCTTTGGTCACACCCTTCGAATAAGGGTGTATAGGCATATTAGGCGGTTGGGTGCGGGATACATATTTATCAATGACACGTCACCACTAGCCACGAATATGGCGGGATACAAAGATGAAGAACAGCTTATTTGCTCATTTTCTTAAAAAGTGAAAGGAAACAAGCAAATTGTTAAAAGTTTTTTCTGCTTCCTGAATAATTCATAAAATTATATTTCTCCCTTGGGGCAAGTAAAGGGCAATGCCCAGCCCAGGTGAATTTTTACGACCCGAACAAATTACGTAGCGTGAAAAATTACATTAAATCAACAAGAAACACTCTGAATTTTATTTTTAATCCCCAAAAACTACAAGGACTGTAGCTTTGATTCGTTTGTTTTTCAGTCGGTTTATTTGGTAGCTAAAACCATATAGGGTGTCCAGAAATCAAGGTTCCATACCTTCAGGACATAATTTATTTTACCTAGTTTACCTTTCAAGAATAATAAATCAAGACATGCCACATACAGGTCATGCAGAACGCGTGTATTAGGTTTGCTGCGTGTGTGGGACGAAGAGATCATATAACCCCAATAAACAATTAATAACAGATTATACAAGGATAACTCAAAAAATCAAAACAATTATAGATTTGGTAATATCAAATGACCATTATTTAAAGACTGGAGTAACATCAGAACCAAAAATTAGTGACCATGATTGGATTTATATAGATACTGAAGATTATATTAAAATAAAAAGAGAAAGCAAAATAATGAAATACATTGATTACAAAAAATTGTCAAACGAACTTTCTTTATGTGTAATTGTGTATGGATATTTGATAACTCAAATATAAGTATTTTGTTTAAAAAAATTATGGACAATATAAAAAACTGTATAAACAAAGCGAAAATTGAAAAGAAAATCACCCATAGAAATTATATGACCCCATGGTTTAATAAACATATTTTGAAAGCGAGAAAAAATAGGGATCAAATGTATAAAAAATATATTTTAACCAAAAATATTGATGATTGGAATAAATATAGGATTTTAAGAAATCGTAATGTCAACATTTTAAGAAAAGAAAAGAAAAAATATTATGAAGAACAAATAGATGAAAACAAACATGACTCAAAAAAAATGTGGAAAACTTTAAAAAAAATTGTCAAACCAAAAGCAAAAAGTGAAATTAGAGAAATTATATTTGAAGATCGAAAAGAAACGAATCAGTTAAAAATCGCAGAAAAAATGAATATGTAGGTATTACATAAATAGTATTAAAGAAAAAGTTGCAGAAATAGAAAATGGAAATGAAAATCTTTGTAAAAAAATCAGTAAATCAAATAATGTATAGAACATTTTCATGAACTATCTATAAAAGATCTAAAAATAAAAATTTGGAATATAAAATCAAATAATAATTATGGTGAAATTTTAACAAAAAAAATAATGAAAGAGACATTTGGCAGCATTGGAAATATATTACTTGAATTAATTAATACAAGTTTGAAATATGGAGAAATACCTGTTGATTTAAAATGTACAACACCAGTACCAAAAGTAAAAAATACAAAAAAATGTACTGAAATGAGGCCGATACATTTATTATGGGATATTGAAAAACTTTTAGAGAAGACAGTTTATGAACAAATATTAAATTTTATTGAAGAAAACAACATTTTAGTAAATATTCAAGCAGGTTTTAGAAAAATATATTCAACAAAAACAGCAGCACAATATATTATTGAAAATTGGAAGAGAAGTGTTGACAAAAATGAAATCATTCTGGCAGTATTTTTGGATTTTAAACGTGCTTTTGAGACTATTGATAGAAATAAATTATTAAATAAATTATATCAGTATGGTTTAAAGGGTACTGTATCTAAATGGTTTAAAAATTATTTAAATTTTCGACAACAAATAACTAAAATAAATGAAGCATTTTCAAAAAGGGAATTTAATAATATCGGTGTACCACAAGGAAGTATTTTAGGTCCTTTATTATTTATTTTATATATAAATGATATGCCAAATATTTTATCACATACTAATATTCAAATGTTTGCTGATGATACTTTAATATACGTAAAAGGTAAAAATATTTTAAGTTGCATAGATAGTCTAAATTCTGAATTAAAATTGGTATCAAACTGGCGAAAAGTAAATAAATTAAAATTAAATATTTCTAAAACGAAATTTATGGCAATCGGAAATAATATAAATTATGAAAATATATATATTTTTATAGATGACCAAAAATTAGAAATAGTTCAGTCTTTTAAATATTTAGGGATAATAATGGATTCTAAATTAAAATTTGATGCTCATTTTGAAAACACTATATCTAAAATTGGAAAAAAACTTAATTATTTCAAAAGAGTAAGTGAAAATTTAAGTTTATTTTCAAGAAAAACAATATATAACACAATAATTTTACCTCATTATTTGTATTGCTCCACAATTTTATAAACTGCAAATGAAGGAATTTTTAGTAGACTTCAAATTTTACAAAATAAGTCGATGAGAATAATATTAAATGTTGATAAATACACAAAGATAAATTATATGTTAAATAAACTTAAATGGTTGAATATAAGAAATTTAATATTTTTCCTAGTTTGTATTTTTATTTATAAAATTCAAAATAATTTATTACCATCTCATTTAATAGTATATTATTAACCAAGGTTTAGACAGCCATCATTATTGCCCGAGCGGCAAGTTTAAATCACGAGGAGCGAAGCGACGAGGGATTTAAGACGCGAGGGCTATAAGCTGTCTAAACCGTGGTTAATATAATATTTTTGCCACTACTACAAACTTTTATAAGACATTTATCTTTATAGTATTATTAATTGTAAAAAATTATAGGTAGGTACATATAAGTATATTTTTTAATCAAGTTACCTGCGCTTTGGAATTGGCAAAATATTTTGTTGTTTTGTCAGGCGGCTTTCTTAATGTCAATTTTTGTTCATTTATGTCATCAGATTTCACGAGTTTTCCGTTTTTTTAAAAAATGAGCAAAGAAAATGTTAGTGATATTATTATGTGTACACCTCCAGAATTAAGGATGGAAGCAGAAAAAATGTTGATTGTATCGATATTTTACCATTTCAAGCGTCTCTAATAATTTAATATGTATTGATAATTATCTGGTTGCCTAACTGTTTAAAATGTTTATGAATTCTTGTTGTAGAATTAAAAAATCTAGTTACCTGCCTTCAAATAGATTCTTGAAGAACGGTCAATAATGGATTTCAATGGCTTATTATTGACCATGGTCAATAATGACTTATAAGGTAGAGAAAAACGATTTCTAACGTTAATAATCGGTCAATAATGGCGATGTTATAGGTTAGTAGTGGAAAAAAGACTTTATAAGGCAAAACTTTGAAAATCATAACTATCAAACCAGAAACAATCAAAATTTTTGTTTAGGGAAAATGACAAAAAATTTGACATATAAATCAATCTTTTTTAAAGGACTTCACGAATATAATAATTTAGATTCTTTAATAAAGAAACAAATTTCCTTAAGTAAATTTTAAAAATCCTTAAAAATATCATTACTTAGAAAACAAAATATCTGATAAAATTTATTTAAAAATATTTTTGGTGCATAAAATTGTAATTTTAAATGTTTTAATTATTGTTAAAAAAACTAGAATTTATAATATTGTAGCAGTATTGCTAAAATAAATCTTGTTACCTCTACTACTACTACTACCACGTCATATTTGCAATTTGGTCTCATCCTGGAGAAGATTTTCGTGTAGCTGAAATTACTGGTAAGTTTTTGTCGCCCAACATAACCAGCCTTCTACCTACAACCCATGGATCAAAATGTCCTTGAAAACTTGACAGACGTTTGTTTCTTGAACATGTGTTACAAAAGACAGACAATGACGATCTTACCACCACTCTGCGGCCGATTACCTTAACAGATGTTATCTACTGGGCGAGTCAAGCTTGGGAATCTGTTTGAGCATCCACAATACAAAAACCCTGGAACAATATTTTGATCCCGGATGGTGACAAAGAAGACGATTTGCCTCTAAATCGGCTAGCTGTAAGATTAGGGACGCTCAAAATGACAGCGATGGTGAAGATGAAATGTGATTTAATGAAACAATTATAAGGAAGTGAAGTTGTTACAGAACAAGATGTAGATCAATGGATTGCTTCTGATGACCATGAGCAAGAGCTTTGTATAGAAGAAATAGCTGCCTCTGAATAAACTCAGGAAGTAGACCTGCTTGAAAAATAAGATAAAGAGTAAGAGTTTGTTGCTGAACGAATCTTGCATTATGTAGCCAAGTCCACGCCATCAGATGTTGTGCTTTTGAAAAGATTAAGAGATATCGCAGCAAGGAAGAGAAACTCTCTTATTAACAATTATTTTAATGTAGAAGAAAAATAACTTTTTTTATTTTATTACATACGTTACATACATTTATGTACATATATATGATGTTAATTTTGTATTTTGTTTTTAGTAGTAGATTAAGTAGTAAAAATAGCACCGTAACTTCGGAAGAACACCCCACCCCGTATTTGCGTTCTTAAACGGACTTCGGAGAGAAAGACGAAATTTCTCTGTGACTAAAATTCGTAGAAAATTGCCATTTCTATTGTTTCGATGACATGGTGCTAATTAGGAAACTTTCCATAAACGAAAATATCACGTGAGGTTCAGACACATGTAGTTTCAGATTCGCATTAGCATACAAATCACAATAGAATACGCAAACAAAAATAATTTGCACTTAATTACGGCTTGGCATTATTAATCATCTACACAAAATGTAAAAAAAAATTACACGGCTTATTGGCATCTTATCATTATTGAAATCGATCATTTAAGCTGCACGGCGTCGATGATAAGACGCTTTGTAGTACTTTCAGACATGATTAGAAATGTAAGAGAATTTTCAGGATGTGACTCATACAAAGATAACAATAACAATTAAGCTACTACCTACTTAGAATTGTCAATTAAAGTTGACTCTATATGTAAGCTAATCTCTAGATTTTATTTTGGAATGTAGCACATACAGGGCGATGGATTTAGAATTGATATAATACCTACTTGCTTTTAGGGTAAATTCTTTGATATAAGTACTCATCTAATAAAAAAAACTTTATCTGAATTTCGTGTTTCAGTACGAAATTATATAAGTATTTATATGATATATTATATCATTCCAGAATGTGAAGAGTTGTCTTATTGGACGTCAGGTACGTCACGTTAATTAAACATTTATGCATTTTCCTTTTTTAAATATGATTTAGCTGATCACCGTGTGACGAACCTGAAAATCGGGTAAAGCCTGTCCAGAGATATAAGAAAGTTACACTTTGCCTTTGAATGGTATTGTCCAAGGGTGGCCATAAACAAACAATGAATGAATGTCTTGAAGTAAATTGCAAATCCGGAAGACGTAATTTCATTATTAAAGTAATAGTTTGGTGATTTTAAACCGAATTTACCTGATTCAGTTGTCTTATTGGACGTCAGGTACGTCACGTTAATTAAACATTTATGCATTTTCCTTTTTTAAATATGATTTAGCTGATCACCGTGTGACGAACCTGAAAATCGGGTAAAGCCTGTCCAGAGATATAAGAAAGTTACACTTTGCCTTTGAATGGTAATGTCCAAGGGTGGCCATAAACAAACAATGAATGAATGTCTTGAAGTAAATTGCAAATCCGGAAGACGTAATTTCATTATTAAAGTAATAGTTTGGTGATTTTAAACCGAATTTACCTGATTCAAAATGAGAGGGTTAATCCCATAAAACAAATTATGTTCTAAAGACTGCATCTAATGACCACATTTAAACATTTAAACAAAATGCCTAAAAATGTAACAAAAAATTAAATATTTGAACGGTCCTTTTAATAAAATCCAAAATACCTATTTTTGGAATGACTTTATTTAATTCTAGTGGGGTACTTATATCGTAAAAAAATCGTATTTTTAATTTCTATTTGGTCATTTTAAATGAGACAGACCCAGCTACTCAAAGGTCTTGTCCCGAAGGCACGCCTATGCTGATGAAAACCAACTTTCTATTATATTTGGGCCTTTTACAGGTTGAGGTAGGCCAATAAAGAAAGAAAGGATCTAATATGCAATGTTAATCGTTATAGAATCTATTAAAATTATTTTACCATCTTGCAAGCGTTCTGCATATTAATTATAGTTTATTACTTTCTTCCAATCTCAAACAGAGTATAGTAAATGCCACCAAATATTGGCCAATTAAGGTAATATTTTACATACGGTACATACCTCGGATTTACCATAGGGAACTAAAGTTAAATTGACGTAATTTGATAGGTTTCCTTGAAGTGATGGATATAGCTGTTGGTTGAAGAACTTCCTGGAATCAGGGCAGAGGGATTCGTAGTATACCGCCACATTTACCTGAAAAGTAAAATGGCATCTATTATATTTTCTTTCTGGGACTGTCGATAAACGTCTTAATTTTATGGATGCATGGTTTAAAGCGCAGATATACTATGTCCACTTTGTTGATTTTAAGATTAGTCCATATATTATGGAATATTGTAGGATATACAGGGTGTTACATGAATATTGCGAAAAAATTCAGGATGAGTTATTTATGTTTTTATTATTCTTTTTCTCGAGAACGTTTGCTTGTAGCGACTTCTACCAATTATGCCTTTTTCACGCAGTAAATGACAGTTTTGCAATATTAATGAAACACCCTGTATACATATACAACTCCTGCGAAAATACTGAAGGTTCAAGATGAAGCCAAAAAGGAGAAAATCGCATCAGCACATATAGTATTTCGATCTCCTCTTTTTCCTAATGAGAGATATAAATAATGTATGTCCGGACACAATATTCTTAGTTTTAAGTATTTCTATCAATCTGCTGTGACAAATTTGATGGACTTTTTAATAATTTCTGTGCAGACTGTCTGAAAATAAGCTAGTGTTATTTGTGGTAAGTGAATTTAAATATGTACTGTTTTCCTCTTGATTTAATAAAATAGTTGAGTGTATTTTAGTAAACTAGTTATTTTTTTTTAATTAAAGTAAAACATCGTGTGGATTTTTAAAACAATATATCTATAAATACCTCTGGGGAACAAACAAAACAGTGCACCTATGTATGTATAACTGTAGAGATAATATGCTGACATATTTCGGATTGTAAAATTTAACGTTGCACTGTTATGTTACTTATCAAGTATTTGTTATTACTATTACCCATAATAAATAAATAGGTCTTAAAAGCCATCATGTACAGGGAAATTTTTTTAAGTGTCTCACCCAATTGGCGATTTTCCTGCTGACTATATTATTTATTTATCAACGAGCAATAGCCCAATTAAAATACAGAGTAGAAGTAAAAAAGAAATCAATACTAACCTAATCTGGATAATATACAAAACAAAAATAAATATAAACAATTTTAGAGAACAATAAACAATAAAATAGCACATAACAAAGCAATATAGTATATAATAATACTGCAGATAACACAGATAAGGTAAGGCAACCTTCAAGGGACATCAAAACATCACTTACACGATTTAAGCTGGGACCTAAAGACTCCTTGATTATTGAAACAATCCAACTGGTTCGAATACTGGTTAGCAAGTCTAATAGACCTTGATAGGAAAGAATTATAACCATAGTTAGTACGATGATGGCCAATATGGAAGGGTTGATTGAGCCTTGTTTGCCTCGAAGGGACATGAATATCTATTTTCCTCAACAGCTCAGGACCAAAGCTACATGAGTGCAGTATATTATAGAAAAGGGTAAGGTCCCTATGCATGCGTCTGATCTGAAGAGTGGTTATATTTAGGGAATTCTCGACATTAGAGTAAACGATGTTTTCAACTCCAATATGTTCCTTAAATGCAATAAATCTTAAGAACTTGTGCTGAACTCTCTCAATAGCCTGGATATGTACATTGTAGTGTGGTGACCAGACACATGAACAATATTCCAAAGGGGGCCTCACAAGTGAACAGAACAATATTTTAATGGAAGCCATACTGAGAAAATCCTCGGAGCATCGCTTCACAAAGCCCAGTAATTGCAGCGATTTCGAGACCACCATCGATATGTGAGGTCTGTATGATAAGGTGGGATCGAGGATAACACCTAGATCTTTAATCAGGGACACCGTTTCCAATGGGCAACCATTTATACTATATATGTGATTTATGGGATTTCTGCCGCGAGTAAATACCATTAGATGACATTTTTTAACATTTAGCTCCATTCCATTGATTTCACACCAGTGGCTCAGGCGGTCCAGATCGGACTGCAGTCCTATGCTGTCCGTACTATTGTTGATTCTCATATATAATTTTAAGTCATCAGCAAACATTAGGAGGAACGCAGAGGCAAAACAAGATGCAATGTCATTCACATATAGGTTAAAAAGAAGAGGGCCCAGGTGGGAACCCTGTGGCACACCCGATGGGACCTCAAATCCGGCAGACTGGAAGTCTTGAATGCGCACCATCTGCATTCTTTCTGTAAGGTAAGAAGATATCCATTTCAGAAGTTCCCTCTGAATTCCCAGACCTTGGAGTTTGTCTATCAAAACTCGATGATTAACTCGATCAAATGCCTTTGCAAAATCTGTGTACACAGCAAATAATAAAAAACAAATTACATGCTTCTCAATGATTTTCGATAAGGAAGCCGAATTTAATGTCAAAAAATACATAGATTTACAAATTTGACAGATGAGACGCCATTTTGAATTTTCTTAAATGGCAACCCCCATAAATAACCACACGATTGAATTGCATCTGGCGATCCGATTCTAAAACTATATAGTTGTTGATATTTATTTTCAGCCGTTTCGGAAATACGGGGGTTCCTAATTTGCCTCCATCGATTTTGTCTTTTAAGTGTCTCACCCCTTTAATAAATAGACCTTCTAAGCTGAACACCTTAATTTTTTTCACAGTGACATAACTTCCCGTGAGCAAGCGGTCTACGCTATAGTCAAAGCCGACATTAACTGGCAACCCTCATAAATAACTAGACGATTCAATTGCATTTGGCGATCCGATTTTAAAAGTATATAGTGGTTGATACTTATTTTCAGCCGTTTCGGAAATACGTAGTCGAAGCAAATAAAAAGTAAGGATTATTAATTTAAAAATTAAAATAAAATCTTGAAACATACAGGTTGTTGCAAGAAACAGGATCCGCCATTAAGGGAATAAGAAATTTAATAATAGGATCGCAAAATGCAATTCGCTCTTGTGGTTACTTACAGCGGTTGCCATTTAAAATAATTCAAAATAGCGTCGTATCTGTTCAGCTCAGGAGGAGGTCTATTTATTAAAGGGGTGAGACACTTAAAAGACAAAATCGATGGAGGAAAATTAGGAACCCCCGTATTTCCGAAACGGCTGAAAATAAGTATCAACAACTATATAGTTTCGGAATCGGATCGCTAAATGCAATTCAATCGTCTAGTTATTTATGAGGGTTGCCATTTAAAAAAATTCAAAATGGCGTCGTATCTGTCACTTTTTGAGATCTCGGATTTGACTATAGCAGAGATCGCTTGCTCACGGAGAATTATGTCACTGTGAAAAAAATTAGGGTGTTCAGCTTAGAAGCTCTATTTGTTAAATGGGGGAAACGCTTAAAAGACAAAATCGATGGAGGCAAATTAGGAACCCCCGTATTTCCGAAACGGCTGAAAATAAGTATCAACAACTATATACTTTTAGAATCGGATCGCCAAATGCAATGCAATCGTGTGGTTAGTTATGGGGGTTGCCTAGGGATGTAACGGGTAGCCCTTTTTAGGATCCGGCCAAACCGGGTACCCGGTCAATTTAAGACCCGGCAAAACCGGGTACCCGGCCGGGTAGGCCGGATACCCGGTTTCGCCGGGTATCAGGTTACCCGGCCGGGTACCCGGTTTTGCCGGGTCTTAATTGACCGGGTACCCGGTTTGGCCGGGTAGACCGGGTACCCGTTACATCCCTAGGGGTTGCCATTTAAGAAAATTCAAAATGGCGTCTAATCTGTAAAATTTGTAAATCTATGTATTTTTTGACATTAAATTCGGCTTCCTTATCGAAAATCATTGAGAAATATGTAATTTGTTTTTTATTATAGTGAGCAGGAAAATCGCCAATCGGGTGAGACACTTAAAAAAATGTCCCTGTACATAATATATTATATTTGTGCATATTATGACGCAATTTAATAATTGCTATATTATTTCTATTCTCCATATTTCCATAACATACAGCGATTGCCAAAAAAAAAAACAATTATTAAAAGAAGGCCAAAAATATCATTTTTGTGACACTGGTATAATTAGAAAAAAAATGGACCATTAACCACCTACCCATTATTAAAAACGCCACGTTGTAATTATTCTAGTTTCGTAAATATTTGCCACTATACTTGCCAATAAAAGTGCAACTGTTAGCAAACACCAAAACAGGTTAATTAGCGTATGAGTTATTTCCTGCTATTATAGGGATTTTCAAGCAAAAAAATGAGGCTATAAATATATTGTGCTACAATTAAAAGTTATCGCATTAAAAACCACAATGTTTTTCTATGGATCAGGAAATTATGCTTGTGTAATATAAACTTTCAAACTGTTTCCGACGTTATTATCGAGAATGAAAATGTTAGATGGTCCCTAGCAATCTTTCTAGGCACCTTTAATTGGGGCTCAAAGAGACCTTTCAATAAAGTCCTTATTGATTTAAAAACGATTTAGCCAAATAATATATGTAAGTACTCTGGCACAATACAATGCTCATGATTTGACACAAATAATTTCTGAATATGCTGCACAAGTCAAATTATGGTGTGATGCCAAACTTATTATCATTAGAATTTAATTCATTATACATCCTAGAGACTGTCAACTTCCGGTTAAACCGGATGTAACTCGAAAGCCGGAAATATAGCACTTCCGGTTTAACCGGAAGTTAAAATTTTTGGGAAGATAATAAAAAAGTAAGATAGGGACATGTAAACCGTTTTGCTTTAAAGACGTACCTACCGTTAGAAAACTGTCAAATTTTTCAAAAGTCGATATCTCGGAAACGATTAAGTTTAGACTTATAATGCACTTATTAAAAAATAATTGTAATTTTATGTAGAATCAAATAATATTGTAAGATATAGGGTGTTCTATTAAAAAAAAATATAACTTTAATATATAGATCTTTTTTTTTGGGACATCCCGTATGTTATAAAATAATTTTAAATTATACCCACAATTTTAAAACTCAGTAAAATATGTAGGTACACTTAAATATACAGAGTTATTTTTTTAAAACTTGACGTAGGTTTTATATTTGAATAAAGCAGAAATGAAATAAAGCAAAGTTTTAGGAATTAGTCCAAGTAAGAAAAATATGTAGAAAAAATTAACGGGTTGTTGCCAGATTGGGCAATACTTCAAAAAGCTTATTTTCTTAAATGGCAACACTGCATTTCGTGACAGATTTTGATACATCTTAAGATTCTAGACAAAACATAAAGGATGCAAGTTTTTGATTAGAGTGACGGTTTACGAGCTATCATTACTTAAAATAAGTTTCTTTGAAATAGCGCCCAATCTGGCAACAACTCGTTCATTTTGCCACATATTTTTCTTAATTGGATTAATTCCTAAAACTTTGCTATAGGGACTATAGGACTATCTCTTCAAATAAAAGCCTATGTCAAGTTTAAAAAAGAAACCTTGTAGGTATAACTTTATTTTTTTAATATAAAAACTGTACATGCAGTTCACATTTACAAGAATTAACAAACTAAAGGTCAAAAAAGGTGTCTTCACTCTCAGTCGACTTAAAATAATAAGCGGTTCTACCGTTTCTTCCGTCCGTCATGTTGCCTAAGTCCCACTTTTTCTTCTTCTTTAATTACATGTTAATGAATATTTCAATAACTCACGTACTTACATCCTTAATTTTAAATGTAATGGTATTTCTTGATACAGTAGCCTTTGATTTGTTTCCATATATCAACTCAATATGGATTTAATTCACAATGGTAGGCCCGGTAGTCGAAGTAAAACAATATTTTCTAAACTTGACTCATTTTCTTGCACTATTTTTAACATGTTGTCCTCCAGGGGTATATTTTTCTCAGGCACAGCCAATTTATAATATACCTTTTTTCCAAGAAGGCGTAGAGGGATCTTCTGTAAAAGCCTTGAGCTGGCGCGTTATATAAGACGATGACAGAATTTTCGGGAATTAATTCTATCAGACCCACAAGCTTTCGATAACACGTTCAAAACTAAACTAAGTAGGTAAGTTGGAAATATTCTACTATGAAATAAGGTACCTGTGTAATTTGAGACCTTGTCCCGTTGTCACACCTATGGTTTATTGCAATTTTACGAGTGCTGGCCCTTCGCTGTGCTTCAACCAATAAGAAATAGAGTACAATACATTATTCTACTTATTTTTTAAATTAGATACTTATTGAGCAGTTTTGCTTATATCAATAATATCCAAATTGTGATGTAGGATTAGGATTTTACTGTTTCTCAATAAGAATGTGCATGTTCTTTGTACAACAAACAATTTTAAAGTAAAGTTTTTCTAAGCATATATACCAGGCCGCAAAGTTTACAGACTTTAGTGATAAAGCCTCAGACCGAATATATACTTTAACTTATTGTGTAACAATTACATAGGTATAAATGGCCTTGATAAACTGAAATTATCTTCTAAATGCAGGCAATTGCAATAAGGTTAAACGGTGAACATTATTCTTTATAGGATTTTGTAGATGTGTTTTGCATTTTTAACCGTTTGGTGTCCATGGGAATAGCAGACTGATATAAAATTATAATAAGAATAATGAGTGAGTCTGAGACATTATTGTTTTATCCTTGCACTCTAAATACAAGTTAAATCGAATAAGCCCATTAAATTTGATAATAAGTATGACCATTTTCTATTTTTAAATCGCACCGAATGACTTAAAATTACGTACCTAGATGTTTAAAAAAAGGATGGTAGTGGTTTTTATTCTTTTGATTTGTCTGAAAAAATAGGTCGCGCGAATCTAAAATTATCCACAAATCGATTTTCCTCTCCGGATTTCTCTATATAGGTCTTTATACTCGGATTAAAATTCGTCAGCACGTCACTCGTATAATACAATGGTAGGTAATATAGAACTTTCTCTGTAAGCCCTACATATAGTTTAAAATGGCAACTATTACGACGTACGCTCTTACCCTATGGTTCTCATGGTTCATCATATTATGCCCATCGTGCTGCTGCTGCTGACCATCCTGTTGGGCAACGGCGAAAACAAAAGCCAGCGAAAAAACAATCGCAAATTTCGGGCTTGACATGGTAGCGGCTTCTTTCGAAAACGAATGAACTTATTATGAAATCTGACTAAACGGACCAAACACTAACAACGGTCTAACGGTAAATGTAAATTCACTCAACTGACTCAACAGGCTGGTGGCGCGGCATAAACGTGGTGAAATACTGGGCAGCGTATGGGCAAACAACTGACTGAAGACAAGACTTAAGCGAACTAATTCACCATGAGCCCATGATGACGAGAGAATCCGATGTTTTTAGTAGAAAAGTCGTGTGACTTGTTACTGAGGTAACAATAATGATGGCCTTAAGCATTCCACACACTTTTGTGGTTTGTATATAAACGCATACACAGGGCCGTTCCTAGCCCAAGTAACAATTTAAATGCCAACAAGTATTTATAGGGTTTTATCATAGGTTTAAGAAGGTAAATAAACCGAAGTGGGTTTTATTATTTCTTTTGTGCATACCAATTTATCTGCAGATAATATGTACTTAAAAAAGGCCTTTAAGTTATCTTTAAAGCAAGTTGTTAAATATTTTTGCTCTTTAAGACCTATTGGTTATATAACCACTTAATTACTGCATAATTCAAAACCACAATAAACTCATTAAGGTTTATAGAGGATTTTAAATCTTTTAAGTTTTGTGTTAGACATCTATATATAAATCTTTGGGTTTTATGGGGGTTTTAAAATATGGTTTTTAAGTACTCCTTACGATCAAGCAATAAAACGAATAACTCTAAGCAGTTTTACCCTTAATATAATAATATGTTATCATAAATACTATTTACTTTGGACGATAATTGGTAAAGGCTCCTTGAAACCTAATAGTTTTTTGGTAGCTTTAGTAAGCTAAGTTAAAACCTTTTGCTTTATAAAAATATTTCACAAACCCACAAACTCTTAATAGGGCATTCTATTAAAATAAACGGTTTTATTAATTTTCCAGCCATGTTTTTTCCGTTAACTACGGCAGACATGTTTAAACAAAGTTAAGGCAACAGTGTTTGATTATGTTTTTATTTATTCTAACTGTTTACATTTAGCCTGCAATTATCAAAAATATGTTATTTAAAGCCCTAAATAGCCCAAAATCATACTGCATGATTAAGCTAAAACTAGGGTTAAAATTTTTTTTATTAATTGTAAATAAAAATTAATAAGCTAACAAATGAAAAACGCGTGATTTTTTTTAAAGTTTTTTTATATACTTTACAATAAAGTGGCTGGGGTTGACAATTTTTTATTACTAGGTTGTTTATTAATATCAAATTATAAAATGTTAGCACATGCAGATATTTCAATCGAGGCAGACATATTTAGCTATACACTTGGTGACATTTTTTTAAATTGACAGTTTAAGTGCAACAAGTCTTTGACAAAGAATTATTAAAGACACAATATTAATAAAATTATTTATGATGGTTTCAAATCACGCATAAAATTTGATTGCAAGTACTAACTGTTTTAAGAAGGCTTTATAAAATAGTTTCTGATATATACAAACATCTTGCAGATTTGGGTTCAAAAGTACTGTTGGTTTTATTGACAGTTTTAAGGAAGATATTTATAACCTTTACAAAATATCTTTTTTGGTTTTATGCCGGGTTTATTGGACCTTTGAAGAGGTTATCTAGTATAAACAGTTTTACGATTAGTTTTATTATTTAGACCCGTGTGCGAGAATAATTTTGCCCCCCCCCCCCTCATATCGTATATATTAATTAAAATTTCTCTGAAACACACGATCACTAAATTTGGAAACAGATAGATGGGGTTATTTGTAATTAGGTATTGAATAATTTCAGGGGAAATATAGGGCGCAACGTTGTCAATTTCATCGCATAAATCTTCAGCTATAATAGCATCCTTTTTATTTTAAGATTTACATTTTGTAGACCTATTTGATTTATCTGTTTTAAAGAAATTATTTAGGTCGTTGAGAAAACTGTTGTTTTATTTGTTCGAACCTTTCTTCTATTTTTGATAATGCAGTGTCCAATATTACAAAGTAAAAATTATCCTCTGGATTTTTTGGAGCCCCATCTTTACATTCGTAGTCAAATCAACGTTCTTTTGTTCGGGTCTAACAATATTAACCGGAGGAAATGAAGGGTCGCAATCGATATCTTCTGCAATATGTTTTGCCTCTTCTAAAATATCACTATAAAACCTTTATCTGGCCTAATATTATACAAATATGTTTTGGTTTGCTCTAACATTAAAATAATATTTGGTAGTGTAGCATCCGATTCCTGCATAACTTTACATTATACGATATTAATTTTTGTTAACACATTATACCACGTAATAATGGAACAATAAATTTAAACGACTTAATTTTCAAAAGTTATGAATTTGCCATGCTTCTAGTTTTATCGAGATAGAGGGTATACCGGGTGTTGCATCGTCGAGCGGGACATAGGAAATCCCATGTAATTTTAAATGGGGTCAATTATTGGCTTCCCTAATTATTTTAGAGAAAAATTCTATTTAGGTTTATTAAAGAGCACTAAAACCCACATTCAAAAGAATAACTTTAGATATTTTTGATGAGCCCGTTTACGGGTTATCGCCGATTTCTTTTTAACTATTTCTCCTTTTTATGGCCCCGTATTTGCGGGCACCAGTCAAGGTAAAAGATGACTTATTGACCTTATTTTTTATAGGTATATAGTAATTTTCAAACATCAATTAGTCGAAAACGGATCAATTTAGATAATATAGTGTTATGTTCTGTCTTTAAGTTTAGCAAATTTCTCAGTAACTAAGTCATTAAAGTTAGGAATATCTTGCAACATTTTTTTCTCTATCGACAACATTGCCAGGGCAGAAAGTCTCTCTTGATTCATAGGACTCCTTAAAAATGTTTTTATTCTTAGTTGTGATATTTTTGTATACATTTATGCATTATGTAGCTTCATTAGCACAATAGAAGTAAAAGAATAACAGGACTGAAGGCAAAAGCAGAAGACCACCTGTTAAAACAGAAGGTCTGGCAACACTGCATGACATACACAAAGCTATGCCGCGCTTATGGTTTACCGCGCTATACGGATCAGCAAAACATACCGGGTGTTGCATCGTCGAGCGGGACATAGGAAATCCCATGTAATTTTAAATGGGGTCTGACTGTCAAATAAAGTTGTCATTTTGAAATGTGTGCTTTATTGTTATAAAAACTCGTACATCGAAAATATTAAAGGTGTATTTATGAGTACAAATTAATCTGAATAAAACTAAAATAAAGTATCCAATTACCTACAAGGTTAATTATGACATTTTACATGTTTCAATATTTTACTAATTAATAGGTAGGTACTATTAAATTGTTAGAACTTTAGGATTTAAGAAGATGTTCAAATATTCCTTAAAATGACAACTTTATTTGACAGTCATCTTTTACCTTGACTGGTGCCCGCAAATACGGGGCCATAAAAAGGAGAAATAGTTAAAAAGAAATCGGCGATAACCCGTAAAGGGGCTCATCAAAAATATCTAAAGTTATTCTTTTGAATGTGGGTTTTAGTGCTCTTTAATAAACCTAAATAGAATTTTTCTTTAAAATAATTAGGGAAGCCAATAATTGACCCTATTTAAAATTACATGGGAATCCTATGTCCCGCTCGACGATGCAACACCCGGTATAAAGCATCATATATTTTTGTTAGATTGAATCTAAAAACTTGAAAAGCGCATCTATTCTGCTTTCGAATTCATTTTTTAAGACCTTCCAACGTTTAGTCGACGCGGAGAAGAAAACGTACAGCTCCTGTACAATTACAAAAAAGCTTAAAAGCTCTAATAAAACATTAGTTAAACCCTGTCCTGTCGGATCTGATATTGAAATAAATCCCAAAAAATGCTCCCTAATTTCCATTTGCTTCGATTTATTATTTGATAGAACAAATCTTGCAACAATAGTAAGTTGGTTTTGGTGACTTAGATCACGGGTGGAATCTAAATCTGGAATCTTAAGAGCGATATTTTTTATATCTTATTTTTTGCCCCAAAAGGGGCATAAGTTCATTTTGAATATGAACACCTTAATAATGAGGCATATTTGATGAATTTCTGCTAATTCTAGTGGGGTGTTCGATATCGTATTATTAAACTTTGCAATTGTTGCAATAAATTTTAAAAGGTTTTCAACAATATGTGCTTAATCGAACTAAATTTTAAATCGTATTATGGGAGTAAGAAAAAATGATGACTGACCATCGCGAAACGGTTTGCGACTCTTAATAATGCTTAGATCCGAATTTTGAGAGGTCGAGGCAAGAAAGAGAAGGCGAATGTAAATTTCTGGTTCGTAGTACCGTGCCGGGGTACCCATATTTATTTATTTTATGCCGAATATTTCTACCAATGGTACAGTAACGCGTGTATGCGCTGTTCTCTTGACATACAAAACGAGCCTTTGTACCTAATAATAGCCTCAGAAAGCGTGCTAGGAAGTTTCCATTTTTATTTTATAGGACACATATAGGACTAAAAGTTCTAAAATTAGCAAAAAATGATTGAAATACATTAACTCACTTTTATATTGTTCATAAACTTTTCCGCAATTTGCCGTTTCTAGCGCCAGTGACGTCACGCGGCATGATCCGAGACGCGAGTTATGAGTTATGATATTAGGAAAAATAAATTAATTTTTTTAATGTTAAACTACCAAGCTCTAGAACTACTTCGTCCTACTGATAATGAGATCCAAGAAAAATCGTAAGCTATGAGTTATCCCATAATCAAAAAGTATTTTGGAAAACCGGATTTGCTTCGCCAGTTGCTCACAAGTCATAAAGGCCAGGATGAGAATTTCCAGAGTTTTCCAAACAAAAACGATGCACCCAGACTTTGCACTTTGTCAAATGTTTTGTAAATTTTCATTCAGTTTAAAAAAACTCTGTCATCCAACTTGTCTAGTGGTAACTTCCAATACTGAGGAGTCAAATGAAAGACGAAACGAGCTTGAGTAAAAACTAAAAAACTGGGCTTATCTAATAATATGTATCGGAAAACGCGTTTGGAAAAAAAACGCTTTGGAAGCACACCAAACGAGAGCTTGTTATTTTTTAATTATTTTTCGATAAAATTACGGTAAAACAATTTAAAACTCGCCCATACACTGCAATGATGTAGTATTGACACTAACAACGACGCTTGTCGCATCGTGCCGCGTGACGTCATGACCACAGAGTAACCAACAAAACTTCGATAATTTTCTTGGAATTTTCTTTATTTCATACTGTATTGTAAAACACACCTTTACATATTTGAATTTAGTCCAGAAAATAAGGTTTTACAGCAATAAGTCCGGTAAAATTTTTTTACCGGACTAGTCCTGTAAAATTTCTTTACCGGACTGAAATTTGTAAGTTTTAGTTTAATCAATGTCAAACACACAATGTTTCCACCAGTAAATATAAGCACTTTTCAAATATACGACGCAGAATAAAACTTCATTATAATTTCAAAACATAATTATAATTTTCAACAGAACAGTATGAAATAAAATATTGTATGTCATTCGTCCGGCAAATCCTTTACAGTATTCGTTTCAAAATTCCAGACTCGGCTCCTTCGTCGCCTCGTCTCGAAACATTTCACTCATACTGTAAAAGTTTATTTACCGCACTTATAACGTAAATACCTATTATCGATGCTTTTTACTTTTTACTAATATGTGACGTTAATATTACTAGTATTGTAGACAATTATCCAAAAATTTCCTATTTACTTTTATAATATGGTTTAAATAATTAATTAATCCTTAAAAGCTTTAAGCATTCGTCGGTTATTTTCCAACAGAAGTCCAGATATTCCATTGTAACATAAATTTATACACATTTGGTTTTACAGACTCTCACTCGAACCTGCATGTTTTAAAATATCAGGAGAACATTTTAGTACGGTCCTGGGGTTACTCAAACACATGCCAGTACGGTCCTGTTGCATGAGGTATGGATTTTGCAGCCGTTCTGTCACAGAATAAATAGCTAGTAACTATTTATTCTGTGGTCTTGTGCAGGCTAGGATAACTTAAATGGTGAGGATAGTTCCCCGTTCGTTTAGTTCTTCAACCAGACGATGATGGCGCTATTGTAGGTATTTTGTTTTATAATGTTGTTTATATCCTAACGTTGGTAGCGGCAAAACATGTATTTAGAATGAGCGTGGGGAACGTTCTCTATCTTTCTCTCTCTGAATTCAATCGTACCAGCTAAGGTGCAATAAAGATGAAAATATGACGTATGTGCTGATCCATAATAAAAATATCTTCCGGAGTCGGACCCAAGTGACATTGACATTTTAAAATTAAATTTTTAAACGAAGCGGCGCGACCTATAAGTTTATTAAGTTTATTTTGCTAAAATGGTGATTTATTGTTGGGTTCCCGGATGTAAAGTACAAAGTGGGAAACGTGTGAAAATGCACAGGTTTCCAAAAAGCTACCAGGTAAGTTGTTTGTTGTTTTAGCGAAGTGATAAAAAGGGTGCATCGTGAAGAGCCAAAAAGGCACCTTGCGCCTATCTGTATACAAAATATTGTTGCTATCTAAAAAAAATGTATGCAGGACACCTTTTCATCCTGAATAATCATAAACATTACTTATATACTGATTTTCTTAGAGTTATGACAGTTTACGATCTTAGTATAATGTCCGTGTATTTTTAGACGCATAAACTTTGGGTAAATGCTATTCAAAATCCATTACTCTGTGGCAAAGACCAGATTGGCATTCAAAAAACTTATAGAGTTTATCACACACATTTTGGATATGACCAAAAAATTGAGCATGGCAGCAGAGGATCCTATTTAAAGCTGAACGCTGTTCCTATGTTAATTCTTTACAGCACAATCCTAGGTAAAACTTGCCTTGTTATTATATTAATTTATGTAAATATCTAATATTAATAAAGCTTGTCGCCTTATCAGAAACGTAGTTACAACTTTCTTTTAATCTCCCAAAATATATTGACTTTAATTCAAAAGGTTCGCGCTTCTAACTTTTTCATCAGAGTTAGAAGCACGAAAATTTGAATTCAAAGTTGTAAAATTTAAATTTTCATGCGTGGCGCCGACCCCCCGCCCCTCGCCAACAGTGCTACATTTAGTTCTTCAACCAGACACGAATGGCGCTATAAGGGAACCAATTTAGTATGTTGAGTTGCCTATCTATCCCTAAGCGCATCTCCCTTGTCTATGGTCTTGTGTTTTGAACCTGTATTCACTCCATGGACCCGCCAAAATCTCGCTTTAAATCAGCTGTTGACTTTTAAAAACAAAGGGATTGGGTTAGGTTAGTGCAGTGTATTTGTAGGAAATATGGATAATTTATCGATATTTGAAGGGCTTAAAAAACATTTTAAATTCGATAAATTCAAGTCGAAACTGCAAGAAGATGCAGTCGTTGAAATTTGTCAAAGTAAGTATATACCTATCAGTTCTTACCACAAATGGTCTTTCTATAAGGTACCTACTTTTAGGGAAACATGATGTTTACGTTTCAATGCCCACAGGATCAGGGAAGTCCTTATGTTTCCAGTTACCAGCAGTATTACATAATGATATGATTACTATTGTATTTTCTCCGCTGTTGGCTCTTATTAAGGTAAGAACACTTCAGTATCAACTTCTGAATTGAATGAGACAAATTTCATTTACAGGATCAAGTTGATAGCCTAATATCTCTAAAAATAAGAGCAGCATCTTTGAATTCAAAAATATCAAAATCTGAGAGAGAAAGTCTGATTGCTGATTTAAAATCAACAAGCCCTAACACTAGGCTGCTGTATGTAACACCTGAACAAGCTGCAACCAAAGTATTCAAGGTAGGTAAATTACTTCTTTTTAATAATAAGGCTGGAGGACCTCGGTCGATGGCCATTTGAATTGTATGTGTGTAATAATGCATATAGTTTAATAAATTTCATTAAGTAAGTTAAGTAAGTTACTTCTTTTTAATAAAAAATAAAACTAGGCAACATATTTTATTCTTTTAGGAACTATTTGACAACTTATGCAAATTTAATAAGATTGCTTATGTGGTTGTGGATGAGGCACACTGCGTTAGCGAGTGGGGCCATGATTTTCGTCCTGACTACTTGAAGTTGGGTAGTTTAAGAGAACATTGCACTGTACCCTGTATAGCATTGACTGCTACAGCTGGTGCCCAGGTAGGATAGGACTTATAGCACCGCAGTGTATGTTATAGTCTCCAATGTTTTGTTGCAATTTTAGGTTACCAAAGATATTATCAACAGTTTAAGATTATCATCAGACCACAAAGTATTTAAAACGTCGTGTTTTCGAGACAACTTGTTTTACGACGTTTATTTCCCTAACATGCTTGAGGATCAATTCAAGCATCTCAAAAATTTCATAGAAGTATGCCTGAATATCCAAGAAGAGGAGCATTTACCTAATAACCAGAAATCCTGCGGAATTATTTATTGCAGGACAAGGGAACAGACCGAAGTTCTCGCTTCCAAGTTAAATTCGATGAAGATAAAAAGTTTATGTTACCATGCTGGGTTAAAGAATCACGAACGGTTGGAGTTTCAAGAAAAATGGCAGAATGGCATTGTTCCTGTGATTTGTGCCACTATAAGTTTTGGCATGGGTGTTGACAAAGCAACTGTAAGGTAAGGAACATTTATTTAAATGCAGCACTGATAGATTTCACATTGCTTACCTGCTTCTCACAAATCTTGCCGGTTATTTCTTACTCTTGCTAAATAGGGATCATTAAACTTCAGTTGACAAAAAACGCACTGGGGGACCTGGCAAGAGGTTATGTAGGTTACCTCAGTAACATGTTAGCGGTTATAGACTACATCTTTCCCTCTGACAATTTACCTAGTAACATGCTCTATATGTTTTTCTACAAAGGCAGTTTCGGGGTCTTCACATAGACTCACAATTAAAGTGGACAGCAGGACAGCCTATATGTAGACAATGTTGCTACAAATCTAAACTGGGCAACTTAAAAACCTTTATCAACACCAAACAATTATTACATATAAATTATGCTTTGGCCTACAGCCACTAAAGCTTTCTTGTGCTTTACTGTGGACAATCGGCGGCACTTCAAAGATTATTTAATAATAATAATAATAATAATAATAATAAATGCCTTTATTTAATGTATGAATCAAATGTACAAAAAAAATCATTTCAATTCGAGTGGCGGTATCCAACTGCTGCTGCTCATACAACCACTCCAGTGTAAAGAATTATTTACAATATTACTACATACTTAAACTAAGATATACAGATTAACTGATATAAGGAAAGATACAAAAATAATAAAAATTAATGATGTGCACAAAAATAATAATAAAGGAAATAAATTAATTAAATTAAAATAGAGCACGATCCTCAGTGCGCATTCCGACCCGCAAGCAAACGGCCCTTAACTCCCTTACAAAACACGGAAGAACTAGAAGCTATCTTCAAGCTATCGGGTAAAGAATTAAAAGCAGTAACTGCTGTGTAGCTAAATGAACGCTGGAAGAATGCATGAGTATGCCTGGGAACACTATACAAGTCCCTGTGTCGTGTCAAAAGGTTATGCAGATCTGAGCCCTTAATAAGTTTATCATAAAGATATTTAGGAAGATGGTGATGTCTAACTTTGTAAATAAGATGCAAGAGATGTAGTTCGAATCTTTCTTTAATGGTGAGCCACCCAGACTCGTTCAATGAAGCAGTAATATGATCAAATTTACGTACATTGAAGCTAAACCTGAGGCATGCATTTTGAAGTTTTTGCAGACTATCCCGGTCCCTCTGCAAGAGAGCAGGCCAGTAGACAGTATCGCAATAACCGAGATGGGATAATATAAGCGAGTCAGTTAAGCGTAACTTAGTAGCTGTATCAAATATGTCTTTATGCATGTATAAAAGTTTTAATTTAGCGAAAGTCTTTTGAATTAGAGACGAGACATGATCAGAAAATCTCATTTCAGAATCAATAACCAAACCCAGGTTTTTGCACTTATTGATGGGGTTCAGCACTGTGCCATTAACAGTAATTTTAAATAAAGGATTCTCAACCAGGGTAGATTTAGATGCACCAAACACCACCAACTGGGTTTTTTTTTCATTCAAAACTAAAGAGTGGTATTTAGAGATACCACCAATAATTTCAAGATCCTGGTTAATTCTTTCAACAGAGACAGCGACATCAGGGGGTGTAAAAGAAAAGTATAATTGTGTATCATCTGCATATTGATGAGATGTACAACTTTTGAGAAATTTGGAAAAGTCAGAAGTATAAATGGAGAAAATTAGTGGTCCTAGAATACTGCCCTGAGCTACACCCCTGCTAATATTAGAGAGTTGAGAAGGATTATTACCAATTAAAACACGCTGACATCTGTTCCGAAAATAAGATTCAAAGAAATTCAAAGCCACATCTCCCAAGCCGAAAAACCTGAGCTTAGCCTGCAAGATATCATGACTTATAGTATCAAAAGCCTTACTATAGTCGAGCAATATAAGGCAAGTGCATTGATTGTTGTCCCAAGCTCTCTATTTCTGCTACAAAAAAGAATTATTCATAAAATCTACTCCTTAAGCCCACTTAAGTCATGTAGAGAAACCATTTGACAGCATAAGATTCTCACACTTCCTAGTATTCTGATTCTTAGTGCACTGATATTTGTTAAAAAACACTCCTACAAGTTTCAATATAGTTCAGATATACAACGTGTCTAGAAAACTTCTAGACATATGGGAATCTTCTTTATTGTTGATTTTACGAAAAAAAGTTATTCTTTATAAAAAGTTCTGCTTGATGCGCAAATAATATTGACATATCAAAACTTAAGATATCATGTACAGGGAGGCAAGAAATATAGAAACACAGAATTACGTTAAGAGGGAAGTACCCTCAATTTTTATTTTAGAACAAATTTTTATAAGAAAACTTTTTGAAGGACTGCAAACGTGGTCAGATACATTATCCTATAAGCGCCTTATAATGTATCACTATATATCTTCTATTGACCTTGTCAGAAGTTTACATTGTAAATTTATATGGTTGTATATTTAATAATGGACACTGCGGACCCATGGATTCAATTTTTTTTTAGATTTGTGGTACATTGGGGTGTACCCAAGGATCCAGCTTCATTTTACCAGGAATCAGGTCGGGCTGGTAGAGATGGTAAACCATCTTGGTGTAGAGTATATTACAATAGAGCAGATTCCAAAGCCGTAGAGTTTCACTTGACACAAGATTTAGGAAAGGCTAGTGGAAAAGAGGCTAAAAAATTGAACGTAGAAAATGCCATGAAAGGTTTTAGGAAGGTGGTGGAGTATTGTGAGAACCCTTCGTGAGTAAATAGTTATGATGTATTTTTCGGTAGTTACACATACAAAATATTATTTTAGTGATTGCCGACATGTCCTGTTTTCAAATTACTTTGGTGAACCGCCTCCCAAATGTGAGAGAAACTGCGATTGGTGCAAAGACAAGAAAGGCGTGCAGGAAATGGTGGAAAGATTTCTTATTAAGAGTGTGCAATATAACACACATGCAAGTTCCTATAATGCAGTAGAGTACGGCGATTTGTATGGGGAAGGCAGAAAAGGAATCAAAGAGTAAGATTCATGTATAAATAACATGTTTTAACACTTCAACATTTTTTTCTTGCAGTGAAATAAATGAACGAAAGGGAGAAGAAGATAGTGATAGTGAAGCCGAAGGATGGTTTGAAAGACAACTACAAGCTAAAAAAGAAGCAGCTACTTTTATCCAGAAGCAGTTAGCATTAAGGAGAAATACGCAGGAAGTGTCACAAGGTACCATTGAGAAACTGTTCTCAAAACATGCTAGAGTTCAGGCTGCTGCTTCCACTTCCAATAAAGTCAAAGGTCTAACACTGGCAGTTAGAGAGCAATATCTTTCGAAAGTGTTAGACACATTGTATGAGAATTATACGGAGTCTGTAGCTGACCAGATTTTGGATAAAAAGGACCTTGAAGATTTTAGTATTGGGCTTGAGTACGAGGTGTTCAGTACAAAGACGAATATGACTATGTACAGAAGTAGTTTGGCTAAGCTGGTGAGTATTATAGTATTTAGTATTTAGGAAATTTATTTATTTATGTTATTAACATTTACAAGTTTTGTACAGTACTCTCAGTTATTATTATTATAGTCCTAACACCGCATCGTGTCGCGTGACGTCATAATGGCCGACCGAGCACCTCTGCCTCTGAATCGTTTGTGATGTAACCCATAACTTAAAACTTAATGCCTTATTTAAACTGACAGATATTGAAATTATTATTTCAGTATTTTTCATTTGTGCTTTGTTATCTTATCACATTATGTCAATATTTCTAGTATTACAATTCCAAATTCTCTAGATCAGTAGTCGTCACCACTGTTACGGTATAAAGTTATCGTAGTTGAAATGCCGCCATCTTCGTCGTGCTGCTGTTTGTCAATTGTCAGTGCCCAAGGAAAGTGTCAACTTTCTACTTTTAGCATATAAAACTGCAGTTTTTAATTAAAAATTTCAATTATTTGCGTTGTGAGGGCCCGTTTTCGAAGAAATAGCTTTTAAAGTGTTCCCCAAAATTTTCCAATTGGCCCTAAATGGATACTTTCTCGCCACGCGATATATTTAACCTAGTTATTTTTAGATCACAGCATCTTGTTGATTTGAAACTTTTCTTTGCAGATCTCTAATATAAAGAAATGCACCGATAATAAGACAGTGTATGAAAAGCTAGTTGATTTTCAGCCTAAACCAGCAGAGTATGAAACTCTAACCGACTTATTTCGAAACATTCAGAAAGAACAACAGATTAAAAAGGTGCAAGAAAGTAGCTGCAACTCGGACTTTAAAACAGCTAAAGGCTTGTTGAATGAACAACAAACGGATTCTAATTCTCCCGACAGTAAAAACAGTGATAATTTAAGAGGTGAAGTAGCAGATTATTTAGGTGCTGCAGAAGAGAAAGGCTCGAGTGTTAACTATGGAAACTCGCTTAAATTTACTTCATTTAAAAGTGCAAATGACTTGTTAAAAGAACAAGAAAAGCTTGCAGCTAGTAAAACATTTACAGATTTCTCTACAAGCAATAGTAAAATAAACATGAGTAGTGATAAAATGAGCAAACCAAACAACTTGAAATCCTTGTTTGGAGAATCTGATGATGAGTCTGAACGAAGCCCTAAAAAAGATGCCAATAAGTCAGATAAAAAAGAAAAGGACAGAGAAAGCAGAAGTAGTTCAAGTAGGCATGATCGGGACAAGGAAAAAGATAAATCTCGTGACAGATCGCGAGAGCGATCACGCGATAGATTTAGGGACAGAGACAAGTATAGAGATGATAGGCGCAGAGATAGAAGTAGGGAAGATAGATATAGAGATAATAGACACAGAGATGACAGATATAGAAGAGACAGGGATGGTTATCGGAAATATGAAGGTGATAGAAAGAGAAGACACAGTTCTGATAGAGAAAGGGAGGAAGAAAGAAAAAAGAGAAAAGAAGATACAGAGAGGGAAAATAGATGGCGAAATGATGGTGTAGAAGATAAAAATAGGTAGGTGGCAATTACTAAATGTGTTATGTTCTCATTTCTGTATTCTTTAAAATTCTTTGCTGTGGTTTAGGTTAGTTAATTCTTTTCTTATAACAGCATGTGGGAAAATGGTCAAAATGAAGAGAAGAAAAATGGAAAAGTCGCGACCCGTGACAGTATTGAAGAAGGTGAAATTGTACATGATGAGAGGAGCCCTACGCCATCACAACAGAGTAGTATAGAGGAACAGAACGAATCCGCAATGGAGAAGAATAATAGTAGTGAGAATGATACGGATATGAAGCAAGATGAAGGATTGCAAATGTCATATAATGCTTCTAAACACCAGGAAATGGATATTGATGTCATTGAGTTGCCAAAGGAACATGAAAGTCCAGATTTAAGTAGCAGTAAGTTATTTGACGCAAGTGATATACCCAGGGATATAGGTGAAACACGGCTCAACTACAGTGAGGTTAAAGATAATAGCAACGAAGATAAAACTACTGAAAACATTGTCCTTAATGATGGAAAAGAAAGTCCAAACAAGGGAGACAGTATGTTTCATGAACAAGGTACTTCTGGTGAAGATAAATCAATTTTTAGTGAAAAAAGACTTATTGTTGACGAACAGAAACCCAAAGACGAAGAAAAGAAGGAAGAGAGTGCACAGAAACAAAATGGAGAGACTAATAAAAGCAGTAGCAGTAGCGATGTGAAGAAAGTGAAGTCTAAATTGAAAAAAACAGAGATTGGGATGTTGGTGGTGAAATTATTAACTCCCGCCTATGTAGACAAGCGATTTGAGTCAAGAGAGGTATTCAAAACAATGGCAAGAAAGATATCACATTCGCTTGCTGATAAAGGTTGGTCTTTATTTTATTATATCTATTTATTTGAAATGTATTATTTTCTAAATGATCCAAAATAGGTCTACAAACACATATATTTTTTTTTAGATGAGGATGAAATAAAACAATATGTTAAGAGATTTCTAAACAGGAACTTAGAGATCAATTCCAAGACGCCTATTTAGTGAAAACTATATGTTATCTAATAGTGATTTTAGTAATTTTGAAAACACTTCAGTGGTCCTAGTGTTTACATGGAAAACCATGTTATAATGGTTAAATAGAGTGATATAGTTGGAGGGTTAACTACAAGTACATTTTATGATGATTTTTTTGTATATAAAAGATAAATGCATGAATAGTTTATGAATGAAAAGAGTTCTAACATTATTTGGTTTCCTAATAATAATGTTATGATCTTGTATAGATTCTGTAACACATCAAATAATAATATCACTATATAGGTCTCTGTGTGGTTCAATAATCAAACCATTTGCACAAGTTAATTGTTGAATTGTGGACAGAAATGTTTGTATAAACGTGCAAAGCAAAGTTTTGTTTAATCCAGTTGAGCAAACTGATTTGGGCAAGTGGCTTGAGCACCTAAATGGACATAAATACTCCTGCAGAGTTGCTTTTTCATTATGGTGTTAGAGAGAGGTGGAGAAAGAGGAATAACCTTAACTTTTGTATTCAATTATGTGAGAAATATGTATAAGGTTCCAAACATTGTATAAAAATGTAAATTATTTTAAATATCCTAATTACTTCTAAACTAAATAATTTAGTACTGGTTTTTCTAATTTGAGGCGTACACGATATAAATTAATTTCATCATCAAGCAAATATTTTTGAATAATATCCATTTTATTAGTGCTTTGACAAATATTATTGTTAATAAAGTTTTTAATTCTAATGCTTTTTTGTACTGAGACAAAAGTATTTTATTTTTACATCACGATATTTACATAATATTCTTGCTTGAATTTGTAATTATGATTTGTGCCAGTTATGTATCCTTTTATATGGGCGAGTTTTGTGGGGTTATATTTTTTTTTGTTAATAAACGAATAAGTACTGTGAATATTTGTTTATTTTGCTACGTACTAAGAAGCAAGCTTTGCAACTGATCGTCGACACAATATTAGTCATCAGGATACGACACTGATCATTTACAGGGATTCAATATCGACTCTTAGTTTCATCGGGGTACCGTACTAAATGTCACCTATCGGAAGACAGCGGAACTAAAACGATCTGTTATAGAAGCCTGTAATCTGGTGAGCAGCTAGTTATACGTGAAAGCGTTAGATGTCGCCTGGTGACCTGTTACAGAAGTCTGTAATCTAGGGAGCAGTTAGTTATACGAAACATCGCTAGGTGCCGCTTGTAGTGATTTATTATAGAAGTCTGTAATTTAGTGAGCAGTTAGTTATACGTGAAGGCGTTAGGTGTCGCTTTTAGTGATTGTAGTTTCTCTTACAATACGGTAGTCCGATGTAGAGTCAAGTACCATTTACCCCTTTGTCTTAAATGACGGTGTCCCGCTGATTGAAGAGGAGTCGATTTTGATTCTATTACCAAATGATCTGTTAGTGTTAATAACAATATGCCTGTAAGATCAATGTTTTTATTTAACAGAGTTAACGTGAAGGAGATAGTGTGATAGTATAGTTAAGTAAAAATATTTGTAATTCGATGCTCGGGCGTTCGGCCAGCTTTCATAAATCGTTTGGTCAGGTCGGTCAGAAGGTACGCATAGCTACTACTATGCGAGCTAATACGGATAGCTTTTTGTTTAGTTTATTTGTCAAATACAGGCTACAAAATACACAAAAGCATTTATTAAAAAACTGTCTACATTGTCCGACCGAATCGACACCCCAATAGTTGAAAAGTTCTTAAATTTGATCTTCTGGGGTTCAGTCGTGCTTGGTTAGAAATAAGTAAGCTTTTATTTCATCGACCAAAGCAAACGCCATGAAAAACGTCGGTATATATGGTGCTGCCAGAAACGTATCAAGCACAATTTAAACGCCATCCCTTAAAATCTATTGTGTTTACATTAAAGGATCCAAATAATGAGCATTCTTTAGGTAGGTCCACCCTGAATTTATCGCAAGCTATTGTTATATTTGAGGATTCACCATTGTTAGCAGGTATAATCCCTTATTCAGGAGCGTGTATTGGGAAAGTTTTTAAATTAAAAATCTTAAACATGCCTATTCTTCTAAAATTGTATTATATTATATTTGTAGGTATTTATAACATCCCCGATAGCACTTAATATTTTATAAATATTCATGTATTTTTTAAATATTTGTTAGCAAAATAAAATATTTAGGAAATATTTCCAAAAAAAATATTTGCAACAAATTAAAGTAATATATTAAATAAATATTTTAAAATTAAGTTATATTGCGTTAGTCATGTGCTCTTTACCTATAAACTATATTAATTAATATTATTCTTATATATAGTAATTACACATTTATTGATCAATTGCTGTGATTTCCGTCGTTTCTTAAAGAACCTCAATTTTTTTATCAAAATGAAATATTTAGGAAATATTTGTAAAAACATACTTATCGCAAAAATTTAAGTAAAATTAAATAAATATTTATTATTTATTTTTTAAGCTGTGATATATCATAAACGAGTCGACCAAATATAATGAACATATGCAAAAGAAAATTTATGAATAAAATATTAAAATTACCAGTTAGTACTTTTTATTTTTAAAAATATCCTGGCAATTTGTTCACATTTAAAAGTAAGGTTAGTTTCGCCAAGCTACCACGCCGCATTATATTTGTAATCAGGAGGAAAATATCTTTCATTTTGGCGAAAAAAAAAAAAAAAAAACACAATGTGCATCTTTATCTTAACTTTACGACGCGCTTTAGTTTCTATAATAACTGTAAAAGATAATACACGAAAAATCCTCTAACTTTTGCATTTAAAGTTTTTTTCTAGTTATGAAAATAAAACGTCTGGGTAGGGTGTAAAATATAAAAAAAAACCTTGTACCTATATTAAATAAATATTTAATTCTTATATAAAATAAATATTTTAAACATATATTAAATAAATATTTAAAAATCTGTCACGCAAATATTTAATTAGTATTTTTTAAAAATATTTATGTAATATTTTGTGCTACCAGGGATATAAAAACATTTAAAAAATCGTATTAACTAATAAATTACAATGGGTGGTACTATTTTACATAGGTAATATAATTACAAAAACAAGATATAATATAGAATCTTACAAACAAAGCATTTTCAAAAATTGAATAATACTTTGTCGTTATGGCTTATTCATAGTCCGATTTGAAAGATGAACTTTTATTAACATCGTTTATAATAAGCGATTCAACAATTTCTTCGATTATTATAATCTACCTGCCACATTTTGGCTTCTTCTTCTATCACATGATCGATACACTTTTTCCACTTTTCCGCACTGACTTTACCGATAGCTTCATTATAGAGTCTTTCTAAATCCACCATTTTTTAAGTCGTGTTCTTTCTGGCGACATCTGTTTCTATTTGAGCCCATGGAAGTTCGATCGGGTTTAATTCGCAGTGGTAAGGAGGGAGTCTGAGCACAGATATTCCTCGTAACTTTGTCATTTCATCGACTACATATTTTTTGAATGCATTTTTATGTAAGTTGGCTAGTACCAATATTTTTTTTTTAAGGAATCTAATGAAAATTCTATTTGTCTTAAACTTAGTCATTCTGTTATTTCACTTTTACGCCACGCACTTGTAGGTAATTTTTCCGTCAGCCTAGAGTGATAACTTACATTATCCAATATAATTACTGCATCTTTTAGTATAAATTCCAACATTTACTCGAACCGTTCTTCAAAGACATCGGCATTCATATCTTCGTGATGGTCTCTTGTATTTTTAGATTGAAACATCAGTAGATCACCTTTAACGAAGTCTTCAGAACTTCCGATATGGGTTATGATAAGTCGATGTCCTTTTTCAGATGGCGGTCTTAATTCCGTGGACAATTCTTTCAAAAAAGCTTGACTTAAACTTTTAATATTTTCATCCTGCCATAATTTAGTCACAGCGTGGCCTTCATTTAGCCATGTTTCGCCTAGATAAAATATTTTTGATTTTCTTCTCTGGCTCTTCAGATGCTTCTTAAGTAATTTCTTCTCCAACAGACGATATCGCTTCTTTATATTAAAATCAATTGCCTATTATGTTTTTTCCATCGAAAACCCATTTTTTTTAATAATTTCCAAAGCGTATTTCTACACATAAATGGGTAGTCTTGGTCTTCTCGGACTGAGGACAAAACTTTGCCCAGCGTGGGAATTTCTTCTATTAAAAAGAAACTATGAACTTCTCGCCTTATTCTCTGCATTAGAACGTTATCCATGCAGCTGAAGTTTTGGTCGTCCCGGAGAAGTTGTTGGAGGTTTGACACCAACACTTTTTTCTTCTTTTAAAAGGTTATATATTGTTGTTTTCCCAACGTTAAGCATATCTGCTGTAAATTGCACTGCATTGTCAACACTCAAATCCGTATTCTTACTTTTAATAGAATCGTAACAGTTAAGAATTAAGGGCGTTTAGGCAATTGTCGAGAATTCTCCATATTTAATTTACAAAACTGACACTTCACACTTTGACTAGTTTCACTGAGAAACAAACACCCAAGGTAGGTATGTATAGATATAAATAGGTAAATTATTCCAATAGAGGCACCCATAAAGGCATAATAACCACATAATTAGTAAACAGGTAACCAGGATTAGGTACAAAAAAAAAAGGAATAAAATCATTAGAGCAGAAACGGGATAAGTACCTATCTATATAGACTCTAATTAGTTTTGATAAAATTGCTTTCTAAAATTCCAGATAAATGGTAGGGCTGTACATAATTTTAAGCTTAAAAAGTTTAATATTAAAATATATATTGGGAGATAAAACTTGAATTTAATGTCGATTCTTGTACTAATTCTGCACAAATTTAAAAATTCAGGCCTAGTTAAATCTATACATGCCGAAAAATGTTGCACGCCTATGGAGAAGACGGTTTTGATTGATTTATTACTTGGCAGTATTTAAAAATAAACTATACTTAAAATGATATAGCATTTAGGATGCAGCCGGGTTTCGAGGTGTACATGAATTTAACGAAGGCCAAAGCCCTAAACGAAGGAGATGGTGGAAAAAAATTTGGATTGAACATTGTTTGATCTTTTGCCAGCAGATACGGTTGCTGGTAAAGTCTGTGCGTTTTAAGAAGTCCGATATCGGATTAAATCACCAAGGGATGTTATCGCTTTTAAAACAGTAAGTCGGTTAAGTTACAATATCTTCGCACCTTCGCTATACTTGATCACACCGAACATCCCACTGACTGGTTTACTGTATTCTATTACTGGGCGAAATCAGGGGTTTCAAAACAAAATTATCTTAGAATTACGCGTTGAGCATAAATAATTATTAAATAGATAATTAAATTATTTTGCTATTATTATAGTTAAATCTATATAATAATCGCTATTTTCCAAGAACCAATTAAAATTTGCTCAAGTGCGGGATGGTTAAATAAGTTAAAGATTTTGTCAGGTATATACTTTTCCGATAATGATATTATTTTGGGATTATTATAATTAAATCTTCATAATAATTACTATTTTCCAAGAAATAATTAAAATTTGCTGAAGTGCGGGATGGTATGTTCTACTTTATTTTAAATAAGTAGTTGTGCTTTTCACTTTTAGTTTGTTTCTCATTGTGTGTGAATTAAAATCAGTTATTAAGCAAAGTTATGGAAAATGTTCAGCAAGGTGGCACATCGCCTAGAAGGCATTTATCTCCAGGTGAACGCCGTTTGGTATTACAAGTGGAACGTTATTTTACTTTAGAAAAAGATAACTCGGGCCCGTTAGAGTCTGTTTTGGCAGTGCAAAAACGAACGTCTGATGCTTGCGGCATTTCAGAGAAGACCTTAAGAAGACTTCGAAAAAAGAGTGAAGAGGATTTGGACAGACCATATAAAAGGGTTCGACTCCATTCAAAAACCTTGGATTTATCCCAAGGGATAAAACTCTCTATTAGGAGTATTGTTTATGATATGTATAAAGCCAAGGAATATGTTACCCTCAAAGCTATTCTTGAAAAGATAAAGCAGAAAAAACTTTGCGATATTGGAACTAACAGTTTGTCCATCATCTTAAAACATATGGGTTTCAAATATAAAAAAACGAACAACAGAAAACTGCTTTGCGAGCTGTCCAATGTTGTTTCGAAAAGATGGCAATTTTTAAGGGATTATTTAAACAACAAAAAATCGGAATTGTCAAGACAAGTTGTTTTTCTTGACGAAACATGGGTATTTGCAAACGGAACTTCAACAAAAACGTCTTGGCAGGATGACTCAAAGCATTGTTATTCAAGTACCCGTGCAAGTAATGGAAAAAGGTATATTATATTACATGCTGGTAATGAAGAAGGTTTTGTTTTAAATGCCAGTTTGATATTTTCATCAACAAAAAAAACTGATGATTATCACGGCAATATGGATGCTGAAATTTTGAGCATTGGTTCGAGGAAAAACTTTTAAAAAGTTTATAAAAACCTTCCTTAATTGTTTTAGACAATGCCTCTTACCATACGAGACTCGAAGAGAAATTCCCTACAAGCAGCTGGAAAAAGGAAGAAATAAAAGAGTGGTTGTCAAAGAAAAACATAAACCATGAAAATTTATATTTAAAAAGTGAACTTTTAAGCAAGTGTAAAGAGCAGTCATTTAAAAAAAGTATGTTGTTGACGAATTAGCCCTCAAATATGGACATCAAGTTTTGAGATTGCCGCCCTACCATTGTCATTACAACGCAATTGAATTGGTATGGGGTATTAGCAAGAACTATTATGACAAACATGCTTGTAAAAATATCGGTAAGCCTAGCGTTATAAAGTTATGGGAGGAGGCGCTTAGCCAAGCGGGCAAAGAAGAATGGCGGAAATGCTTTGAACACACAGAAAAAATTATTTTTGAATCTTATGAGACAGCACAGGTTATAGACGAAGTATGACCGTTAATTATTACGAATGATGATGATGATGACGATGATGTTGATTCTGATGAGTCTGAAAGCATGGGTGAAATTTCAAATGCAGAGGAAGACTACTTTTAGTAGTACCTATCTACAAGTACCTACGTACGTTCTGTCGCAAGACTACAAAATCGGTTCTTTTTAGAACCAAAACTTTATAAAAAAGAATTCGTGAAACTAATTTGTCTGAATACTACAAAAGCTAAAAAATTATTATTTTTCTTTACCTAAACTAATTTTTTATTTACTTTAAATTATTTTATTTAGAAAATGTAATTCATCAACATCCAAAATTACCTTCAATATAATTTATTGTTTGAGAGCCACCGACATAATGCTCAAGAGGTTTTATGGCTTAGCGGACTTCTTAAAACGCACAGACTTTATGTGGCGGCGGTCTGTACATTGTCTAAGGCCTAGACCTCAATTTTATTGAAATAAATCCTCTACTTTTAACTTTACTTTTACCTTTATAAGAACCACATGCTATGCGCGATAGGAAATCATCATACAATCTGGCATAGGTATATTCCGTCATATTTCGAGATATTTTACGGTACAGACTAGACCTCCCAGGAGCAGGCAATCTGTTTCATATTATACGGTTTAAAATTTCGACACATACTAAAAATTTAAACGTTATCTAGTTTACAAGTTACCTTCCACCTGCATGTCTTTTCAGAAGTGCTTTATAATTTTTTTGTGATTTTATCAAGGCTTTAATCGCGTAAAACTCAATAATTCAACTTCTATTTATATTCATCTCACAATATTATATTTTCCACTTACATCTAATTCTCTCGGCTCCGCTTTTAAATCTTTTTCACGTCCAATGTTAAAGATTTAAATACAGACAATAATCCCCACAACAAAAGATTGAAGCAGGAAGTCTTTTAAGAAACTAACAACCATCTTCCTTATTTGGGAAATAAGATGTAAGTAAATAATGACTTGTTATACCTGGATAATACACGGACTAAAGGGCAGTCAACTGGAACGATTTTGAAAGTTTTTAATTTGTAATATTAAATAGTATATGATAATGGGCGAAATTTGATGTTTTATTGGTTAAAGATATAGGCAATTTTATATAAGTATATAGGGTGTCCGGAAATTACGATGATAAATTTTAATAAGGTATGATAAAACATACAAAAATATGAAAAATAGTTCATATTAGCATATACACCGGGTGATGCATGGCTTAGTTCAACATAGGAAATCCCATGTAAATTTTGAGGTGTTGCTTAATACCTTCAAGAGGCATATTCTCCAACGTCGAGTATCTTGAAATAAACTGTTTCTGCAATCGTCTACAAGCTGACATCGTTCTCATAGAAATATTTACCCTATTCCTACGATGTCAGCATTTCTAGGCCATAGACAGGACCTAACTTATCTCATATTATGCACTTTTTCAAAGAAAAGTAATATTTTAACCTCAAAATAGGTGACTACTCTCGCGAATTTACAACGTTGCGGTCGTGTTTTATAAATACCCTAAGAACGGTGACAACGAGCGGGAGCGGTCATTGGTTGAACAATTGAAAATTGTCAAGTTTGTCACAATAATTATTGGTAATTAGGTAGATATAGAAATAGAAATTCTAAAAAAATCTGCAAAAAACATTGAATTCGAACATAAACATTTTTACCCCTTTCTGCCTTTTTTGCTCCTCACTAAATTAACCCCAATTCTGGAGGTGCGTGTATTTAAAGTAGGTACCGTGGTTTTGAGGATCATGTAACATGAGATAATTTTCTTCGGGGTTTAAGAATAGACCCCAGGATAAAATAAAACTTGAGGAGCTTAGAGAACGGAAGTTTTAAAGACACAAATTTAACATGTGGAAACAAATTTCCGACACTGACCACACCGAATTGGATTTGTATATTTTTTTTACGATCCGTAAGAAACCGTGTCTGACAGGATGTCGCGCGGATAATTCATAAATAACAGTGAGATTTGTTGGCCTCCATAAAATTTACTTTCGTATAAACAGGATTTTAGTGCTAGGTAAACAAACAGAGATTTTGTCAAAACGGGGAATAAATAAGCAGCATCGTAAACCGTAAAACCGAGGATCCGCAATGCAGCTTCTCCGAACGGAAATTGGTATTAGAGCAATAAAAATTAAATTTTTGTGAATACGAAAGCAACATATAAAATAAAAAATATAAATAAAATAGTCTTTTATTTCAAGAGATTTGAATCTGAGAAATACGTCATTACAGCTTGACAAATATTATAATCGTCTACTAAAGAGACAAACGACAAAATATAATAAAAAATATACAAATCAATATTACAAAAAAATTAAAAACATCTATATTACACCACACATACCAAAAATACAGGAGACCAATAAAACAAGAAAATAAAAGAAGTTCAACAAAAGCTAAGATGTAGTACGTAAAACAACACATCTTCAATAGTGGTTCCTATGATGTAATGTATAGTGAGTAATTAATAATTTAGTATAAAAAAAATAATATTTTAAATAAAGTTTATATTAAAAAAAAAAAATTAATGTGGTTTATTAGATCGGCCATATATTCAACTGGTGTTCCGTAGACAGTATCCTTTACGTGACCCCAAAGAAAAATATCTAAGGTTGTAATCTGGTGATCTTGCTGGCCATCTTATGGATTCGTTGGTTCCAAGCCATCAATTCGAATACTGTCTGTCGAAATGGTCATTAACAAACAATTGTGTAAAATAATGGTGATTTATAGTATTTTCCAAAGGTTTATTCATTGGGAGGCCGATATAAAGAAACAATTATAACTTTTTTTGTTTTCCACTTTTACCTCGCAACCACGACACTCAAACAAAAACTCGTCACCTAGATTGTCAATGTTTGATCGAGATTTATACTGATTATCGGTTTTTATGAAAATTGCACCTTCATCATGCCTATTTTTTTTCTTTTCTACAATATCTGGTTGCTAACTAGATCCTAATAAAAAATATGGAAGCGTATACCGGAGGTATAGGTGAGGTGGCTAAATATTGACTCCCCTGTACATTTAAGAAAAAAATTGAATTTTAATTTTTTGAAGAGACCGATATAATAAACCCATGTGATATGCTTGAATAAATTTTATTAAGCCAATCCTAACTTATTCAATTAAATGTGATGGCAAAATTACGAAATTTTCATAGTTTAGTTTAGGTAATACAGCAAACACCAGCAAATTAGTAGCGTCAAGCGTATGATTAAGTGGTATTATACAGGTAACAGTTGAAGAGCAGTGTCTGAATTTTTTTCAGTTCAATCCACTGATAAGCCTATCCCTTCCATCTCATTAATTAAACTCATCATTAGTAAATTTGAGTGCAAAGGCACTGTAATAAATAACTGTAAATGCTCAACTCAGAATGTCAATAGAGCAGAAGAAAGGGATAATAGAGATCTTGATATTTTACTGCACGTGGAGGAAAATAAAATGATTAGCACGAGGATTCTTGGGCAAGCCGTAGGAAAGCATCAAACCACAGTGTGACGCACTTTAAGAAAACATAAATATTTAAGGTATGCTCCATTCCACAATAATTCGTTGATTTCCCGACCGCAATAAAATTTAAACCCAGCCATAAATAAGTACCTTTTGAAAGGGTTGTTGTTTTTTTTTTTTTTTGTTGTATCAGTTTTTTATTTTGGTACTTTTTATGACTTTTTTTTTCTGTTTCTCTATTGTTTTTGTTAATCCTTGTTTTTGTTTTTGTGTTTTTAGGGTGGGCCTAAACTAATTATTAAGGGCCTTACGTTACTCTTAATTATGTTATTAGGTATATTGGTATATTAGGTAGGTTAATGGCAAATTGCAAGTGTTCAATATAAAGCAGAGTCTTTTCATCTTAGTTCATCAGTCGTTTGGTGTTTGTCAAGCTGTGCGTTAAAGGTATTTTTGTGCGTGTTATCAAGCATCCAAAATAGGTCAGATCTGTGTGAAACTTCAGATAATATTGCTTCCGGAAGTTATGGTGTAACGAAGAAAAAACATTTATCACTTGATGCCAAAAACATCATAAAGAACGTTTACTGTACCCCTTTAGAAAAAGGGTATGACCGGAGTGCAAGTTTTAGTGAAACGAGTATTTTGACCAAAGTTGCATTAACGACAGTAAAAGATATAGTGACCAAACCCATCCAGCCAAGGAAAAAACGGTGTGACAGCGGAAAATTGAGAAGCATAGAAGAAGCTGATAAAGACTTGATTCGGAGGAAAATTTATGACATGTACAGTAAACAAATAGTCCCAACAATAGATACGCTAAAAAAGGTACCTACAGCAGACGAAACCGACATTTCATGTGGCAGGACAAGCCTTTGGAGAATTGTAAAAGCAATGGGTTTTAAATATCGTACCATTGACCAACGACAAGTACTAATGGAATCGCAGCGTTTACAAGTATGGCGTAGAGATTATTCGAATCTTATCAGACAATATAGGGAAGAAAATAATTCAATTATATACTTGGACGAAACTTGCCAATTCATCTCTGGATTACCATCAAGACTTGGATGCTACATTGTTTGAAGATTGGTTTCAGAATCGTCTGCTTCCGAATGTGCCCAAAAATAGTGTTATTGTGATGGACAACGCTAGTTACCACAGTCGCTAACTAAGTAAAGTGTCGAATTCAAATAATACAAAAGTGGAAATTCAAAACTATATGATGGAAAATAATATATATTTCGAGGAAACCTATACAAATAAGGACCTTTTAAATGTTTTAAAAACATTCAATATTGAAAAAGAATATATCTCTGACAATCTCGCAAGTGCTAAAATAGCCACACAGTTTTACGCCTCCCTCTGTATTACTGTATTTTTAACCCAATAGAATATATATGGAGCCAGTTAAAGACGATGATTAGAATTACTAAGAATACACTAAGTAGTTCTGTTATAGAATTAATTAAAAAATGTGTAAATAATATCCCAGTAGAGTTGGAAAAATTCTCTGAGACACGTGATCCAAGTCGAAGATTCCTATAACATAATTAATAGTAACGTAAGGCCCTTAATAATTAGTTTAGGCATAGATGAAGACGATAGTGATAGTGAAACAGAGCTAAATATAGAGTAGGTTAAGTTAAATATTGTATTATTATAATACTGTAGATTAGTATTTTTGTATAAATAGTAATAGCTACTTAATTACATGATTAAAATAAAGATACTTACCTATTATTTTATATTTGTTGTTTTGTTGAAAATAGCTAACCTAAACTATTGAAATTAGTAGGTAATCAGGACCTGTACTCTTTCAAAAGGTCCGGTGCCTACACAATAGATATTTGTCTGGCAACTTATTTATGGTTGGGATTACGACTGAGGGTTGTCTTAGGTATGCTATGTTAAATTAAAGGCCTAGTAAGAAAAACATATGGTGTTTTTTATTTTGGATGTGTAATTACCGGACCAGTGAAATAATCTTTATTCGTTATGTCCAGCTTTACGTCAATTTTTGACAATAGCATCATAGAAATGATTTGCTGGTGTTTGCTGTATTTTTGCCATCACATTTAATTGAATAAGTTGAGATTAGCTTATTAAAATTTATCCAAACTTAACACATGGGTTTATTATATCGGCCTCTTCAAGAAATTATAATACACTTTTCTCTAAAATGTACAGGGGAGCCAATATTTAACCACTTCAAAATTTAAATGGGATTTCCCATGTTCAACTAAACCATGCATCACCCGGTAGACCCACCCTTAAACCAAATATTTAACATAACACACTGTATAATTATAAGCAGGTGCCATCGACAGTAACTAGGTGAAATTTAATTGCTCAATAACAAAGTCATTCGGAACTGATTCATTCGAGATATTAGTATTCCATAAGGCAAGAACGAATATAAAGCGGGTGATATCATCAACAGGGTATTACAGATATGGGTATTTGGATTTCGGTAAGTAATGGTAAGTATAGCTGATCATTCAAGGTAAATTACCATGGGTGTACTCCGGTGCAGCGAAAATGGTGAGTTTTAAAGATATTTTTGGCGCAAAGATGAACTAACTGTTCCCAAACCTGAAACTAAATTATACCTATTCAAAATTTCAGTTATATTGCTTCAGCATAAACGGCTTTAGCATAGGGTTGAAAGTGCGGAATTCGAGGACTCGGGTTTTGGAGAACGCATAAGCTAAAAAAAAAGTAGAAAATTTTAGAAAATTGAAATTTGCATGGTAAAAATCCTGAATGTTAATTTCAAAGTGTGGGGACAACGTTTTGGGCAATTTCGACTACAGTCTATTTTTAAATGATGCGAAGTAGTAAATCAATCAAAACCGTCTTCTCCATGGGCGTGCAAGATTTTTCGGCATGTATAGATTTAAATAGGCCTAAATTTTTAAGTTTGTGCAGAATTAGTACAAGTATCGACATTAAATTCCAGATTTGTCTTTAAATATATGTTTTAATATTAAATTCTTTTAGGTTAAAATTATGTACAGTCGTACCATTTACCTGGAATTTTAGAAAGCAATTTTATCAAAACTAATTAGACTCTAGGTAATTATTCAGCTTCTGCTCTAATAATCATTTTATTCCTTCTTTTTTGTACCTAATCCTGGGTACCTGGTTGTTAATTATGTGGTTATTATGCCTTTATGGGTACCTCTGTTGGAATAATACACCTATTTATATCTATACATATCTATCTTCGGTGTTTGTTTCTCGGTGGAACTAGTCAAAGTGTGAAGTATTAGTTTATCTTTAAACAAATGGGGAGAATTTTCAACAATTGCCTAAACGCCCTAGAGTCGGTACATGTACAGTAAATGAAAACAAATTAATTCTTAACTGTTACGATTCCATTAAAAGTAAGGATGCGGATTTGTGTGTTGACAATGCAGTGCAATTTACAGCAGATATGCTTAACGTTGGGAAAACAACAGTATATAAGCTTTTAACAGAAGAAAAAACTGTTGGCGTCAAACCTTTAAAAACTTCTCCAGGACGACCAAAACTTAATAGTTTCTTAAAAAAAAAAAAGAAATTCCCACGCTGGACAAAATTTTGTCCTCAATCCGAGAAGATCAGGAATACCCATTTATGTGTAGAGATACGCTTTGGAAATTATTAAAAAAAAAGGGGTTCCGGTGGAAAAAACATAATAAGCAATCAATTTTAATAGACAGAAGCGATATCGTCTGTTGGAGAAGATATTACTTAAGAAGCATCCGAAAAACCAGAGAAGAAAACAAAAAAATATTTTACCTTGACATGGCTAAATGAAGGCCACACTGTGACTAAATTTTGGCAGGATGAAAATATTAAAAGTTCAAGACAAGCTTTTTTGGAAGTATTGTCCACAGGATTAAGACCGCCATCTGGAAAAGGACATCGACTTATCATAACCCATATTGGAAGTTCTGAAGGCTTCTTTAAAGATGGTCTACTGATGTTCCAATCTAAAAATACAAGAGACTATCAGAAGCTATGAATGCCGATGTCTTTGAAGAATGGTTCGAGCAAATGTTGGATCTTATACCAAAAGATGCAATAATTATATTGGTTATCACTCTAGGCTGACGGAAACATTACCGACAAGTGCGTGGCGTAAAAGTGAAATAACAGAATGGCTAAGTTTAACACTAATAGAATTTCCATTAGATTCCTTAAAAAAACAACTATTGGTACTAGCCAATTTACATAAAAATGCATTCAAAAAATATGTAGTCGATGAAATGGCACGACTGGTAAATTGGGGGATTTAAAAAGACTCTTTAATGAAGCTTTAGGTAAAAGCAGTGCGGAAAAGTGGAAAAGTGTATCGATCATGTGTAAGAAGAAGAAGCCAAAATGTAGCTGGTAGATATAATAGTCGAGGAAGTGGTTGAACCGATTATTATAAACGATGTTTATAAAATTAAGCCATGCCGACAAAGTATTATTCGATTTTTGAAAATGCTTTGTTTGTAAGATTCTATATTATATCTTGTTTTTGTAATTATATTATGTAAAATAGTACCACCCATTGTAATTTATTAGTTAATACGATTTTTTAAATGTTTTCATATGTTATAAACACCTACGAATATAATATTATACAATTTTAGGAGGATAGGCATGTTCAAGGTTTCTGATTAAAAAACTTCCCCAATACACGCTCCTGGCTAAGGGAGTTTCCCAATAACAATGGAAAATCCTCAAATATAACAATATCTTGCGATAAATTCAAGGTGGACGTACCTAAAAAATGCTCATTATTTGGATCGTTTAATGTAAATACAATAGATTTTAAGGGATGGTGTTTAAATTGTTCTTGATACCCCGTTATGCCGTTTGCATATTTAATGAGCGCTTATCACTTCGCGCCACAGATAGACTATAATAAATAAATCAATTTATATATTTTTTCCATTCATACTCAGAAAGCAATTAAAAATAATAAAACCTAATTGAACATTTCCCTAGACCTTTTCATTTTTTAACAAAATCCGCCTCTTAGTCAATTCGCCGTCTGTAGGAATAGATATATCCGTTTCCTGTTTTTAGCAGTCTAACAATTGACTTCCGCCTGTCCGTTCTTATATGGGAATATTAGCGCCTATTGAAGACCTCCCCCAATGTCGACCGGACGCCTCTAGTTAGGGGTAGTTTCCGGTTTTTTAAACGTTCGTTTGTTTGCTTATTTTGTTTATTTATGGAGTTAATTGCAGTTTAGATACGTTAAAGTTGATGTACACCTGCGAGCAAAATCACAATCTGATGAATATTGATTTGTAAAATCTTTATTCACTGTAGTTGAAAGTCATTTAACCAAGGTGTTAAAGTTCGCCACATAGCTGGTGAGCTGCCAAAGGAATCCGAACCAAAAACTCTACATTGTTGCCGTACTTCTCTCGTTAAATTTGCATTAAATGTTAATTTGTATGTAATTTAAATATATTATAGGAAAAGAAAAGAAAGTCAAAGAGTCTTTCTCCACTAGTTAAATAAAAGGGAGTTTGCATTTTGGGCACCAAGGCAATAAATGGACTAATTCAACATGCATTTTGGGCACAGACCCAAAAGGTCCTCATTACAAAAATTGCATTTTGGGCACCGAGCCTCTTATTTTATATAAGCTTATTATTCTTGAATTGGACCCAAAAATGGTGGATTAGATGCCGTGTTAGCGCTGTTTAACCAATATAAGTCTATAATTATTACAATTTTTTTATATCTAGCATATACCGAATTGGACCCAAAAAGGTGGATTAGATGCCGTGTTAGCGCTGTTTAACCAATATAAGTCTATAATTATTTTTATATCTAGTATATACCGTTACTTAAGTAATTAAATCTTTGGTGCCCAAATTGCAATTTTCATAATCCCTCGAAACTGACCGCAAAGGGTACCTACCTGTTTGGTGCCCGATTTGCATGCCCCCAAATAAAAGAGAAATCAAAGGCTTAATTTTTTCGTATAAGTAAGTCTACATGTTTCGAAGGTAGTGACCTTCATCCTCAGGAGACAAAAGAAAGGTTGCTGTTAGTATTAGCAGTAGAAAGAAAATTATAGGTGGAAGGTGACGTTGATGGAGCTTTAAAATATGTAAAATGTATTAAGAGGTGAATGAAACTTGATAAACGCAATCAGCATATCGAAATATTAGATAAAATTTAGTTCAACTGTATTGGTTCAAGGTTTGTCATATTTAGTAGCTTATGAAGGAAAATGATGTTCTTCCTATGAAGGGATAAAAATACCTTCAAGAACCCGAATATAGGATATTTCCTAACCTCTCTGAAAAAATGAAGAAGGTGAATCCTCACCTTATTTTAAGACAAAAATGTGGTACAAAAGTTTTTCGCATGTCGCTTCGTTTTCGAAATACAGAGTGTTAAAAAAAATGTTGTATTTTTTTTTCATTTTATTAATTAATTAATGCCAAACGATATTCTAATGATATTTATTTTGTTAAACATAAGGGATTAGAGCACTTTACTTTGGGTCAATTTTAAATTTTACAATTAGTTCATTGGCGGGGATCTGGGTAAAAGAGTACCTTAATTTTTTAGTTATTTTTCGTATTTTTATCATTATGTTGCGCCAAATGATACGAGTAGGCTTTGCTTCGTTCCATGGAAACCACATTGGTTTTCTCCGTAACATTTGTCTCCTGTTTAACATCTTTCAAATAATATCCTTTTGAATTGTTTTATTTGTACTACATTACATACTTTTCATAATGGCTAAGTTTACCAATCAAAAAATAGATCAAATTCATTTTATGTACGGTTTTCCTAATAGACGAGTACTGTGTTCGAAAACATTAACAAGATCGCACCTCAGGTTAGAGGAAACAGGTAGCTTTGCAAAAAGCAAAATAGGCGGCCGACCACTTACAGTTAGAACCGTACAACTTGAGGAAGAGGTCTTAAACATGGTGGAAGAATCTCCAGGCACTAGTACAAGGAGTTGAATGTGAGTTACAAAACAGTATGGAGTATCTTAAAGGAATATTTACTTTATTTTTATCACGTACAAAGAGTGCAAGATTTGTTGCCTAGAGACTTTCCAGCTCGAGTTAATTTTTGTAACTGGTTTCAAGAAAGTTCTTTAAGGGTCCCACATTTTTCGGCAAAAATACTATTTACAAATGAAGCGAATTTTTCCAGACAAGGCATCATAAATTTTCACAACAACCATATTTGGGCGGAAGATAATCCTCATGCTATCATCGAAGGATATCACCAGTATACATTTTCTTTCAATATTTGGGCAGGGATTATTGGAGATAGCTTAGCTGAACCGTACTTTTTTCCAAATCGACTTACTTACTGGTGATGTCTATTACAACTTCCTTAGAGATGAATTGCCAGAATTGATGGAAGCAGTGCCATTAAGAACGAGAAGTTTAATGTGGTTCACTTTGCAGTAAGTGTTAGAAACTAGAGGACTTCACCCATGGCCACCCCGTTCGCCGGATCTGAATCCATTGGATCTTTATTTCTGGGGTCAACTTAAACAACTCGTTTATACTACTCCTATTGAAACTGAAGAAGACCTTCGACTGCGTATTATTGATGGTTTTAATACGATTCGCGCCAGTCCCGAAATTTTCCAACACGTAAGAGACAATTTAGCACGTCGTGTACATGGGTGTTTACTGGCTCATGGAAGACATTTTCAGCAATTTATTTGACTTTTGTTCATGTGAGTTCATTATTAAAAGTTTTTAAATCTATTATTAAAATGATTATTATTGCTTTACTAATTTTTTTTAACACCCTGTACTTCGAAAAAGAAGCGACATGCGAAAAACTTTTATACCACATTTTCGTCTTGAAATAAGGTGAGGATTCACCTCCTCTATATTTTCAGAGAGGTTAGGAAATACCCTGTATAAAGAGGATTTGTGGGACATTCTAGTTCATATCATGATATTTGTTTAATAGAATGGAAGAAAGACTTTGTTAGACTTTAAGTACAATTTCCATTTTGTTGAAGTCACATTTATAAAGGTTTAAAATTCATAAAAGCCTTCATAGGAAGAACATCATTTTCCTTCATAAGCTACTAAGTATGCAAACCTTGTACCAATACATTTGAACTAAATTTCTCATTTCACTCTTCACTTCTTAATACATTTTACAAATTTTAAAGCTCCATCAACGTCACCTTCCACCTATAATTTTCTCTCTACTGCTAATACTAACAGCAACATTTCTTTTGTCTCCTGAGGATGAAGGTCACTACCTTCGAAACATGTAGACTTACTAATATTAAAAAATTGAGCGTTTTATTCAACTAGTGGAGAAAGACTTTTTGACTTTCTTTCCTTTCCCTATAATTTCAACTCCTTTGAGAATGGACTATTTCTTTAAATTAAATATATTACTTAATATAATTAGACGTATGCATATCCCTATATTTGTATACCCTGTAACATATATCCCGTTGATTTTTCCCCTTCACATTGCAAATTTTATTATATTCTTAAAGTGACGAGGATAATATGTTTGGATAAATCCGACAAACTAGCCGAAATCAAGCAATCAGGGGATTTCTGCCTTTTCTAATGGTTTTGTCTCTTTTTATCGTAAATAATATTAAATTAGTGGGAATACAAAGCACATCTGTAAAAAAAATGTACGCCACTGACTTGTTTAAGAATTTTATATTATTTTCGGATTAAGCAGCTTAAAATACAACTGTTTTGTCTCTTGATATTTTTTCGATTCTTACTTTGTTTTCGAGAAAAAAAAAATATTCGACATGTAATGAAAACCAGACTTTTCATCAGGTCACATGTTGTTTATATGAACTTTTCTACTTGAATTTGGTTCAGGAATGCGCCATTAGACCGAACAATAACAAATAAACGTGTTGTCATCAATGTATTCCAGTGTAAAGTAAATCAACATTTAAGCTGCTCCCCTCCACTTGGTTTGCCAGACTTACGCCACAGAAAACGTAGTTTTCTGGGCTTACTCTGTTAAAAGTATTAACTTCTATGATTAACTAGATTAACATGATGTGGGAAATGTATAACATTGCCTAAAACCTTGTAAAAAATGTGTAGTATGGCAACGCAGCAATAACGGATCCGCCCAGATTTCATCATTTTCGTGGCCAGCCGCATCGACTCGACAATACTCGGCATAGTGGATGTTGTTTTCCTGGAATTTTGTCGCATGCATATGTAAAGGCAGCATAATCCCCACTCACGGCCCCACCTAGCTTCTCACAACGTCTCGCCACCAAACGATTTTGGCATCACAATTTTATAGCATTTATGAATGGCGTGTCGGATCTATAGTTACGATGCCTATGAATGCGCCCTGGGAATTACGACCTATCATTAACTAACACCCTGTATATCGAATTATTTTATTTTCGTTATTGCTTAAGAGTGAGAAGCTTATCTTATCAGTTTATGTCCCATGCTTCATCAACTTGAACTAGTTTATAGATTTATTTCACTCGATTTGGAAGTCTTATGTAGTAATAAAGCTTTTCATGCCAAATTTTACCAAAGCCTATAAACCATCTGTGTACCATCAAAAAAGGTTGTAGAACACACTTTTTTGTTTACTGACGATTTCATTGGATAGCTTTATTGATAGAGAATACTGATTTTTTCTAAATTTCCCATAAGTTCACACCAATAAATTAAATTTTACAACCCATCATAAAATCGTAATTTGGACTTGCTCCGGCTTGCCTTTCATTATCAAATTCTGTGTTTACTTTTACGACATTTCAATAAACCAGAGTCACGTTCTTTTTTTCTTCACAGATTCGAACGTTGTGTGGCATATCCGTCACTAATTGTCACTTCCTATCCCTAATTTCTTTTAAATTTCTTTTCTATTTTCAACTCGTCCTGTTGGCGAGGTAATTGTGGCAGTGCCGACAAAACTGTTTGTGTTGGTACGGTTGACACCTGTCGAAAAGAGCATCATTCAGATAAGGTGGTAAAGGAAGTGATGAGTGCGGCGAAATCGGTTTGCGCCAGCGAGACCGCGCCACCAAGGAATGACATGAAAATGACGAAAAAAGTTTTATCACGAAATGCTATGTATGCAACGAATTTTAATTGAAATTGTGTCTGAGGAGAAAGAACAGTACTTAATTGAGATACAAAAAGAGGGATTTAAAAATGAACACCTACCCTAAAAATTGACGAAAATCGCTGTTCTTTCATTGCTTCAAAATAAAGCAGAAGTTTGTTTCAAGAAGGTGGCAACGGTGAACAAAAAAGAAAAGTTCCGAAAACCGAAGGACTGGCAGTGGACCAAGTTGTTTTTAACTGGTTTTGTAAGGTGCGAAACAAGCATCTTACCAATATCCGGGCCCATGATTCAAGCAAAAGCCCTCGAATGTGCTCAATATCTATGACTAGATATTTTCAAGGCATCAAATGGATGGTTAGAAAAATTCCGTCGTCGGCACGATATTACCCTCAAGAAAATAGAGGACAACGGCAAACCCGCAAGCAGCAAAAGTAACACGTAAACGTTTACGTGCGCATGCTCAGTCTGCAAATTTCGATACGCATCATATTCCGCACGTTTGCGTGTCACGTAGAGTGACGGTTCTTCACGGACCCCGTATACGTGACATGAACCGAGACGTGTAGGGCCGAGTCCTCCCGAATAGTTGCGAGAGGTACCGAAGATCAAATTTGCCGGGTCGATTGTCTAGACCTGGCCAATCAGAAGATACCAATGGCAGGCTGTCATTTTTACTTGTGTGTGGTCGGTACGCGTCGGTCAAGGTTTTTGCGCGTCGGTGCCGTAATTCTTATTTAAAGGAGCTCTCGTACTTATTTCTTTGCGCAAAATGACGTATGAAAAGAAGAATCGTATACGTTTACGTGTTTGCGATTGTGTCTGGCCGTTGTTCTCTAATATGTGGCGAATCAGCCGAAATCAATATTGAAGACGTAACTGTTTGGAAAGAAAGGCTATTTTATAAAAATAAAATAAACAATGTTAAACAATCATTAATTTCTGATTATTTTGAAAAATAAGAATTTCAAAGCAAACATACAGTACATTGGATAATATAGATGTTAGTATGCACGTGCAGTATATACATATTGATAAATTGGCTTAATTTTAGTTCTGATACATATACACAGAGACTCGACATTTCTTAAAATATTATGTACCTATGTGTGTGAAAAAATAAAGCAAAATAAATCAATGACAAACATAATAATAAACGGTTTTACCATCATTGCCTCTATATAACCGACCCAAAACCTTTCAAATAAAAGTCTTACCTGATCTAGTCCTGCAGACTTCTCTAATCCAGCTTTTGTGTCCCGAACATTTAGCTTTTGATCCTAGAAAAAAATTAATTTTATAGTTATACCTAAGCTTTTTTTGTTTTAACTTAAAAATTAAAATTTAAAAGGCCAGTGTTAAATATGAAAAACCCACCGTTTTAACTGAAAAAAATGAACTTGCCAATGACGGTTGGGTGTTCCAGAAATTAGTGAAAACTCCAAAATCGAAGCATTTTTGTACAGATTGAGTTTATATAATTATAACTAACTAACTTTAAAGGGTGATTCCTAATTATGTGGTATGCGTATGTCAGTACTGGTGTAATTATTATATTTTAAATGTTTGTCTTTGCAGCAGTACAGAATGTATGTGCTGCTAAAGGGAGAACTTCCTCAAAGAAGGGAGATTCATATTTATGACACCAGGTATATAAGGGCCAGTTCCATTTATCTACGGTTTTTTGTTGAGGATGACGAAATTCCATAGTTGTTTTGTTTTATACAGGGTGTTTCATATTTGCATGCTAATACCTGGTGGTCCGTATCCGTAATCCTTGGATGATTTTAAGAAGAAGAGATCATATTAATATAAATCTGCAACCGCTTTAATTTTCAGATACAATGGGTTCAAATTTTTAGGCAGAACAATGTCTAATGCAAAGTGCCTTGTGATGTTTTTTTAATTTCAGGGTCGCTTGGGAGATAAATATACTGTTACCACACTCAAATAAGAGCGTAGCAATATGCAGATAAATTCAATTAATTTTTTTAATCTAAGACCGCTCATCACACGGAAAAAAGTCTAGGAACCATTGTCACTCGGTGATAAGGCGTAAGTATGAAAATAATATTTATTTTAGAAAAAGTGACGTATCAGTTTTTTTTCGGTAAAAATATCAAAATACATTGAAAAATAGTCCATACTTTCAGTGGAGTTAATGTAATGTAAATAAAACAATGCAGTCTTCCTCATCATCAGGGGATACTAAAAAGGATAGTACGAAGTTAAAAACGATCAATGAATATACAACAAAGTTTAAGCAAGACTTACCTAACATCGAGTTTAGTAGAAATGTCTCATAGGATAATACTTGTAAATGTTGAAGACTTGGTGTATGAACTAGTTAATTGTATTGAGATATAAAGGAAGTTTTAATTAAATGTGAAATTTAGATCGGTGAAGAAACATTGTGAATAAGATAATAGATCAATTTAATTTATAACATATAAAGGAGAAAGGATTTCTTTATATTTTAGTTGTGACAGTTTTAAAGATTTTAAAACATAAATGTAATTTAAAAATTTTCTTTAGCTGTTAGAAATTAAAAAAGAAATTGTTATCGACATTAGCTAATATGGTGATATGGGCTACGCCCCATATTTTAGGAAATTTGTAAAAGGTAATCATAACAAAGATTTTGAAATTTTAAAAAATGTTTTAAACAGTGGCTATAAAAGTAAAGAGTATAACCTGTGCTCAAACACAACTGCGTATCTGCCGCAACCTCACTTCAACTTCCACGTAAAATTTGTTTAAATTTCAAAATCTTTATTATGATTTCAAAAAAATGTACGCCACTGACTTGTTTAAAATTTTCATATTGTTTCTGGGTTAAGCACCTAAAAATACAACTTTTTTGTCTCTTGATATTTTTTTGTATCTTATCTCGTTTTCGAGAAAAAAAGTTTCCGAAATGCAAAAACTATTAAGAGACAAAAAAGTTGTATTTTTAGCTGCTTAACGCAAGAACAATATAACATTTTGAATGAAGTCGATGGCGTACATCTTTTTTCTCAGTATTATTCTTGCGACTGCCCCCCAGGACGCCACTGGAACTCATAATTATCATCTAGTCAGTGTTAACTTAGCGTCTTATGACAACGAACAACGCTGCCAAATTTCACCAAAATCGGCAAAAGAATCTTTGAGATATTAATAAAAAAACTATTTTCTTTTTAAACTTTAACACTCTGTATCTTAAAAACCAGAGTTTTAGGACATATGTTTATATGAACTTTTCTACTTGAATTACACACGTAACACTTGAATTACATACGTAACACCCTGTATTTTAGATTTTTGTTTAAATATCTACTTTCTATTAAAGGTACAAGAATTATAGTCTATTCTCACAGTGCATAAGGTAAAGTCCGTCTATCTCATTATAAATGCTAATCCCTTACCGTCATAATAACCTAATGTGTGAGGGGTAAAATTCGGCCACCTGATCTGGGGACTCCAGGTACGGATCTATTTAAAGACTATTATATTATTATATTTTCTCAGGAATCCTCTTAAAATAATTAGGGTAAAATAAAATAGGTTTGTTTTAGTTATTTAAATATGCCGATTTTTGGTTTTAGAATTCAGTTAGATGTTTGCATTGGTTCAGACAAAAAGTTATTTGTTGCCAATTAAACGAGATATCTAAGAATGTTTCGTCCGTGGGAAGAAACCAGTACGCCAAGTGGATCTACGGGTCGTAATAAAAACCACTTAAAGCGTGATATTTTATCAGTTGACACAAAAAAAGTAATTTTCGACATTTACACCACCCTTCTTGAACGTGGTTTTTCAAAATTTGGTGCAGTGAAGGGAGCGGCAGCTTTGACACGCAGGCCAGTGAGAACAGTGTGGTTTGTTGTAAATAAACCTATAGTAGAGAAAGGAAAGAGGAAATACTCTTTTACTTTTAAGAAACTGGACGCGACGGATGTCGATATAATTCGTAGAAAAATATATGCCATGTACAGGGAACAAATGATCGCCACTTTAAAAACCCTATTGCAAAGATTCAAAAAAGATGATACAGGAATAAAGTGTTGTCTAGACTCTAAGGAAATCTTTTTAAGAAACGGTTTTAAAATGAAAAAAATTAACAAACGACAAGTAATTATAGAATCGGCCCGGTTAAAAAGATGGAGGATGGAATACCTAATTGCTGTCCATGGATATATAGATAGGATGCAAGAGATATTATTTATTTGGACGAGCCGTGGTAAGACACACACGAAGTTCCAGATAAAGGTTGGGTAGATTTATCGGGTCAATGCAGAACCAAAGCTCCATCAAATAAAGGTAAGGGGATAACAATAATTCATGCTGGGACAAAAAGCGGATTTTTAGTAAACGCGTTGGCCTTATCAGTCAAAAATATAAAGGACTCCCTTGTTGATTATCACGATGATACTACGGCAGAACTATCTAAAGACTGGTTTAAAAACAAAAATTATTACCAAATATACCACCAAATAGTGTGATAGTGATGGATAATGCGAGCTACCACAGTTATCATTTTATGGTAAATTTTATTGCAACAAATCGATAAAATTTCTACTGCTGGTATAATTTTAAAAATCGCCATAATATAAGCATTTACTATCTTTCGTTCATTTGGCCACAGAGAAGTTTTAGACTTAAGATTTAAACAGACAACTGGCGGAAAATACCTTCTGTTTCTACCTAACCTGAATGTTTGTATTTAACACAGATGCTTCCGGATCCATCACAAAAGAACAGTAAATCCGGCAAAAGCACAATGCAAAGACAAACTTCCTCCGTCCGAAATTACGATAGAAAATCCTTTCGTCATAGTCGTAAAGAAAAAAGTCTTTACTAAATCGTACCCAAGTTTGTCTAATAAAGAAGCCTATTTGCATTTTAATACTGGATTATGGCTTTTTGTAAATACGAAATTTGGGCCTTGTGTAAACAGGATATTGGTTTAGTTTCTGATTTTACAGTGTGCCGAAGAAATTTTCAAACTCCACCGCTATAATGTTAACCGTAAACTACATCGCCAATCTTGATAATCGACGTTCAATTAAAAGCGTTGATAAACGGCGGGTAAATTCTGTTCCGAGATATAAGAAAGTAACTAACTGATCCCTATATAAAAATAAGTAAGACATTAAATAATATTTTATTTATGTTTAAATGTGAAATAACATATTTTATTATTAAAAATTTAATTTATGATTACAAAAATATACAAATTATTCTATACTTATAATAATTATTCACTTAATATATCAATATCACTATCGCTATCATCATCTGTTCTAATTATTATTTGTGCTATATTGTTTATATGGGCATAGGATTTTTCCACTTTTTCAACATGTGTAACAAAATTTGCCCAACTTTGTGAAGGGATATTAAAAACTTCAGTTTCTTTAAGCTCAAGTACAATGGAGCTAATAGAAGGGCCAATATTGTTACGACGAATGGCAGATTTCAGTTGGTGCCAAACATGTTCGATGGGATTAAATATACAATGGTATGGTGGAAGCCTTAAAACTGTATGCTCTAGATTTTTTGCATAATTATCACAGAAGTATTCCTTTTGTAATCTTAAACTTTGTAAAACCTCAATTAATTGCCTTTTGGTGTAATCTTCCTGAAAATAAATGTCAATATCATACATCTAGTTTTGGATTGTTGCTCCTGTATCATTTGAGGAGGGAGTCTTGGTCAACTGCCTACTATGGTAGCTTGCATTGTCCATTACAATTACGCTATTCGGAGGTATATTTGGACATAGCTTGCTTTTAAACCAATCTTCAAATAAATCAACACTGGTGTCCTCATGGTAATCCGAGAAGAATCTTTAATGTCTTTTGCAGACAGAGAAAGTCCATTTGAAATCCATCCGTCTTTAGATCCAGCATGCAAGATCGTAACTCGTTTACCTCCTTTTGATGGCGCGCTTGTTTTACACTTGCCGCTTGAGTCAACCCAACCCCTTTCCAGGGTATCATATGTGTCAAACAAGGTTTCATCCAAGTAAATAATCGGCCTTTGCTGATCTCTGTAAATCCTAATTTTTTGTAGATATTGGGATCGCTATTCCCGAATTCTACTGAATTTTATTCCAACTTGTCTTTTGTTAATTTTTCTAAATCCAAAACCCATGTATTGGATACACTTCCATAACGTGGTTCTGCCACATTTAACGCCGGTTTCATCTCTTTCAAGCCTCTTAATTAAATTATCTAATGTAGGCACGCTTTGTTCCTCGTATAACTTGTAAATTTTACGCCGTATTATATCTTGATCATTTCCATCTACCCTCGGGAAAATGCCAGTATCGGTTCTTTTTTTCCTCGCTAAAATGGGACTATTTACAATTTTCCATACAGTTGATGTTGGAATTTTTGTTAATCTGACCGTTACTTCTAGCGCTGCTTGCTTGCTGACCGCACGTTCAATGAGAGTTGAATAAACATTGTTTATAACTTCCTTCTTAGTTTCCACAGAAAAGCGCTTTCTGCTTTACAACGGAGTTATCTCCTGAGATACATTGGGCTCGCACATATTTTGCATGACTGATACGAAAAAATATCAAGAGACAAAGAAGTTGTATTTTTAGCTGCTTAACCCGAAAACAATATACAATTTTTAAACAAGTCAGTGGCGTATATTTTCTTGGCCAATATTATTCCAAAAGGGAGGTCAGCAAAAAGATGAAGCAATTATCGACTTATCAGTCTGTTGAGTCACTTTCTTAAGATCTTCCTGAAGATCACCCATAAGCGAATATATGCAAAGTGTGAGTCCTTTATGGGAGAATATCACTTCGGATTTCGTAATGGGTTCGGCACGAGAGAGGCCTTGTTTGGTATTTAAGTGTTGGTTCAAAGGTGTAGGGATGTCTCTGTGCCTGTCTATGCCTGCTTTATATACTATGAGAAGGCCTTCGACAAAGTGCAACATGAAAAACTGATGAAAAGCCCTAAAGAAGTAGGCCTGGACGATAGAGACCTCAAGATAATCGCAAATCTCTACTGGAACCAAACCGCACCAATCAAGGTAGATCAACAAATGTCAGAATAAGAATCAGAAGGGGTGTTCGACAGGGCTGCATCCTTTCACCACTGCTTTTTACCATTTACTCAAATAAAATATTCGAAAATGCCCTGGAAAACTGCCTTGAAGGAATTTCCATTAATGGTATAAACATAAACAGTCTTAGGTACGCTGACGACACCGTTATATTCGCGAACTCCCTGAAGGGTCTTCAGATTTTATTGGATCAAGTGGCTGATAACAGTGCAGAATTCGGATTAAAATTAAACACCAAAAAAACTAAACGGATGGTGATTAATAGGAACCAGGTTGATAATGGTATTCTTCAGATACAGAATCAGCAAATCGAACGCGTCCAGTCATACAAATATCTGGGATGCCGGGTTAACGATGACTGGGATGGTATGCAGGAGGTTCGTGCCCGAATTGAGCAGGCCAGAGCTTCATTTGTGAAAACGAAGTCCTTGTTGTGCTGCCGAAGGTTGTCGCTCTCCGCTCGAATTAGAGTGCTACGTTGCTACGTCTTGAGTATTCTCTATTATGGAATTGAGACGTGGACTCTGACAGACGCCATGTGCAAGAAGCTGGAATGTTGAAAATACCTTGGGTGGACAGAGGGCGCAATGTGGATGTACTCACAAGAATGTCTAAAGAGCTTGAAGTCATGCTCACACTTAAAGAACGAAAGTTGGAATACTTCGGACACATTCTCAGAAACGAAAAATACAGACTTCTCAAGCTGGTAACAGAAGGAAAGATTGAAGGCAAGAGAGGACCCGGTCGTCGAAGAACATCGTGGCTGAAGAATCTGCGACAATGGTATGGCGAAACCACGACAAATCTCTTTAGAAAAGCAGTCGACAAAGTACAGATAGCGCTAATGATTGCCAACGTTCGTAGAGGGCAAGGCACTTAAAGAATTATTCATTATTTTGGTTTTTACTCACTTTGTCAGGAAACAGGAATACTTCACTGATAAAATATCTTTTTTCATTAAGTGGGCCATCAACACTACAATGTAAAAACTGATTACATAAAACAATTAACACGTAAAATTGTAAATGACGAACAACTAGGACGAACCACCTTTTTAAATTTCAATATATATAATATATAAAATATATACAGTGTGTGAATAAAGCCTGGAAACGGCCTAATAACATCACAATTTATTGGCCGATTTAAACCAAACTTGGTGCCGTTGTGTAAGAGGATCTGACGCACCGAATGACGATATTGGCGTTGTTGCCAGCTTTTTAGTTTGTCTGGAATTCGAACGAATTTTATATTTTTAAATGTAACACCCTGTATATTTATAGTTTTTACTTTAAATTTGTTACACTTTTGGTATAACATACTTTGTTCCTAGTATCAGTAGTTTTCGAAATAACGAGTACAATTTAGAGAAAATATATTTTTCATATTAAATGTTCAAACTGTTGTCCCTGTACAGCTTGACAGTGTGCTTATTCAAAATAAAATTTTTCAATTGTGTTGTAAATCATTTCTGGCGTTATTAATTCGAATTCGTCTAAAATTCGACGCTGCAAATCGGCCAAATCTTGAGATTCTGTGGTATAAACTCTGTTCTTCAAGTGTCCACATAAAAAGTAGTCGTTAGGCGACAAATCAGGGGACCTAGGTGGCCACTCGATTGTACCCCCTCTACCGATCCACCTATTCGGAAAAGTGTTGTTCAAAAATTTGCGCACGTTTCGACCAATATGGGGAGGAGCTCCGTCTTGTTGGAAGAATGTACTTGCAAAATTTGGAACCATCACATTTCGTATAGTAATAGGCACTATTTGTGCTTCCAAGAGCTCAAGGTAAAGTTGTGATGTCAAATTTCCATCAATAAAAAATGGACCGATCTTGTGGTTACCCAGAAGCCCAGCCCACACATTCAATTTTCCAGGGCGTTGTGTATGACCTTCTCTCATCCAGTGGGAATTTTCACTTGCTCAAAACCTACAGTTGTGTCTATTGACTTTACCGTTTAACATAAATGTTGCTTCATCCGAAAATGCTATAAATTTGAAAAACTGGTTATTTTGGTCAAACCTTGACATCATAAAATCACAAAATTCCATTCTTCGCTTATAATTATCTTCTGATAACTCTTGAACTACATGTATTTTGAAAGGGTGATATTTATGTTTTATTAAAACTTTATGGACGGATTTGAAGCAGACGTCACTTACTTGAGAAATTTTTCTTAATGAAGAAACAGAGGTTTCAACAACATGTTGTAGAATTTCTAAACTTTTTTCTTCATCTACTACTGCTGGTCGTCCTGTTCGTCGCCTATCTCTACAACTTCCATTTCTTTGAACCGTCGGACAGTTTTTAGAACAGTTGCTTTTGAAATTGGATTTCGGTTTGGAAATGCGTCATTAAATAGATTTTTAACCTCTTTGTAAGACCTGACCCTATCGCCATATCCTCTCATCATAAGAACTGTAATTATTTCACTTTCAGTTAAAGACAGTTTTGCATGTAAAAATGACATCGTTTATGACTTTACATCAAAACTGAACTGGTGTTTTATTTATTAATTATTATTTATTTCGAAAACTACTGATATTAGGAACAAAGTATGTTATACCAAAAGTGTAACAAATTTAAAGTAAAAACTATAAATGAGAAAATATAAAGGGTGTTACATTTAAAAATATAAAATTCATTCGAATTTCAGACAAACTAAAAAGCTGCCAACAACGCCAATATCGTCATTCGGTGCGTCAGATCCACTTACGTAACTGCACCAAATTTGGTTTAAATCGGCCAATAAATTTTGATGTTATTAAGCCGTTTCCAGACTTTATACACACACTGTATATACAAAATATCTTCCAACCTTAACAATTTTTTAATTAGCCCGCTCTTTATTCTCAACAACGTCAACAATGTAATTTCAATGTCAGGATAGATTTAATATAATCTTTTTAAAACCGTCAAATTTCGACTCGAAACCACGTTCTCACGTGGAGCGAAATAATGAAAAAGAAAAAGGAAAAATGATAGTTACTGATTGAGATTTAAAAGTGGTTCGTCCCAGTTGTTCCCACTGAAAATATTGAAGACTTCCAGGTACTTTAATAATTTATCGTTGATAGCCTTCTCCATAACTTTTGATATAACCGAAAGCAATGCAACTGGATGACAGTTGTTTGTCAAGGCCGTCTTTTTTTCTTTTATGTAAGACAAGTTAAAAAGCCTGCAAAATGCAGGTGTCAATTCATCCGCGCATATTTTATTACGATGACTGGAATTCCGTCAGGATTATAGGCTTTGTTGGTGTGAAGACTCCTCAAGATTCGTTTAACATGGTGCTGCCGGAAAACAATCTCGGGCATTCTCGATTCTATAGGGGGAATGTTCGGTGGAGTTTTTCCCTGAAAATTAACCGTTGAATGTGAAGAGAATATTTCTGCCAGTAAGTTTGTTTTTTCCTGTGCTTTGGTCGGAATGATGCCATCAGAACGTGTTAGAGGTGGAATGGTTGACTTGGTAAAGTTCTGACTGACGGTCTTAGGTATCAACCAAAATCATCCAGACAAAAACTTTGGGCATAAGTATGTCATAGAACTGATGCGTAAGTCTAAAGAAACTGAATCTTTATGCAACAAAAAAATGTACAACAGGGGTTTGGTTAGTTTAGGTTAGTTGCCATGGTTGGATAGTCAATTCAATGACCTTTGGAACGATATATCACTCGATATGTAGTGAGGTTAAAATTGACGTGCCTTTTGTAAAATCTTTCCCTCACAATCAAGAGATATTATTCTTTTGATGTATGTGATGGACTCCTCGTTATCAAGTAATAATAAATATTTCCAAAAAATGCATATTATAGGTAGTACCACTGCCACGCGTTTGTGTTCACTGCACCGTGATTATTTAGGCCTATCGAAATGTGACACCCGACCTTTTGCACGTCACCTTACTTCTGCTTGGGTGATTTTTTTAAAGTAGGTAAAAATTCCGATTATACGTAGGCACACATGCAGGCCACGGTTTCTGGTACTTCCTTCTTTTGTATTGAAAACCTATTCACGTTTTTAGCAACACAAAACAACAACTGTTGTAATTTTTTCATGTGAATTATTTTTGCATTCAACTGATGTGCTTGGTAGAGACAGCAATAGGTATACTTACATGACCTCTTTTTAAAACATGAGAAGTAATATTGTTCGTGAATTGGAATTGCATTCATCGGCTAACTTATTTTATAGTTAATGAATGATTGGTTAAAACACTATAATTTTTAATCAGCCCATTACTATTCATGAATGTAAAAAACACAAAACCCTATTTAAAATTTCTCTCTCATCAATAAACAATTATTCGTAGTTTTTAATTCTCAAGTGTTGTGTCATTTCCTTTGAAAGCTTTGTTTTGTGGCTTATTGTATATACTGTATTTAGGATGTTATGGTTTCTAACAATGCTACTTAAATGTGGTGACCCAGATTATTATTCTGTAGGGGTATAATTTACCTACGTATTTACTGGTTGAGACTTGGACTACTCAAAAACTTAGAGGAACATTTTTTTATATCCCTGCAACGTTTAACGTTGAGAAACAATATACAGAGTCAAGCCCTTCTGTATGGCGTTTGAGGAATCGTTATTTATTTATTTATATACCGGGTGATGCATGGCTTAGTTAAACATAGGAAATCCCATGCAATTTTTGAGGTGGCTAAATATTGGCTCCCCTGTACATTTTAGAGAAAGATTGTATTATAATTTTTTGAAGAGGCCGATATAATAAACCCATGTGCCAAGTTTGAATAAATTTTAATAAGCCAATCCTAACTTATTCAATTAAATGTGATGTCAAAATTACGAAATTTTCATAGTTTAGGTAATAGGTACAGCAAACACCAGCAAATTATTATTTGGCATTGACAAAACGAAAAGTAGCGTCAGTGACAACATTTCCATTGAAGGCGCTTTAATTGGAGCTAAATATGAGCTATTCCATTAAGGAAAAAGTAACTATGATTAGGTGGTTTGACAATAGCGTCATAGAAATTATTTGCTGATGGTGTTTGCTGTATTACCTAAACTATGAAAATTTCGTAATTTTGTCACAGTACTTATACCACAGAAAACAGGAACTAAAAAAAGAGGTTAATTTAATTATGCTAAATACTTGTTTTAAGCAATTAGTATTTTAGAATCACCCTTTCATACTTAGTGTACAGTGCTTTGATTTTAATTTGTCCCACTTTTATATGGCTATATTATACTTATTTTTTGAGCTAGAAGGTTGACTAAAAAAATAAATTGTAGGATTTTGCATAAAGTTCTATGCCGCTAAGTGAAAAATTTTATAAAGTGTAAAATTTCAAAATTATTGGCATAACTAACTTTTTCAAAAATGGAACACTCATTACATATTTAAAAATGTATCTTCTTTACAAATATAAATACAGGGTGTCTCTAAAAGGTCTGTACAAAATCGAGCACATATTCCTGAGGCCAAAATAAGGCGATTTAAAGCAACTTACCTTAGTCCGAAATTGCTCCGTTTCCGAGATACAGGGTGGTAAAGTTAAAAAATAAAAAACGAATTTTTTAAAATTAATGAACATTTTTAACGTATCACTTTAAAACGAACACCTTTTCACTGTGGCCATTAGAGGGCGCTTCACAATGCACTTCTTATGGTTTAGAATGGCCATAACTTTTTTATCAGTGTAGTTTTTTGCTTTTTCTAATAAGAAACTGATTTTTTGAACATTTTGAAACAATAAACGTACTCTTGTGAAAATCCGCTAAAGTAAGCCATTTTTGAGATATTTCCGTTTTTAGTGTTCGATGCCGCACCGGAGTATTTAAATTATTCTGAATAAAAAATGTTTGCTGTTATCTTTGAGGATGAAATGTGCTCAGTGAATTAGCAGTGGAAAATGTATTTTTTTTAGATACTTTTTTAGAGTGTCACATCCTCGGATTTTTTACCTGTTTGATGAACACCTTTAAAATTTTTTTTGCAACAGACTATTTAAATGTAGATTTTTCGTATTTTAAGAATTTTTGCTATCAGTCTATGTTGTTTACAGTAAGTGTTTCAGTAAGAATTTGCCAATGCGAGAATAAATAAGGTGTTTGAAACGTCTTAGTTACATTTTAAATCAACTGTAAAGATGGCTGAAGGACACAGTTCTGCAGAAATGACAGATATGTTATTGGTTTTTGGGTATCGTGAAGGAAATGGCCGCGAAAGTGTTAGGGTATACAGGGAAAGATATCCAAATCGGCGCATACCAAAACATCAAACATTTGCTGCTATGGAGAGACGCCTTCGCGAAACCGGTAGCTTCACTCCTTTAACTGCCTATTATGGACGGCAACGTGCAATAAGGACTCCTGAGGTTGAGGAATAAATTTTCGAAAGAATTGCTGACGATCCAAAATTTAGGTTTAGAGGTAGGAGTATCCAAGGGTGTAATTCATCGAACATTAAAAGGACAGCAGCTTCATCCATACCATATCCAAAAGGTGCAAGACCTTTTGGCTCCGGATCTCGATCAACGATTGGACTTCTGTCGATTCATTACCGAGCAAAGACAACAGGATGTGAATTTTGCTAAGCACATTTTATTTACTGACGAAGCATGTTTTACAAGAAGTGGTGTAACCAACTTACATAACGAACATGTTTATGCTGATGAAAACCCGCATGCCACGAAAAGTAACTCATTATCAACATGAGTTTAGAATTAATGTGTGGGCAGGAATCATTGGCAATTTCATTATTGGTCCTGTCATTTTACCGCCTCGACTAAATGGTGTGGATTATTTAGAACATTTATAAAATACGCTGCCCCATTTATTAGAAGACTTGCCATAACAACTTCGACGAGATATGTGGTTTATGCATGACGGTGCTCCACCACATTTTAGTTTAAATGTCCGTAATTATTTGCATCGACAGTATCCAAACAGATGGATCGGTAGAGGAAATGACGCTCCTGTAAAGTGGCCGCCACGATCACCGGATATGACTCCGTTGGATTATTTTTTATGGGGGGTCTTTAAAAACGATGGTATACTTCAGACCGATTAATAATGAAGAGGAATTGTGGGGAAGAATTCAAAATGCAGTTAACATATTAAAGAACGATGCGGAATTGATGCAAAGAGTAAACTTAAACTTCTTACGTGGTATTAATCTTTGTACTTATGTTAACGGAGGTCATTTTGAACAATTACTAAAAGTTTATGCTAATTAAATTTACTTTTAATAAAATTGTTCCTCATTTAATTAAAAAAAAAATCCATATTCAAATTCTTCCTGCAAAACTTGCTGTAACTAACCCAAGTGAAACATTTTTTCCTGCTGAAAATTTAGTAATAGCGGAATTTTTTATTCAAAATAATTGAAATATTCCGGTGCGGCATCGAACACTAAAAACCGAAATATCTCAAAAACGGCTTACTTTAGCGGATTTTCACAAAAGTACCTTTTTTTGTTTCAAAATGTTAAAAAAGTTAGTTTTTTAACAAAAAAAGGAAAAAACTACACTGATAAAAAAGTTATGGCCATTCTAAACCATAAGAAGTGCATTGTGAAGCGCCCTCTAATGGCCACATTGAAAAGGTGTCCGTATTCGGGTTTCGCATCTCAAAAAACCCCCGGGTACCAAGTTTTAAAGTAATACGTAAAAAATGTTCATTAATTTTAAAAAATTCGATTTTTATTTTTTAAATTTACCACCCTGTATCTCGGGAACGGAGCAATTTCGGACTAAGGTAAGTTGCTTTAAATCGCCTTATTTTGGAATCAGGAATATGTGCTGAGACTTTGTACAGACCTCTTAGAGACACCCTGTAGAATATGATAGACTCATCGGGCAAAGTCGTTAGCGGGAGCGGAAAACAACCCAAAATCAAGATCGATTTCTGGTTCACCATAAACTCTCTACAAGAATCGAAGAGTGGAAATAACACCCCAAAAATCATGCCAATGAGGTCTCATGAAGACTACCTTATCACATCATACCCTAACACGATTGGGTACCATATTTTGCAACCTGTATATGGTTACTAAAAGTCGTCTTCCTTAACACCTTAAAAATATTAATGAGTTCATCAATTTTAGAGCCCGAGCCAGGGCACATCTTTGACCGTGATAAACAATTTCCGGCACGACACAGCGGCCTTTCGGGATATAAGGAATGCCGTCGACATATAGCTTATGATAGATGACGGCTTATTAGGGGCATACCGGATGCCCTACGCGGATTTTAAGCTTTTTCTTAATAGGTTTCCGCTTTTTAATCATCGAGGGCTCTTAAAAACTTTTGAAAACCGCCTTTTCCTAATGGGTTTGGTTTGTTAAATTTAATTGATGTTGACACGTCGCTTCTTCGATGGTTTCTCGTGGAAATGACTTATTACTAATTGAAAATTTCACGAATTTCCTGCTGATTTTGTTAAAAAACTGCAGCGTCCTTATGCATTGAAGGGAGAGATACTTTGACACAAACTGCAATACCAACGGAAATCGCTTGCTTAGTACACGCACAGCTCGTAGAGCAGCACCATATAAGATATTTGACGTACAAATGCCTTAGCACAAACGTACCTACTCTGGGTGCCTCCTTGGATCAGGTCACACAATGATTGACAGCCTAAACCGTACTTTTTCGGTATAGTAAAGTTTATAATAAAGTTTTCGTTGGCCTTAACTGCAATAAATCATCTGATTAAACCCCATTGTATAGGTCCCAACGCATCTTCAAACCGCACAATGTTACGATTTAGACCACACACTAATACAAAATTGAAATTAAGTTTAATATTTAAATACAGCAATGTGTACACAGAAAAGTTTTACAATTATCAATTTTAAAAACTTAATTCTACTTTACTCTAATTTAGTTCTGTATCACTATCATTATCTTCATCTAAACTTACTATTAAGGGTTAAACATTATTACTCATACGTGTTACACATAAGAATATGCCACATGAATGAATATAACTGTATAGAATTCGAAGAATGGCCTTGAGATGGATCAGATCATACCTATCGGTAGGTAAAGTCTGTCCAGAGATATAAGAAAGTTACACTTTGCCTTTGAATGGGATTATTCAAGGGTGGCCATAAATAAACAATGAATGAATGAATAAATGCAGGTAAATTATGGTCCGTACGTAAAAATGTCTTAAAGTAAACTGCAAATCCGGAAGACGTAATTTCATCATTAAAGTAATAGTTTGGTGATTTTAAACCGATTTTTACCTGACTCAAAATAAGAGGGTTAATCCCATTAAACAAATTATGTTCTAAATACTGTATATATAGCCACTCTAGTTAGATTTAAGCTTAGTAATTATTCTTAGTTCGTGTGTAAAACAGCGTTTGTTTAATCGTGTGTGAGTCATTGAAAATATGTGCGAGCCCAATGTATCTCAGAAGATAACCCCGTCGAAAAGCAGAAAACCCTTTTCTGTGGAAACTAAGGAAGTTATAAACAATGTTTATTCAACTCTCATTGAACGTGCGATCAGCAAGCAAGCAGCGTTAGAAGAAACGGCCTCATTAACAAAAATTACAACATCAACTGTATGGAAAATTGTGAATAATCCCATTTCAGCGAGGAAAAAAAGAACCGATACTGGCATTTTCTCGAAGGTAGATGGAAGTGATCAAGATATAATACGGCGTACAATTTACAAGTTATACGAGGAACAAAGCGTGCCTACATTAGATAATTTAATTAAGAGGCTTGAAAAAGATAAAACCGGCGTTAAATGTGGCAGAACAACGTTATGAAAGTGTATCCAACACATGATTTTAGATTTAAAAAAATTAACAAAAGACAAGTTTTAATGGAATCCAGAAGAATTCGGAAAAGGCGATCCGAATATTTACAAAAAGTTAGGATTTACAGAGATCAGCAAAGGCCGATTATTTACTTGAATGATACCTGGTTCGACACATAAATGATACCCCGGAAAAGGGTTGGGTTGACTCAAGCGGCAAGTGTAAAACAAGCGCGTCATCAAAAAGAGGTAAACGAATTACGATTTTGCATGCTGGAACTAAAGACGGATGGATTCCAAATGGACTTTCTCTGTTTGCAAAAAACATTAAAGATTCTTCTCTGGATTACCATGAGGACATCACTGCTGATTTATTTAAAGATTGGTTTAAAAACAAGCTAAATCCAAATATACCTCAGAATAGCGTAATTGTAATGGACAATGCAAGCTATTATAGTAGGCAGTTGACCAAGACTCCCTTCTCAAATGACACAAAAGCAACAGTCCAAAACTACATATATGATAATGACATTTATTTTAAGGAAGATTACACCAAAAGACAATTAATTGAGGTTTTACAAAGTTTAAAACTACAAAAGGAATACTTCTGTGATAATTATGCAAAAAATCTAGGGCATACAGTTTTAGGGCTTCCACCATACCATTGTATATTTAATCCCATCGAACATGCTTGGCACCAGCTGAAATCTGCCATTCGTCGTAACAATATTTGCCCTACTATTAACTCCAGTGTACTTGAGCTTATAGAAACTGAAGTTTTCAACATCCCTTCACAATGTTGGGCAAATTCTGTTACACATGTTGAAATAGTGGAAAAATCCTATATCCATATAAATAATATAGCACAAATAATAATTAGAACAGATGATGATAGCGATAGTGATATTGATATATTAAGTGAACAATTATTATAAGTACCGAATAATTTGTATATTTTTGTAATCATAAATATAATTTTTAATAATAAAATAACTTGGAATTTCACATTTAAACATAATTAAAATATTATTTAATGTCTTACTTATTTTTATTACAAACCGTGATTAAATATATTTACTACCCGTAAGCCATGCATTATTTTAATACCATTTTTCCGAAAATTACCTATTACTCCCCTTGGCGCCTTACCAAAACATAACAATAGGTAAGGGAAAGGACCGCGTAACATTTAATAGAGCGGAAATAAAACTAGGAATAACACAGGGAAGTATATTGGGACCTCTACTATTCATTATCTATGTAAATGATATTACAGAACTTCCTTTTATCGAAAACAACTGCACATTAACAAATTATGCGGATGATTCCAATTTCCTTATAGTGGCTCCAAGTCTGTCAAGTATTAATATAAGAACTGAACGAATAATGATGGGAGCAGATGAGTGGTTTGCCAAAAATAAATGGATCAAAAACAAATGCTATACTATTTAAAACCACGAGGCCTACATTGGAAGAAATGGTGGAACATCGTTGCAAATAATGGTCAACTAGAACTGCAAAGACGACAAAATTTTTGGGAATGGTCTTGGATAGTACTCTATCATGTAGCATATGTTCTTAGTAAAGTGAATAGGGTATGTTACACAGGCAATTATGTAAAATGGTTTACTATGCAAATTTCGAATCACACGTCAGATACGTAAGAACAATACTGGGTCCCAATTTCAGAGAAAGTTGTAAAGGTAAATTTAAAGAGAACCATCTTCTTACTCAGGCCCGTTCCTGAGGTGTCTGGCGCCTACGTGCAGGTTTCTTTGGTGCGCTCCTAGTTAAAAAAAATGGTCCTGTTTTTTTTTAATATATTTCGCGAAAAACTGGCAATGATTTGAAATGTAAGAAAACTGATAAAAAATAATTAGAAACAATATTTATTAAATTACCACAACAAACAAAATCACAAAAAATATTTGGTAAGAGTATATCAAAAGAAAAATAAATCCTAAAGAAACAAAAAAAAACGGTATAAACAGTACTTATAATCAATATATCATTAAGATTATTTACTCGATTGTTTATGAAATATAAAAAATAGTGGGAACTAAAAGCAGTACATTCACAAGAAAATTAAAGGAGAATAAAATTAATCTAAATAAAATAAACAATAACAAAAACACAAAACAATATTATACCTAGTACTTATATGGTAGGTTACAGAAATATTGTAATGATAAAAAAATAAACGTTTCAAAAATGAAAAAATACTATTTTTGTAATGAACAAAACAAAAAAGGAATGATTTACCTAAAACAAAACACGTCTGGCTTTCACGGATGCAAGCTCGTTGATCATCTGATTATGATCAAGAGCCTCAGAAATATTATTTTCAATCGAAATAATGGCCAAATCTGATAGGCGTTCATGACTCATGGATGTCCTTAAATAATTCTTTATTAGTTTTAACTTAGAAAAACTTCTTTCACCTGAAGCTACTGAAATGGGTAATGTAAGGTATGTCCTTAAGACTATAAATAAATTTGGAAAAAGAGACTGTAGATTTTTTTTTAGTTATATAATTTAAAATGTCTATGGGAAAGGATGAATCAGTAGTATTTTTAGGATTAAGAATTTTATATGTTGAAATTTCATTATGTAAATCTAAGCCGTCAATGTCTTTAGATATTACTCCATTAATCTCAACTTGCAATGCGGTATCTAAATTTACACATGATTCTTTAATTAAGTCAGATTCTATTTTCAAAATTACATAAGAAACCAAATAAATTTTGAAATTTGTTTATACCCTCAAACCGCTTTTGTGAAGACTAAATGGTTGGATCTAAAATTAGAAAATAAAAATCGATTTTAAATTTTTGCTTTGGATGCTACAGATTCATCCTTACTTTGATATGAAAATTGTTGCTTAATTTTTCGTTGCCGTACTATTGGGAATATCTGCTCTACATCGTTTTTTTCTGCTTCTTCTTTAGCTTTATTGATGAGCAAATCAAAATTTTTTTCTGACCTTTTTCGTTAAAATAAAGATTTAGATATTCAATTTCTTTATGGCAGTCATTTAAGTTTCTATTCGGATCTTGTAGTATTTTACTTACTATATTAATTTTTCCTAAAATATCATGCCACATTAAAATCGAACAAATAAATTTAAAAGTCGGGGCATGTAGTGTCCAACAAGGAAACTACGGAGAGAACACATTTGTGCTATTATTAAGGCAAACGCTTGGTAAAATTTTTAGACATATTGAAATGATAAAATAAGAGAATTTTTTTTTTTAATTTGTAATAAAGAATAAGTACTGAATGACCGTCAATTTTGCGCCCCTAAAATTTTGCGGCTGCGTGCATGCACGTGCTGCACGCTCGCCAGGAACGGCCCTGTTCTTACTGTCCCTGCAGTTTACACATAGGAATGTGTTTTATTCTTTTTTAAAAACAGATCCTTGTTTAGATACAGTGAATCACAAAATAAATATCCAACAAGAACGACGAACTATACCTTCCTTAAACGTAAGCTGACATTATACGAAAGTGGTGCTTATTACAACTCTATTAAACTATACAATAGTCTTCCAAAATACATCAAAACTTGTGACAACATTAAAAAGGTAAAAAAAAACGTGTTTAAATTACTAAAAGCCCTTGAATTGAACCGTATAATATCGAAGAGTATAAAAGTGTAGACACTATTTCATTTTATGTTATATAATGTAATTTTGAAATAAGAACTGTTTATTATTTATCATAAAATTTTCGATTTATTTTGAAATCGTACAAATTTTTTGTTGTTCATTGGCAGTAGATTCGGATACATCTCATTAAACTTTCTACATGTCCTGCTTATAATTTTATCACATTCTCCAAACAGAATAAATAAATTCATTAGAACTGCGTTTGAATAGGTTTCTTCCATAGTTTTTAACTAATTATTGTTCGGCTGACAAGGGCTAAAGGAACTAAAATATCGAAACAATAATAACAATGACAGGACACAAAACATATGAGAATGCATGGCACATTAACATTGCAGGTCATGTTTTTCGAGAAAAAGGAATGGAAAATAATTAATGTCTCAAAATCGACCAGAGATAGGTATAGGGAAGTGCTAAGAAAATCTGTTAAGCAACTACTAGCGACTGCAAAAATAAGTTAATATACAGGGTGCTCCATTTAAAATATCAAAGTTGCTACTACTTTCTAGTAGAAGCGACAACACTGCATTATCCAAATTATTTTAGCTGTGTAGAGCATGTCCTTTTATGCAACAAACCAAACTTTTGGATCATTCCATTAACTGGTTCGCCAGAAACGTCTAGTACGCCATCATCGTGAATCACCCTGTATGTAAGTGTCTTGGTTATGTTTTTAGCTAGCTGAAAGCAACAAGCAGTTTGGAACAAATGAATTTTGTGAACCTGCATGTATTATTGTTATTCTTTTGCCTTCATTTGAAGGAGCCTTGGTTTGACATTTTTTTTTTAAATCATCCAAATCTTTTCTTCCAGTATCATGTGCATCGAACCATGTATCGTCAAGGTAGATAATTGGCGATCTTCTGCTCTATATTGTTTAATAGCCGATATGTTTGTTTTGACGTTGGTAGGTCTTTTGTTAAGAAAACCAAGGAAGGTACAGATCGTCTCTTTTGATTAGTACACGTTATTTCACTAGCATCGAGAGATAAATGCTTTTTTCTGAAAGTGATACTACAATATGCCCCACTCTTAGCACAAGCCCATGGACGCCACATTCTAGCACTAATCCAACAAAAAATATAACGCGCCGATAAACCAAACACTAATATAACAACGTTCACTTGTCGGGAAACCAATTGGAACGATAATTATGTTAAAATTATTATAATATTGTACTTCAGCTCTGCCCGAAAATATGTGAATTTAGGGCAGAGGGATAAATTAGGGTTTGATGACAGTACGGTATAATGAAAACTTTACTATACCCGCAAACCGATCCCTCTATTTCATTTGTCCACCCCCCACGTATCCCTATTTTGGTCTTTCGAGCCGGACGTTTCGAAAAAAAAAAACTCCACCGACGTCATTTCCCCCTCTCTCGACGACTCGCCAGTATCGTGCGGCGTCCTCTTATTTGTTTGGGAAACAACTGTCAGTCGTTAGCACGTGGTTGCTACCTAAGTATAGGCAGGCAGTGTTATACATCGCTGAAAGTTCAGTATATCTTTGACAGCGATATCGAGCGGCTGTACTTGATAAGAAAATATAGCGGACAAGTTTTAATTTTCGATTTGGAAAATAGATTTTTGTGATTTTATTTATCGAGGCTTTGATCAGGGAGTTTCTTCTTGGACTGCGTCATTTGTTTAAGGTAAGTTTCCTGTTTAAATGTGTGAGGTAGAAATAGAAGATAATATTGTAGTATCGCAAATATCAATAGGTGTCCCCCATCTTGCAAAAATGATTTAATGACAATAATGTAATAGACCAATAGTCTTTAAGTAATTTCCTATCTATGGTTTTGTAAAACAATTTAATCTCTTCCATGATTTAATCAAAGTAGTTATTTCCTGTTTTTGGAATACAAAGTAAATCCAATAATCATTGTGTAAACCTTTCTAGCTAATAGCTGACATGATTAATTTTTTTCGTGGGAAATCAATAGCAAAATCCTCGTTTCGTCAAGTCAATTTATATAATTCTGATTATCACACCTTGGTAATACACAGTTAGGTATATTTGATAAAGACACAATACAAATAGTATATTATAAACAATAATCTTTATAATCTTTTAAATATCCGATCATTATGGCCCTCAAGGCGACTAACTCTTTATTGAAGGATATTACGCAAGCCAATTGTCTACCTAAAGATCTGATTACATTTTGGCTAGACTAATAATAGTAGGTACTGCCCTTACCGGAAACTATTATTGAGCGTAATTATTACAAATTTATTTAAATAATTTGCTTATAATTGTTTGAATATTAAGCCGTCGTTCATTTTATTAATATGGATCCTTTTCTTAATGTCTGGGCAAGGTTAGCGCACAACTAATTAAAGAATTGGTAAGAAAGACAGTAAAATTGGATTGGGTCCTCCTTATTACGTTGAATGAATCAATGACAATTTTGGTGTCACAATGTTGAAAAAAAAATGTTTTTATATCTAAAGTTTTTGCCAGGGCAATAGTGCAACTTAATGCAATATACATTTATTTTTTTAAAAATGCACTAACGGTAAATCAAATAAGAGGGTCATGGGGGGGGGGGGGGGGGGAAGGGAAGGGGAGCAGAAACTAATTTTCCATTAATGGTTGGTTAATTTCAGTGTCGCCAGCAAAAAGTTTTGGAAAAATGAGGGAAACTCGTTGACAGCAATATATCTTTGTGGGAACTCAAAGTACTTTTGTACTGTTTTAAGCTAACTTTGGCAAGATGGAGTTCTTTCGTTTTATAGAATAAGAAAACAGTCTATTCAAACTCAATTAAAGTTTAGTTTAGATATCTTTATTTCAAATTACATTCGTATACAGTAAGTCAGTAAGGACCTAAAGTCCCCCCCCCCCCTCTAACTTCTAAACCGTTCGGTATATTTTAATGAAATTTTGAACGATAATATTTGAATAAGTCTTGTATTTTTTGACATACCAATGACAGCTTTAAATGTCAAAATGACAGACAATTGGAATATTTTTTTAAATGGAAAGGGGGTTCCAATGACACCTCATTTTGAAGGTCTTTTAATGCTTAAAACATTCTCCAATTTAAAAAACATTTGGTTCAGTATTAAATGAAATGTATTAATTATAAGTATTTTAAATAAAAGATAAAGGCACACATCTACAAAACAGTGATTACTTCAACAATTGTTGAAAATGACCACCATGGACCTCCTGACAAATAAATATTCTATTGGTAAATTCCTCTCGGACATTGTGAAGCACCTGTGGCGTTATTCTTGAACAAACATCTGTAATTCGTTGCCTAAGTTCATCTAATGAGCCTGGAGCCGTTTTATAAACCTCAGTTTTTACGTATCCCCAAAGAAAAAAATCTAGAGGCGTTAGGTCTGGCGATCTAGCTGGCCATTCTGTCGGACCTCGACGACCAATCCACCTATTTTCATAAGATTCGTTCAGGTAATTTCTGACTTGCCTGAAATAGTGTGGCGGGGCACCGTCTTGTTGAAATATAACCTCTTGAAAGTCTTGAAACTCATGTGGGTTTTGGGCAACAACATCATTAATACGGGGAGTAATTGAATGTTGCAACATATCCAGGTACCTGGGGCCATTAAGATTATATTTCAGAAAAATGGGACCTATAATGTGATTACCCAAAATGCCTGCCCAAACATTTATTTTCTGGGGAAACTGAGTGTGTCCCTCCCAAAAAACATGGGGGTTTTCATCACTCCAGTACCTACAGTTTTGGGTATTAACTCTTCCATGTAAGAAAAAAGTACTTTTGTCGCTAAAACAAATATTCCGCAAATAGTTATTATTCCGTATACGATTCTTTCTGACATAATTTCGCAAAATTCTAGTCGTCTATCTGGATCATCTCCTGTTAATTCGTGTATAATTTTCATTTTATATGGGTGAAATTTATGGCTTTTCAAAATTCTTTTGACAGAACTACGAGAAACATTGCATGCCTCAGCCACGTGTTTCGTTGGCTGTTGGGGAGTAACAACCGTTTCAGCGAAGACTTGGACTTTCACATCTTCCACGATTTTAGGCCTTCCAGACCTTGGAGCGTCTTTACCGTACCAGTTTCTTACTCAAATATTATCGTTGAAAGTTTCATTAAAATATACCGAACAGTTTAGAAGTTAGAGGGGGGGGGGGACTTTAGGTCCTCACTGTATACATTATTCCGATAAGGTTAGACGATGGACTATGGACATGATAATTTAATTCATTAGTTCTGGTATTACACTTATGCTGATTTTGTACATGACATGTATTTTTGTTCCTATAAAAAAATAATACTGTTTCATAAATATATAAACCAAAAATTGTTAATATTTTCTTGGATTTAAAAACGCTTCTACATGACTGCAAATAAGACATGTTATATAATATCCTCAAAACAAGCTTCTGTATTACAAAGATTTTTTGAATTTTAGAGTTTCCAGCCAAAAAGATAATACCAAATATAACGGATGATTCGAAATTTGCAAAATACAGCGTTCTATTAGGGGTTTCATTTAAATATTTTGAAACAATACGGAGGCAATAACAAGTTTTATTAAGTTTACCACTAAGATAATCAATGTGTATTGACCCGTCTAAAAATTCATCCATAATATGAATACCAAGAAATTTTGTACGTTTTTGTAGGGAGAATTGATTATCATCTATTACAACTGAATCAGGTATTTCCCTTCTAGACTGCTTTGTTCGGAACAATACTGCACCAACTTCCGGTTAAACCGAGTCATATCCGGTTTAACAAAAGTTTACATTTTTGGGGAGATAATAAAAAAGTAAGATCGGGACATGCAAGCCGTTTTGCTCTAAGACGTACCTACCGTTAGAAAGCTATAGAAGCTGTCAATTTTTCAAAACTCGATATCTCAGAAACTATTAAGTTTAGACTTATAATGCACTTACTAAAAAATAATTGCTATATATATATATCTTATGTAGAATCTAAAAATATTGTAAGATATAGGGTGTTCCATTTAAAAAAAATATAATTTTGCTATGGATCTTTTTTTGGAACATCCGGTATATTTTGAAATAATTTTAAACTGTAGGCCTAATGTCTCCCTATGACCCTGTTTTTGAAAAATATTAAAAAGTTGAGTAGTTTAGATGCTATGAAATCCTGCGTTGAGTGTGGGCCACCCAGTATATCTACCCGCAATAAGATAAACCCCATCAAATATACAACAATAGCAGCGCTGATTACATTATCAAATTTAATTTGACTATCCGTTTTCATTACCATCATCATTATCGTTTCAAACAAAAAACCGAAAAACACAGGATTTTTGCATTTTGTGCATTTTGAATAGAACGGAAAAAAGAATGATAATGGCAATTGAAAATCGGTGATAATATGTTTCCTTTTCCTGTTTTGGATGCTTTTATGTAAGCAAGGATACGGATATCCTGTGGCGAGAACGCGCCATGTCCTTTTTGTATATTATACGTGGATTTTACGCGTACTTATTTAGTATGTAGGAATATCGCCCCTTCGTAAAACGCGCGGGTTTTATTTTTGGTCGCCCAATTTGGTCCTGCATCGGTTTTTGGGCATCGGGTCTACGTGACGTCTGGTAAGGTTTTGTTATGGTTTGGGTGGTTTTTTTGGTATTTATTTATTCGGAAAACGTATGGGAGTATTGCATTCAAGAACATACTATACTCTGTATACATTGGGAGTATCTGCCCGTCTATATGTTTAATATTAATTCTTAAAAGTATATTATAGTCTTAATTATTATTATTCATGTTACCTGGCATGCACCCTAAGCAAAGTAGGAACCTGTATGAGCATCGGTGTTTGCGGCGTATTATACTCCTACAGTATTTTTTTTTATAGTCTATCTTTAAATGATGCGAAGTAATAAATCAATCAAAACCGTCTTCTCCATGGGCGTGCAAGGGCATGTGTAGATTTAAATAGGCCTAAATTTTTAAATTTGCGCAGAATTAGTGCAAGTATCGACATTAAATTCAAGTTTTGTTTTCAAATATATATTTTAATATTAAGTTTTTTAAGCTTAAAATTATGTACATTACCTGGAATTTTGGGAAAGCAATTTTATTAAAACTAATTAGAGTCTAGGTACTTATTCCGTTTCTGCTCTAATCATTTTATTTGATTTTTTTTTGTACCCAATCCTGGTTACCTGTTTGCTAATTACTTGGTTATTATGCCTTTATGGATGCCTCTATTGGAATAATACACCTATTTATATCTATACATACCTACCTTGGGTGTTTGTTTCTCAGTGAAACTAGTCAAAGTGTGAAGTGTCAGTGTTTTTTTAATTAAATATGGAGAATTTTCAACAATTGCCTAAACGCCCTAGAGTCGGTCCATGTACAGTTAATGAAAAAAAAAATAATTCTTAACTGTTACGATTATATTAAAAGTAAGAATGCGGATTTGAGTGTTGACAATGCAGTGCAATTTACAGCAGATATGCTTAACGTTGGGAAAACAACAGTAGGTATATAAACTTTTAAAAGAAGAATAAAGTGTTGGCGTCCAATCTCCAAAAACTTCTCCAGGACGGCCAAAACTTGAGCTGGATGATGTTTTAATGCTGAGAATAAGGCGAGAAGTTCATAGTTTATTTTTAAAAAAAGAAATTCCCCCGCTGGACAAAACTTTGTCCTCAATCCGAGAAGACCAGGGATTTATGTGTAGAAAGACGCTTTCGAAATTATTAAAAATAATGGGTTTTCGGTGAAAAATACATAATAGGCAATCGATTTTAATAGACAGAAGCGATATCGTCTGTTGGAGAAGAAATTACTTAAGAAGCATCTGAAAAGCCAGAGAAGAAAACAAAAAAATATTTTATCTAGACGAAACATGGCGAAATAAAGGCCACACGCTGACTAAATTTTGACAGGATGAGAATATTAAAAGTTCAAGGCAAACTTTTTTGGAAGGATTGTCCACAGGATTAAGACCGCCATCTGGAAAAGGACATCGACTTATCATAACCCATATTGGAAGTTCTGAAGGCTTCGTTAAAGGTGGTCTACTGATGTTCCAATCTAAAAATACAGGAGACTATCACGAAAAAATGAATGCTAATGTCTTTGAAGAATGGTTCGAGCAAATGTTGGATCTTATACCAAAAGATGCAATAATTGTATTGAATAATGCAAGCTATCACTCTAGGCTAATGGAAAAATTACCGACAAGCACGTGTAAAAGTGAAGTAACATAATGGCTAAGTTTAAGACAAATAGAATTTCTATTAGATTCTTAAAAAAAGAACAATTGGTACTAGCCAATTTACATAAAAATGCATTCAAAAAATATGTAGTCGATGAAATGGCCAAGTTTCGAGGAATATCTGTGCTCAGACTCCCTCCTTACCACTGCGAATTAAACCGGATCGAACTCATATGGGCTGAAATAAAGACAAATGTCGCCAGAAAAAACACGAATTAATAAAAACACTCTTTAATGAAGCTATGGGTAAAATCAGTGCGGAAAAGTGGTAAAAGTGTATCGATCAACAAGTCACAAAGAACATATGCAACACGAACTCTAAGCTACATATACCCTAGACATAGGCTAGCATTGTATGAAAAGGGTGCATATTACCAATGTACTAAAATCTATAACTCTTTGCCAAATGTTATTAGACAAATTAACAACATGAAAAAGCCAAAAAGAACTGTTTTTAATCTACTGGTAAATGTGGAACCATATAGCGCTGAAGAATATTATAGACTTTTGAGTAAGTAGAGCTTAAGATAGCCTGTATTTTGTGTGACACTATTTTATTGTATACTGGCATACTGTTTAAATAAAGAGTTTATTTATTTATACTATAAAATCGAGCATAATTTTTGCTACAATACAAAATTAAATTGGGTGACAAACAAACTAAAACATTAGTTCTACTAGTAAGTTGTAAACGGATCCACTCGTAAAACTGTTCAGAATCAACCTCTTCCTGTTTTCACAGCTAACGTCTTAATGACAACATACATGAAATCACGAATTTAAGACATTTTCTAAATGTCTCCCCGAACGTATTTTACTTTTAAAAATAGATAATGGCAGTTACGTCTGTTAATTTAAAGTGATTTAAATTTCTCGGTGACGGGCAATTCGTTTAAAATAGAACTTGTTTTGGGTTTCAAGCGATTGTGTTTTCCCATTTTCTTAGAAATGTTTGGGTATTTATTTTAAACGTCTGGACTAGTTCATTTATTAACTGTATCGTTCAGATTAGTAAAGTCCGTCTATCTATCTTACAAACTTATTATAAATGCTAATCCCTAATGCCAATAAGACTCGGCGGGTGATCGAATGAAAGCAGGGACGCATAGGACAGTTTCACTGTCACTGTCGTCATCCCAGTTCACAATAATTCTTTCTCTGGGCAACAGATCTATATTTACGCATGATTTTTCTACTTTTTGAACATGCGCCAGACAATTTTCGCAGCTTTTGTTTGGAATATTTTACATCTCTGACTGTACTAAAGCTGTCACAGGAGAATTTAAGGTTGGCGAAACATTATTCCTCCTTACCGATGCCTTCAGCTGGTGACATATATGTTCAATTGGGTTAAACATTCAATGATAAGGAGGAAGTCTTAACAACACGGTATGACCCATTTCTACCGCCAAAGTGTCGCAATAATATTGTTTTTTTTTTATTGAAAATGATTTTACAATTTCGAGCAATTGCTTTTTTGTGTAATTTTCCTCAAAATACATATTATTTTCCATCATATGGTCCTGGATCGTAACTTTTGTGTCATTGGAACACGGAACTTTATTTAACCTACGACTGTGGTAGGTCGCATTATCCATCAATATCACACTATTTGGTGGTATATTTGGTAATTTATTTTTAAACCAGTCTTCAAATAGTTCTGCCGTAGTATCATCGTGATAATCAACAAGGGAGTCCCTTATATTTTTGGCTAATAAGGCCAAAGCGTTTGGTATAAATCCGTTTTTTGTCCCAGCATGAATTATTGTTATACGCTTACCTTTATTTGATGGACCTTTGGTTCTGCATTGACCCGATAAATCTACCCAATCTTTATCTGGAACTTCGTGCGTGTCATACCACGTTCCGTCCAAATAAATAAAATCCCTTCCATCCTGTCTATATCCATGGACTGCAATTAGGTATTCCATTTTCCATCTTTTTAACCGGGCCGATTCCATAATTACTTGTCGTTTGTTAATTTTTTTCATTTTAAAACCGTTTCTCAAAATACATTTCGTTAGAGTCTCACGACAACACTCTATTCCTGTATCATCTTTTTTTAATTTTTGCAATAGGATTTTTAAAGTTGGGATCATTTGTTCCCTGTACATGGCATATATTTTTCTACGAATTATATCCACATCCGTCGCGACCAGTTTCTTAAAAGTAAAAGAGTATTTCCTCTTTTTTCTCTCTACTATAGGTTTATTTACAACAAACCACACTGTGCTCACTGGCCTGCGTGTCAAAGCTGTCGCTGCCTTTACTGCACCAAATTTTGAAAAACCACGTTCAACATTTAACTGAATTTTAAAATAAAAAATCAGCATATTTAAATAACTAAAATAAACCTATTTTATTTTACCCTAATTATTTTAAGAGGATTACTGAGAAATCAGATATAATAACATAATAGTTTTTAAATAGATCCGTATCTGTAGTTCCCAGATCAGGTGGCCGAATTTTACACCTCACACAATAGGTTATTATGACGGTAAGGGATTAGCATTTATAATGAGTTTGTAAGATAAGTAGACGGACTTTACCTACAGTGTTCAAAAAGCAAGGCGTCGCGTCCACTGAAGTGACAAATCTAAGTTACAAATTTTGAACAAATCAAAGGGACTTAAATCTGGATGGTTTTCATTTTTACACTTATTTTGCCACAATTTTATCTATGATTTTTAAGTTCATCATGGCGGAACTTGCATTGTCAAATAAAAGAATTTTAGATAGGAAATTAACTCAGATTTAGCTTCCATTTCAAACTTTGAAAATTCGCTTTTAGTAAAAGTGCTTGCCCGTTATGATTGTTTAGTATTTGTTCTAGGAATGTTTTTTTTTTTAAATTTTTGTTTGTTCGGGTGGTCTGAGGGGCATTATTACCCCCTTCCCCCCTCCAACAGATCTGCGCTTGATTATAAGTATCCTATCAGATAAATCAAGAAAGATTGACTTGATATCGACTGTGTGTATTTATTATTTCATTGTTCTTTTTCTTTTGGTAGACACAATCAAAACACCTTATTAATATTCTTAACAGTAAGCGAGCCCGTGCTTCGTAGGTATTAGAAACGAAGATAAAACCGGAAATTCCCAAGAAATTCCTTTGAAAGTCGTTTCGAAATAATGAATGCCCAAAATGCGTTGGAACGCGGGCGTGGTCAGCCCAAAACTGGTTTATGTAACACCTACGCGCTTATTTTCAACTACTTGGTGTTACCGAGGTCAATTAAACTATTTTTTCACTCAAGTTAACGATCCCATCTCGAATTAAACCCATTGCTTTATATTGACTATGATACGGGTATATAATAATGCCACACTTGGAATTTGAAATAATCATCAATTGACCTCAGGTCAAAAAAGCAGCAACGCTCATGCGTGATATAGTAAAGTTTACATTATATCATTGACCTTTACTGCAATAAATTCACTACCCGATTAAACCCCCTTGTGAAAGTCCCTACATCTTCAAACCGGCTTGAAAATATCGTCCTATTAAAGCGAGTATTAAAGCGAAAAGTCACTAACTAACATTTTTCACATAGTCAAGGAAAATGTGTCACTAAGTGTGTTTCGAACCAATATATGATTGCAAAAAGTCATTAACTTACGGCATCAGTCTATATTAGAAATCTTAAAATTCACTAAATCCATTCTTAACAAAATATTATTAATTAATTAATTACTAATAAAGTAATTACTAATCTTTTACCTTATCTCTAGGGTGCTCTTATTCCAGTGGACCAACCCTCCATGAAAGCTTGCCTCGCGCTCTTTATATGTTTATCCTGCCATATTTTACCAACGGTATAATCTTCATTTAACCAAGTTTTGTCCATATACTAGATATTTCGTTTTTCTCTTCGAAACTGTCTAACTGCCCTTAAATATCGTCGTCGCCAGCAGATGATTTCGTCTGTCTCTATTAAAAGTGGTTTTCTGTTTTAAATTTTTTCATAACAAAAATTCAGTTTCCTCAAAGTTTTCCATAGCTTCTTCTCACCCATGGGTGGAATGAAATAATCCTTTTTCATTTCAGACATTAACCGAAGATAAAGAAATAGGGGCGGCGGAACTTTCGGCCCCATATTGGGTAAGGTACCTGCTAGAAATTTTAGGTCAAGTAATCTTGCAAGAAATTTCGGCCCCAAACATTGCAGGTAATGCGAATTGAACCAAAAAGGTGGATTAGATGCCGAGTTAGCGCTGTTTAACCAATATAAGTCTATAAAAGGGGCAAACAATTAATAATAATATTCCCCGGTGAACTTGAAAAAGGCGAATTGGAACCAAAAAGGTGGATTAGATGCCGTGTTAGCGCTGTTTAACCAATATAAGTCTATAAATATAAAAGATAAAAGATCATAAAAAAATTAAAATATTATAACGTTAGACCATTGGGGCCGAAAATGCCTGTAATAAAAACATGACCCTTCCATCCCGGGGCCGAAAGTTCCTGTCAAAATCGGGCTGCTACCTGGCCGGGGCCGAAATTTCCTACGCCCAGAAATAGGTACTTGTTAAAGCAGACGTCTCGGCTAAAGCATCACTTGAATTAAAATCTCTTTGTATTGATATAAATGCTTTCTTCTGAAAGTGACACAAGATGCCCCACTCTCAGTACAAGCCCATGAACGATACATTCTAACACTAATACAACAAACCATATCACGCGCAGGTAAACCAAACACTAATATAACAGAATCCACTCGTCAGAAACCCACTTGGACCTAAAATTAATAAAATTTGGGTCATTTTGCGTGGCAGTCAAAAGATCAATGGTATAATGTCAACTTTACTATACTACATTGTACGATTTCAGCCTTTTTAAGTCATGCGGTGTTTTTCTAATGCTCATTTCAAGCACTCACTCACCGTACATTATTAGAATGGTCAATAACTTCTTAATTAGGATCTTCATGAAGCCTACTTCCTTGAAGCTACCTTAAGCAATAATTATTACGCCGTATATAGGGTGTTTCCGTTTTTCGCCAAGCGACTAGTTTTTATGATTTTACGGTGTTTACCCCCATATTATTAAAAATATTTGCCGGTGCATGAAACAAATTCCCGACTTTGAATTTAAACGATCGAATTTAAATAAAAAAATACCCTCAAACACGTAAAACAAAAGGAAGAGTCTTTATACATTATTTATAAGAAAGGCGTTCGGTTTAACTGCTTCTTTTGTTCATTGTATTATAATAAACTATTATTTTTTTAGGATATCCTGTCTTTATACTTATAATAAGCAAATTTACTTACTTAGATGTTTTGTCTTAATTACTAAATGCAATATAAACTTTACCCAGACAAGCGACCCACGGAAATCTTCCCAAAGGAAGGAAGAAATCAATTTTGCAATTCTATTGTTTTTTCTTTTCGAGACCTATTCTTGAGGCCACATGTTCTATTGTTCGTCACGTCATGGGTAAAGTAAAAGAGTCATAAACAATCTTTTTTGCCTAAATTAAGACTGTGAAAACTCCTCCGATGAATGAGTGGTAACAGTTGTATTTAAATTAACATTGTTTAACGACTATGTGATCAATATCTATAAGACCTAATTTGTCATAGAAAAGAAATTCCTAAAGTACCCCTTAACAAAGATACCAAGGGATAAAGTCTGTTCGGAGATATAAGAAAGTGACTAGCTGGCCAGCTGTTAAATTGAAATATGGCCGAACAGGTCCGTATTTTGCTTAGAATTTCATCATGGTTTGTAATAAACATAAGTAAGACATTAAATAATATTTTATTTATGTTTAAATGTGAAATTACAAGTTATTTTATTATTAAAAATTATATTTATGATTACAAAAATATACAAATTATTCGGTACTTATAATAATTATTCACTTAATATATCAATATCACTATCGCTATCATCATCTGTTCAAATTATTATTTGTGCTATATTGTTTATGTGGATATAGGATTTTTCCACTTTTTCAACATGTGTAACATAATTTGCCCAACTTTGTGAAGGGATGTTAAAAACTTCAGTTTCTATAAGCTCAAGTACACTGGAGTTAATAGAAGGGCAAATATTGTTACGACGAATGGCAGATTTCAGTTGGTGCCAAACATGTTCGATGGGATTAAATATACAATGGTATGGTGGAAGCCTTAAAACTGTATGCCCTAGATTTTTTGCATAATTATCACAGAAATATTCCTTTTGTAGTTTTAAACTTTGTAAAACCTCAATTATTTGTCTTTTGGTGTAATCTTCCTGAAAATAAATGTCATTATCATACGTGTAGTTTGGAATGTTGCTTTTGTGTCATTTGGGGAGGGAGTCTTGGTCAACTGCCTACTATGGTAGCTTGCATTGTCCATTACAATTACGGTATTCGGAGGTATATTTGGAATTAGCTTGTTTTTAAACCAGTCTTCAAATAAATCAGTATGGTAATCCAGAGAAGAATCTTTAATGTCTTTTGCAGACAGAGAAAGTTCATTTGGAATCCATCCGTTTTGAGATCCAGCATGCTAAATCGTAATTCGTTTACCTCTTTTTGATGGCGCGCTTGTTTTACACTTACCGCTTGGGAGTATTCACAATTTTCCATACAGTTGATGTTGGAATTTTTGTTAATGAGGCCGTTTCTTCTAACGATGTTTGCTTGCTGAGCGCACGTTCAATGAGAGTTGAATAAACATTGTTTATAACTTCCTTACTTTCCACAGAAAAGTGTTTTCTGCTTTTCGACGGGGTTATCTCCTGAGATACATTGGGCTCGCACATATTTTCCATGACTCACACACGATTAAACAAACGTTGTATTACACAGGAAGTAAGAATAATTACTAAGCTTAAAACTAGCTAGAGTGGCTATATATACAGTCTTTAGAACATAATTTGTTTTATGGGATTAACCCTCTCAGGTAATGAATCAGGTAAAAATCGGTTTAAAATCACCAAACTATTACTTTAATAATGAAATTACGTCTTCCGGATTTGCAGTTTACTTAAAGACATTTTAAAGTACGGACCATAACTTACCTGCATTTATTCATTCATTCATTGTTTTTTTCAAATAAAAATAGAAAAAAAATCGCGATTTTTGATGTTTTTCAAGAAAATCATGATTTTTTCAACCCTGCCTTATAGGTATCTAAAGAATCGATCCTGCAGTCTGCAAGTGCTCGTGGGTATTGCAATATTTTTAGTTTATTATTTTTCTTCTATTTAGTCTTCCATAAAAACATGTAGGCAAGAATACAGTTATAACTTAATCACTTAACTGAAGAAACTCATAAATAATTACTACTTAATTGTCTGTTGCGTTTAGGAACAAATATTAACAAGAGTAATTATTTATTTGCCGATAACCGCTGGCTGGTTATAACTGGAAACCAGAAAAGCGGAATCATTTTTAATTAAACTAATTATTGGAGTCATACGGTATCTGTGACGCATGCATCTGAAGAAAGTAGAAAACTAGCTGAAATAATTTAAAATATCGTTAAAAACGGGTACCGAACCAAGATTGAATAGTTGTTATTATTATGAACAAGTAGGTAATCAGGAAGTTACAGTCAAGTGACTCGGTTTCAAACTACACAGTCCCGTTCACCTTACTGCTGTCTTGATGTATCCTCAAGTGCTCCCATCAATTTCCTGTTTTGTGATTGCATGAATAAATGCGACAGTCATAATCACCAGTGACCTTCGAAGTGTAGTACTTCTTGACAAAATTAAATTGCGATTTCTGCATAAGGTATCATTTTTATTTACAGTATACATAATAAAATTTAAACGAGATCGGCAATTGAAAGGTCTACAAGCATCTTTTTGTTTGTTTAAATGAGACGCCAAGTACCTAACTTAAGTAAATATTGTAATAAACAAACACTTCCTGAGATACTGAGTTTAAAATCTAAATGAAAGATATGCTAACCGATGACGTCATCAGACGTCGGCGTCCTGGCGAATACGGGATGTTGTAAAGTTGAGGAAACCGAATGTTTTGCTTAAAATTTTATTGACTTTATCTCATCTATACTCTGTTGCTTAATGCCAGAGAGTAATACAATGTAAATTTTAAATTTCAGGTAAACTGCAGTGATAGTTTTTAAAAATTACGAATTTCAGACCTACACACCCCGAATCGGTCCTAAATTAGCGTCACCCTAATTAGCATATAATAGAAAGACGAGTTTGGTGAATAAAAGTAATGTAACAGCGGCGTTACTACAGGTAGTTGAAATATTAATATTTATAAAAAAAATCTACTATGGACAATACTTAATTTTTAAATTTTAGTTTCGAAAATATTAATTAATTTCAATTTCTTTCCTAAAACTTTAACACTCATTATTTCTGTATACACAGTGTGTGAAAAGTCCCGGACCGGTGAATTATTTAGAAAATGGCACACAATATAAAAAAGCTTCCGGTATAAAAGTTGTAGGCCTTAAAAAAATCTATAAAACTAGGACACCTGTAATCATACAGGGTGCCTCAAACAGTCATGGTAAACAAAACTTTGGCTTATTTAAATGGAATGAACCCTTTTTAATCACGTTTTCTGATTCCTCTAAACATTCTAAACAACAATTATGAAACATGTCATATGGCTAAACCCATTAGTTATATACAACAGGTAAGATATTACCTACATTTTGCATTTTCACAAGCTGGTACCAGAATATTTTGCGTCACTGTCATATTAATTTCTGAAAATGTCTCTCAACGAAAGAGAACGTATAACTTTACTAATGATCAGAGGTTTTGGAGACCGACAAAGATCATTTACCGAAACAAAGTAATTTTTCAATATAACTTTTCCAAGCCGACAGCCTATATCAAAATCTACAGTTGTGAGAACAGTTCAAAGATTGGAGGAAACCGGGTGTTGCAGAGATAAAGTTCGTTCCGGAAGACCAAAATCGGCAACTGGTGATGAAAAAAAATTCCACATTTGTCGTTGAGAAAAGCTGCTACCCAAGTTGATGTATGTTTTAAATCAGTTGAAATTATTTTAAAAAACAGTGATTTTTACCCCTATAAAATAACTTTACTCCAGGAATTATCAGAAGACGATTTCGAACGTGCAATGGAATTTTGCGAAGTAATAATGCAAAAACAGGAAGAAAATAACAATTTTTTTTAATCAAATAGTTTTTTCGGATGAGGCAACATTCATGTTAAAAGGTAATGTCAATCGACTTAGTTGTCGTTACTGGGCTGATCAGAACCCACATTGGATGAGAGAAACACACACTCAACACCCCCAGAAAGTAAATGTGTGGGCCGGTATTATTGGCAATACATTAGTGGAACCTTTTTTTATAGAGGGGAATTTGAATCCAGAATATTATCTCCACATGCTGCGAAATCAAATTGTGCCGGCAATAACCAATACAGTAGGACCACTATTACGACATACGTGGTTTCAGCAGGACGGAGCTCCTCCTCATTTTGGGCAAGCTGTCAGAGTTTACTTAAATAATACTTTTTCTAATTTTGTCTCGAAAAATAGATATTTCGAACGCGCTAGCGAGTTCGAAATATATCCATTTCGAACTCCGAATTTTATTTTTTAAAAGTTGGCATTGGTAATATTTAAATGTTTTATTCTGTTGACGTCTGACGTTTCCTGTTATTGTGATCCATGAGAAAAGAAAGTTTTCGGAATTTCTCTGGTAAAAGTTGATTTATCGTTTTATTAGCAATATCCCTTAACTCAGGGGGAGTTGAACTTAGATTATCATGCTCCATATTTTTTTAATTATAAAAATGAACAACTCTATGAAATATTAAAACACAAGTTTGGTGACAATGACACAAAGAAAATATTATTTATTGTCAAGGCTACTATGATAAAAGTAAATTTATAGTATTACCAACATAGAATTTAGACATACAAATTTACAAAATTTGAAGGGTTCATTTTCTTTTTAAATATGTATTTTCTTATTGAAAAAAATACAAAATAGAAAAAATAGTATAAAGTACGTGTTTTATAAAGCAGTTAGAGCACTTGTCCCGTTAAAAAACTCGCCGCAAGCGGCTCGTTTTTTAACATGGACGCGTGCTATAAGATGATGCTTTATAAAACATGTACTTTAATATACTATTTCCTAACCGCTGGATAGGGCGAAGGGGCCCCATAGAATGGCCCGCTAGGTCGCCAGACTTAACGCCCCTTGATTATTTTCTCTGGGGATAACTAAAAAATAAAGTGTATGTGACAAAACCTGCAGATCTGAACGAATTGAGAAGAAGAATTATTGAAGAATGTGAATCTATTAACCAAGAAATGTTACAAAACGTCATCGACAAATTTTATTATAACCTAGCCCATTGTCTCACTGTGGGAGGGGACATTTTCAACATTTAATTAAATAACGACTTACTTAAATTTATTTTTGTTCTTGTAAATTGGTTATTAATTTTACTGCCTGTATTTAATTTAATTGTTATTAAATTTTTGACAAAACTTGCGTGGGTACATTTAGTACAATTTTTATGTTTTTTTTTCCAGTTTTAACGCAAAACATTCTGGTACCAGCTTGTAAAAATGCAAAATGTAGGTAATATCTTACCTGTTGTATTTATGCCCTTTAACTCAAATTATTTCTTAAATTAATGGGTTTAGCCATATGACATGTTTCATAATTGTTGTTTAGAATGTTTAGAGGAATCAGAAAACGTGATTAAAAGGGGGTTATTCCATTTAAATAAACCAAAGTTTTGTTTACCTTGACTGTTGGAGGCACCCTGTATAATTACAGGTGTCCTAGTTTCATAGATTTTTTTAAGGCCTACAACTTTTATACCGAAAACTTTTTCATATTGTGCGCCATTTTCTAAATTATTGACCGGTCCGAGACTTTTTACACACTGTGTATATAAACATTTTTAGATCATACTTTATAAAACAAACTATCATTAATTTTTTATTAAGATTCACACCGTTAAATATTCGCATATCATTACGAAACACCCTGTATAAAATTGTTAAGCTCTTATAAGAAATGAGATGAGATGATTTCAAAAAACAAAAAGTTCGGAATAGATCTATTATGGCAGAGTTTTTAATTTTTTTATGGGGTTAAATAAAATTATGATACATCTCTGAATACTGCTGCAAAAACACCCAAAAATACCGTCTAAAATATTTCCGAAAAACAGGATATCCCGTTCGAAAATAAAACCGGCAAAGCAACCCTTAGATTCGGGGTAAAATCGTAGTAAGTATCCCACAGGAAGGGGTGTTTCTCTACGGATTGCGTTTCCGCCAGAACATCCGCAACTATTTTCGAATCAAAGAGTCCATTATGAGGCTCTACGCCCCGTAGGGACGTGTCAGAACGACGTCGAAATTTCGGCAAACGGGTCCTTTGATTTCACAGGAAGTCGTAATCTCCTTGTGTGGCGCCCCGGATTGAGAACAGACGGACAGGGTCATTGAATTATTTGTTTTTATTGGATGATAAACGGTAATGGGTATATATCGGTGTTATTAGAGTAAAGTACAATAATTAGACAATTTTATTTCATTGCCTGATTAGTCTTAGTAAAAAACTTAGATATAAATGGAAATTTAAATTGGAAAATGAAACTTTGTTTGATCATTTATAAGTAAACTTTAAATCATTTTTAGATGTTATTTTGTTGGCATGCCTTTCAATATTTAAATCCCTAAAATCTTAAGTCCCTTCATCGGAGAAAATGTGAGGTCTAATAAATCAGTTTTTTCCAATAAATTTTGGGCAAACCACTGACAGTAATTCCTGAGTCCCGTATTTCTGAAATACTGACACTTTATAAAGAAAGAAATTTAACTGTTACTCTTTTTTTTTCATTTTTTGAAATGTCAAATTTATTTTCAATAGTAGTCTACTAAGAGTAGAAACAGATATAATTTTTAATGCCAATCAACATTTTCTTATTCCATTTTACTCTAAAATTAAAATTAAGGGTACTTTTCTCATAGGTCAATTTTGATTTTTTTTTTAATCATCCTGTACATACTATCTCAAGTTTGAATAGCCTAATATTATTTTTTCAGTAAGCAGAACTTTTTATAAAGAGTAACTTTCTTTTGTAAAATTTATATTAAACAAATTTCCCACATGTACAGAACTTAAGCGGACACACTGTATATTTTTAATACTCCTGTACGTACGAACTCGTCAGCTATGCTAGTTCGCACACCTCGTTGCCGCTGTCGAAAAGCACCGATCGTTCGTAGCTGACAAGAGTTGGCCAATCAGAGTGCCATAATTTCTTGAGATTCGTACGCATTCTTGAACAGAGATTACTATTTTTGATGGTTTACATATAAAAATAGTTAATCCAGGAATAGTTTTGTCCATTTAAGAATACACCCTCAAAAATATGTTTAAATATGTCTCGTCATAGAATAGTAATTTTTAATTTACCTTGTTAAAAAATTAAAAATGTACGTTGATTACACTATAGTAAAATATAATTTTTCGCGTTTTAAGAAGTTTGGTAAGTAAATACCGCGTTATTTATTGTATCTAGTTTTAGAGTAGTAGGTATAAAAAATGTTGCTTTTTATTATAACTTTTTCAAAAAAGTCGTTTACTTCTGCCTGGATTTGTATGCAGCACTGGTTCCAACATCACGAGCCGCCACCGCCGCATGCAGAGTGCCATTAAGGGTTTGTCCTCGCAGTGGTGCCTGATAAATAAATTCAGACTTAATAAAAAATGTAAAGAGGACTAACAGCCATACTAAAAGTATATTAAGTAATGATTTTATATTAATCAGTTCATTATTTTTAGTATCATATTTCCAACAATATCCCAAAAGATAAACCAAAGCCATTACTTCCTCCCAATAAAAAACATAAAAATCACCGGCTGGGCATTGAACAAACATAAACAATTCGAGTATTATATCTAATACAACTTCCTGTTGTAAAAGCTTTTATTCATTGAAATGTATATTTTTATCAGTTACCAATTTATTGTTTTTGATACCTATAGTCGTATCAGCTTTCCGGCTAGGTATTGTATAGTTGCTATCGATGCAAATGTATCGACATCCTGTACTGTACTGATGTTGATGGTACTTATTTACCGGGTGGGACAAAACAAACATATTAAACATCAACATGTGAATATTTTCGAATAAGGGTGTCAGAGTATTTAAGTATAGTAAAGTTTACATTATATTGAGAGAAGAATCTGCTGAAAGCGACAGAGAGTTAGGAACAAATCCATTTTGTGAACCTGCGTGTATTATTGTTATTATTTTGCCTTTATTTGAAGGAGCCTGGGTTTGACATTTTTTTGAAAGATCATTCCATCCTTTTCTTACAGTGTCATGTGTATCGAACCATGTTTCGTCAAGGTAGATAATTGGTCGATTTTCTGCTCAATATTGTTAATTAGCCGTTAAATATTTATGACGCCATTCCCGTAAACATTGAGTTAATTACGGTTTGTGTGTGATATTTGAAACCCATTTTAAGCAAAATCTTTCTGCTATAATAAATGTTTGTTTGGTTCTGTTGGTAAGACTCTTTCTTAAGGGAACCAGGGTAGGTACAGATTGTTCTTCATACATTTGATAAATCTTCGTCCCTAATAGATCCAAATCATCCGTCGATTTTGTTTTTGGATCGCGCATATTTTGACATAAAATGTAGGCATACAGGATGTCCCACAAAAGTGTGTCAGAAAAAATATGTTTTTCTTAAATGGAAATCCATGTATATTATTGCATTTTCGGAATCTCCGGAAAATTCTAGACATGTTTCATGAATATTTGACAAAGTGTCACTGTATTGTTAATCGAAAATATTTACAATGCGTTTAACCGAGACTCAGAGAATCGAAATATTAACTATGCTTGGCTGTGGTGAGAAAACTAGAACACACAACGAAGTTCGAATAATGTTCAACAATAAGTATCCGAACAGAGAACCTGTAAGTCAATCTACAATCAGTAGAATTGAGGCTAAGTGGAGAGAGACTGGCACTGTTAAGGATCTTGGCAAACCTGGAAGGCCTGGACATCCTTGTTTCATTACACCAAAATCCGAACGTCTCAAGTACTCAGCTGGCTTTAGATAACACGATTCATAGGTCGACTGTAACAAAATTTTTAAAGAAGGAAAAGTGGCACCCATATAAAATTTGATTAGTTCAAGAGCTATTTGAAGATCATCCAGACCGCAGAAACGAGTTTTGCCAGACCATGACCGAGCGAACTGATAATGACCCTAGACTAGTAAAACAGATATGCTTTTCAGACGAAGCAACGTTTTTCTTGAATGGAGAAGTAAATAGGCATAATTTCAGATACTGGGCGCCAGAAAATCCACACTGGTTTAGGGAAAGTCATTCTCAGGATTATGAAAAGGTGAATGTATGGGCAGGGATTGTTAATAACAGAGTAATAGGACCATACTTCTTTGAAGGAACTTTGACGGAAGAACGTTTTAGAAAACGACTTGATTCCAGCACTAGCGACACTATATCCTGATGAAAATAATCCAGACATGCCAAAACCAAGCGTTATTGTTTCAACAGGACGGAGCTTCGCCCCATTACGCTGCGATTGTTAGAATATTCCTAGATAATGTTTTCCCAAACCGGTGGATAGGCAGGCGTGGCTCAATAGAGTGACCACCTAGGCCACCCGACCTTACTCCACTGGACTACTTTTTTTGGGGTTATGTTAAAAATAAAGTGTATAAAGATAAGACACGCACGCTTGATACTCTCAAAGAGAGCATTCGTAACGTGATTAGGAATATTTCTCCAGAAACCGTAGAAAAAGTACAGCAGGAATTTATTGATCGTCTGGGGTACTGCAGAGCTGTTAATGGCGGACACTTCCAGCATTTGCTAAAATAATTTCTGAGATTTTAAAAAATGTAATTTAGCTGCAATAAAGTATTATTTTATTATTTGAACGTAAACATTTCGTGAACAGTTGAAGATAGGTTTAGGATATTATACATGAAACATGTCTAGAATCTTCCGGAGAATCCGAAAATGCAATAATATACAGGGATTTCCATTTAAGGAAAAAATATTTTTTATTTATTATTTATTATTATAATTTGGGGCATTTTATGGATAATTAGGGTTTTATGGCAGTCAAAAAATCAAGGGTATAATGTTAACTTTACTATACGCTATAAAACGTTTAAAGAGAGACATTATTAATCGAAACGTTTTACTCGCAAGAGCACAACATTTTTACTTACATCTGTAGTCCACTTCTTACTCCCTATCAGTATTTAGTATCACATTTCCCCTAATCAAATATTTTTTTCGCATCCTATTCTACCGCACAGCGCGCCCTTGTTTAGACAGAAAACATATGTGCTGGTCGGGGCTTTGAAAGCGTACACCCCAAAATGCTTTTAACGGATCGTCCCTGTAACCGTTTTTAGCATCCACTAAATCTATTTTGACCTAACTATTATTGGATCAACCCCCGGGGTGATCGAGACGTCTGTCGGGGGCAACAAGGGTTATAGAACGGGCCTTTAAAAACCGTTTTCTTCCGGTTTGTTTATTTTTTACCTACCGATACATGGGCTTGCCATTTATTAAAGTTAAAACAACACACAACCTTTATTTTTGATGAGATAATACAAAACCCTGCCTAACTCTGATTTTAAAAGGTCTATGCTGATAAATAAAAATCCAAGTAGTTTTAGCTGAAAAGTGGCTTGTTCAAGTATACTGAGACATTGACATAGTCACAATACTTTAAAAAATTCTGTTGCATCTGTTTCGTCAGCTGCCGAAACAAATTATTATGTAGGTATTGTATTCTACGGAAAGCAGCTGCTCCCAAAGACTATATACCTGCTCTCACCTTCCAAACATTCTTATAAGTTTTTGACCCCGACAGATGCATTGTCTTTAAATTATAGTAAAATTAATTCTTCTTTGATTCTATGTTTCCTGACAATTCATGTTTTTAATTGTTACAGATTCAACTTGCTTGTACAGGCAACAAAAATCCTCGACGGTCAAAATAGGCTACTACGTCAAAATGGCATTGCAAGCAGCTGAAGGACCAATAAGGTACGGGATTACATCGGACTGGGATAGACTTGCCGCTTATAGAAGACACCATTCGCAACAGAATTCTTATGAGAACAATGATATTCTACCAAAAGGTAAAAAAAGTGAATGCATTTATTTATTTACGGTAGATATCATTATAAAAAGATGCAACTACAAATATGGTAAAAGAATGGAGTAAATAATTATGAATTTGCAATATTAAATCACTAAATCTATACGAGCATAGCATCTCCTAACAAATCTAATAATTGAGGAATGAAACACAAAGTCTGCTCCACTAATTTAATAAAAAAGTTCAGATTAACATCCCAAACATGTTTCGAAGGTATAAACCTTCATCTTCAGTGGGTAATTATTAAGATGTTATTTATGAAGAGACCAATGACATTGTTAAATTTATTTAAACTAATGTTGCAGAAAAATTCTTTTTAAGAAGACATATATAACTTTAATTAGATAACTAATACATATTTAAATCAAAGTAAAATTTTTTATAAAATAAAATTAATTTAAAATGAATTTGGTTTTATTTTAAATTTATTAAAAAACCCAAATTTTACTGGGAAAATGTAATAGGGTACGACCATCATGGTGGATTCGTACCAAATCTAAATCATTTGGTACGAATCCACCATGATGGTCGTACCCTATTACATTTTCCCAGTAAAATTTGGGTTTTTTAATAAATTTAAAATAAAACCAAATTCATTTTAAATTCATTTTATTTTATAAAAAATTTTACTTTAATTTAAATATGTATTAGTTATCTAATTAAAGTTATATATGTCTTCTTAAAAAGAATTTTTCTGCAACATTAGTTTAAATAAATTTAACAATGTCATTGGTCTCTTCATAAATAACATCTTAATAATTACCCACTGAAGATGAAGGTTTATACCTTCGAAACATGTTTGGGATGTTAATCTGAACTTTTTTATTAAATTAGTGGAGCAGACTTTGTGTTTCATTCCTCACTTAAAATATTACTCCACTGTGAGATGGACTACTTCCATGAAATCTAATAATATCTGTATCATTTACATTTTTTAACATGTACGTTTAAAACTATTGAGAGGTTCGTGGATGTCACAATAATTACTGTCTTAATTTCTTGATAATGAGCAATTTGTAACATGGAGTTTGGGTAGAAGGTCACTGCAATCAATGCATGTATAGAAAAGGGACCCCACGTCATTTTTACAAATTTTGAGAATTTTTAGTATTATACAAGATTGCTCAGGAAGTCGGGGCACACGTAAACTTTAATTTTTTTGAATGAAATACCCCAAATTTTATTCGATTTTTGAATTCTACCTAAAATTCTAAATATTTTTCATGTATCATACCCTATTTCAATATTCAGCTGTTTTCGATTTATTACAATCTAAACAATAATGATGGCAATTTTCATGAAATTAATGAATAGGGAAGAAAATACGGAAACTTATTACCTTTATTGTAGTAACCCTGGTAACTAAGCACATTATTATAATTTTTCGCCACTGTCATCTTATTTGTGTTAAAGTGACAGTATTGCCAAAAAAAGTTACGTTGTATTGTTTGACACGTTTTAAGAAAAATGCACTTAAGTGAAAGAGAGCGCAAAAATATCATCCTTACAAAATTTGTCTTGCCCATGAACTAAATGGGGATGATTTCGATCGACGCCTTCCGTTTTGCGAGAATATGCAAAACATCTGCAATATTGACGGAAAATTCGCGCAGGATATTTCATTTACTGATGAGGCTACATTCTGCCTTAATGGAACAGTCAACCGACATAGGTATTGGTCGACAGAGAATCCTCAGTGGATGCAAGAGGCCCATACATAGCACCCACAGAAGCTTAACGTATGAGCCGGAATTTTACGTAACAGAATATTAGGGCCTTTCTTTCTCGAAGAGACGTTAAACGGAGAGAGGTATTTGGAGTTTTTACAGTTTGAATTAGTTCCTGCTTAAGCTGGCCTATATCCAGATCACGATGAACAAGATAGTCCTAAAAGAATCATTTGGCTCCAACAAGACGGTACACCGCCCCATTACGCCGCACGGGTACGAGAATACCTAAACGAGGTTTTCCAACATAGATGGATAGGTAGAAGGGGAGAAATAGAAAGGCCAGCTCGCTCACCCGATTTAACACTCCTAGATTTCTTTTTGTGGGAATATTTGAAAGAAAGAGTGTACAAGAACAAGCCATCGGATTTAGAGACATTAAAACTGATAATGCAACATGAAATTCGACAAATTCCTAAACAGGTTATTGGGAACGTTCAAAACGAATTTGTTTTACGTTTAGGACACTACCAAATTGTCAATAGCCATCAATTTGAACATTTAATTAAGTACTCTACTTTTTACAATCAGATTTAAAAGCTGTTGTTTTTACCTAATAAACGTAGGTATGTTACATGAAAAATATTCAGAATTTTAAGTAGAATTCAAAAATCGAATAAAATTTGGGTTTTTTATTTAAAAAATTAAATTTGACGTGTGCCCCGACTTCTTGAACAATCCTGTATGATACTAAAAATTCTCAAAATTTTTAAAAATGATAAATAAAATCGACGGGTCTGAGCGTTTCTCGAAAATATACATGGTTATGAAATATTGGGGGTGTTCCATGTGATGTTGATTCGGATTTGAACAAATTGTCCTCAAAAGAGTTATTTTATATTGATATCTTTATCGTCCATTCCTATTTCGCGCAATCTACCGACCAATAAGTCATGTTTTACGTTGTCAAATGCTTTATGGTTGTCGATGAAACAAATGAACACGTTCTGAGCGTTGGTCGTAGCATCTATGTACCAGAGTATTTCCGCTCATTTCTTCACATTTGTTGAAGAGTCTAGAATACGTAGAAATGTCTTGGGTGCATGACACGGAACTTATATTTTTCAAAAATTTGATTCAGTTACAACACAACTATATCATTAACAAATGCTAAAAAGAAGAGAAGCCCACAGGTGGTGCTTAAGGCACTTTTGAGTAAACGTAAATCTTAAATCTCCCCAGAAATAAAATTATTAAATAATTATAAGCGGTTTGTGATTGAAATTGATCAAGAAGCTAACATAAATACCACCAAAGCAGGATTCAATTAATTCTACTATATTTTTTTTTTCAGATCCTAGACAATGGACTAGAGAACACGTAAGCCAATGGCTAAGACACCTGACATCGGTACATAACCTACCCGAGGTACCCTCATCCAGGTTCCTCATGAATGGTAAGGCGTTGTGCCTTATGTCCCCCAGTATGTTCCTCTCCAGAGTTCCTTTAGGAGGCAAACTTTTGTATAAGGATTTCCAGTTAAGGCTTTGTGCAGCTATGTATTCGAGAAACTAGTTTTAATTTTGTAAATGGGTTACTTATTTATTTTTTGTATATTTGGTTCTTGGAGAGTTGTAATTAGTTTGTATAAGTTTTGGAATAATAAGCTGGTTAGTGATATCTCAAAAAGGGAGGGAGATTATGATAATGTTGGATCTTTAATATCCCTTAGAGTATAGTTGATATTGATTGGATGGACTGTCTACCTCAACGGTCTATTAACCTATTTCGTGTTGAAGGAATTTAGTAGATTTTGTTTGGCAGCAGATAGAATGTTGATTTGTATTTGTACAAGGTTTTTGCAAGATTGGCGAATACTTATGGCATTTTATAATGCCTGTTCTTAGGCCTAGTAAAGTGATATTGAAAAATTGAGATAATTTCCAAAAGACCGGCGCCGAAGATGCCACAAGTATTTCTAATATGCCACTTGCACTGAAAAATCCGATTCCACTTTTAGAAATCTAATCGAATATGATGAAAGAGTAATTAGACTGATTTCTTTTGTTTATTTTTGTAAAATATGAATTTTGTATATTTTGCTAGTCATGTAAATAATTTCCATTGGTTATTTAATTTTTAGAACATTTGTAATACCTTTCAATTAAATTTAGTTGAATCCACAAATAAATTTTGATTAAAAAAATAAGTTTTTGATTGATTTCCATGTTTCCAACGTAACTGATGTTTGAAGGTGTCCGCTGTCTAATCGTTCGGCAGTCATACATATTATACTTTTCAGTTAACGCTATAGTAAAGCTTACATTATACCGTAGATCTTTTGACTGCCATAAAACCCTAATTAAATAATTTAAAATGTGTACAGTTTTTTCAAATTGAAAATTTTAATCACAATAACTTGTAATAGCGAATTACCTAACAAGTGCAGGGAAAACATTTTCCGCAAGTGTCAGGTACAATAGTTTTTCTACAGACGTGGGGAAATAAGTAACACATATTTCAAAGAAATTTAGTAATTTTTAATTAACTATAATAATCACATACATATGTAACAGTAACTAATTCTGAGGAAAAAAGTAATAACTACATTTAATAGGTAACTGTTAAAAAAACTTATTCTTTGTTTTTTAAACTACAGTGACTTTATACAAGACAGTGGCGACAATAGTGGCCCAAGCCGCTATGTTGCGGGAAATTATTTTGTTACCTTTGTTTTATGTGGAGTAAAAGTTTTGACAAATGGCGAAAGTTCAAAATTTTATATATTATTGATTTTGACATAATCGCGTCGAAAAATTTTTCCTCACTAGTGTGGAAAAATCAATTTTCCGCCCTGATATCCGTGCGGAAAATTGGGTTTACCACACGTCTGTATAAAAAAATCTTTTTCATATTCCTAGTGTACTTTGTTGACGACTGTAAAAACTTAAGTTTTAGTAAAATTAATAAATCTGTATTTCGGTATTTCATTAATTTTTATGGTACTTATTATGTCTCAAAATATTATTAGTATAATAATTCATCTTTACTTTGGTTTGGTTAAAATGTCTCTTTAATTCAAAATAAAAATAAATCAGTATGTCTAGGTCGTCGTTCGTGTCTGTGTGTGTCTACCAAAACTATTTAAGGAATGTGTATGAATGTTGTCAAATTGCTTTACGAAATGTAACAAGTTTTATAGAAATTATGCTTAATACCACCGATGAATACAGAATGTAACGTAGTGGTTAAAAAGTAAGAAAACATTATCATTTAAACTTATAAGGTGACAGGTATTTTAATTTTATTTAATCTGTTTTGCACCTAACGATTCTAATTAACCGACAAATAGAAAATATTAATTGAATTATCTATTTACTAGCAAATCTGACAACGTGTGAATGTGCATCATTCTTTCTGTCAACTCTCAGTCGATTAATAGGATTGTGGCTATCTTTATTTGTTTCACATCATTATAAACAGAGACAAAACGTATAATTCAATATCGAGCATGTGGTTGATAGGGACACGCCTTCACAGCCTCGCTCTGACAACCAGTGGTGGAGGTGAAAGGCTACGTGTTTTTATAACAGAGCGAATTTTCCTTGACGTTTTGTGAAATTATTGCTTGTGATGTTGAAGTCAGAAATAAAGCATTTAATTTGCCGTTTTTTTTAATTAACAACTTTTGGCCATATATTAAACATGATGTTTTTAACTTTATCTGTAAAAACAGCGACGTCAGCGACTTCATCAGGGCATGGGCATCCATTATGGGCTCTTCAAACGCATAGAAATGTTTAGGAAACCACTTAATTTGTAAATTTTGTTATTTCTTGGTAAAATTAGGGCGTGGCACCCAAAAAATTTTCGTCTGCGGCGCATTTTTTTCGCAACCCGTTAGTAAACCTCCCCGAATTAAAATCTAAAATTCACCACTGGTGCCTAGGGCCTACGAAACCTTTAATCCGGCGCTGGGTTACTGTCACTTAAAGAACTCGCCTGCATTATATTATTTGCTGTTTTGAATAACCACCAAAATAATAAAACTCAATTGCTAATATCCTCTTGATTGAAACTTGTCTACGGCACTGAACGTTGGTTAGAGGCGAAAAGAAAGCGCGCGAGCGCCTTTAGATATGGTTTTTTTTTACCTGCATTGTCAAATTGAGTAGACCAAGTACCGTAGGGTGTAAAGTAAAGGCCCTTAATGACATGCTGATTTTGGTACATTTTACGAGAATTTAAATGAAATATTTTAAAACCTGGCAACATGTAACGACTTATTAATGCCCAATATTCCCAAGCGGTTTTGAATGCTTTTATTTCAGTTAAAAGTGTGTGAATCGATGTTAATTATTTTCTCCGCACACCGTCAATGGTGATAAGAACAGTTTTGCCAATTATTTTGGGATCGTAGTTTAGTTAGCTTTCCTACATCCCTGCACTGAGGGTGGGCTTTCGCTCCCCTCACAGATCCGTTTATCAAAGCAATATTTTAGGACCAGTGTTGACACAGAGAACCTTGGACACAGGGTCCTTTACTCCTTATGAACGTTACATATTTCGACAACAGCGGTCTCTGATAGAAGCCATTTAAACTGCGGTGCATGCACCACCAAGGTACCAGTCTGGTACTTTAGCTTGTTCATGCTAGGTATTACAGATGGCGCTACACTTAAAGCTAGTACCAGTAAATCAGTGTACTTTTCAGAGAATTATCAGAGGTGATGCTAGTGGTCCGTGTACTAAGAATTGTACTAAAGTAGGGAAGCGTTTTTGGAGTTGCATAAGGCGTTCGATTTAATTCCGGAAGATGGCAGCAGAAACCTATAATTTAGAATTTAAATTATCGAAGAATAAAAGCATCAAGGAAAAAATAGCTTGCAAGCAAAAACATATTTGTGGTTCAGAACACTTGTGGAGGTCAGATAATTCTTAATTTTCTCCCTCTAGCTTCTTCTAGTTACCTTAAATACTTTTTGTACACTTCCTTAATTTCCTTAATGGCTTTACGAAAATCTTGTCTGTAAGGTTTCCTTCGTGACAATAAGAAATAAAGCCATAAAAGTTTATAAAATCAATAAAAGTTCAGGTAGTCAATCACAGATTTAGTATGGGCGCATCAATATAATTACAGAATTATTAATGTATATAATTAAGATAAATACGAATTAATTAAATATCTCCTCGGGGTCTTTATAAGCCATGTAAACCAGTTTTTGTTACCAATAATTATTAAGTGGTTTTGTTTATCATTATTTAGCCAAAAATAATTACAGTCGGATCGATCTGAATATTTACATGGAGTATAGATCTACTTGGTATGGGGACACTTTGAAAGAAACACAGGATTTTGAGTAGCAGAGTTGGGGATAAAACTACACTAATAAAAAGGATATCTTAATGTAAAGCAAAGCCGCCATGTCTTTCGACATGTCCAAATGAATATTATCTTGGGTAAAGTCAGTCATGTACTTGAAAGCAAGTTCTGTAAGTATTTTAACGGAAAGAAAATATCTCTTAAGCTAAGATAACAGATTGTAAAAATACCAAGCATCGCCTTCATCACTCCAAAAATAAATGAAATCAGTGCAAAATGAAAAAAAATATTCACAATTAAAAAGTGTAGGGTAAACTGGTCCATAGTGGGACACGGGACACGGTTCATAGTGGGAATTTCCCTCTGCATGCCTTTTTATCATTAGGTATGGTAGAGCTATGTTTTAGTGTATATGGTATGTTTATGTCAACGGTTAAGAATCACTTAGTGTTGTATCAATTTATATGGTGAAATTACAGATATTTTAAATTCGGGTAAGTGATAGGCTGAAATTTTTTATTCGCATGATCAGATTTTTTCGAATAATTCGTTGAAATTTACATTTTTTAACTAGTTTTTGGCATGAATATTTAAGACATTCATAACCTCAATGTTGCCTACATCTATTTATGCCTAGTCCTACCACTTTCATTAAATAGTGATAATGTTTATTTCAATGCATGACAGTGGCGGCTCGTGGGTGTATAATGGGGTGAGGCTAGAAAATAGCGCCGCAGACGAAAATTTTTCGCGATTTCAAGGTCATTGGCTTAAAATGAGAAGTTAGGAATTCAACCAGCAATATAATTATTTTGAAATACTAGGTTTCACGAGAAAAATATTCAATTTGCAAGGTCAGGGTCAATTTCTCACAGTGCATCCGCTATTGTGCCTCAATTTTGCTCTACTCTCGTATGCCACAGAATTCTTAATATGTTCTTTGGAACTTTCGTGTGATTTTACCGCCCGTGAAAATTTTTTTAAATCAGAATACCCACCCCCTGAACTCCAATTGTTTTTTACGCTGCCTAATAAAATACACGGCCAGCAATACAAACTTTGTTTATATGAACTCCCGCAAAGCCATTTGTAACAATCATATTATGAAGTTTGAAATGATCGCGAACTTTCCCGACCCACCCTCTTTTCGCTAAAAACTGCCGTTATTTGTGGTGTTGGTCGACTCTCCAAAATTTGCCGTTTTTCTATCTCAGGTCGTCGCGAGAAAGGGGTTTCAAGCAAAGACAAAACAATATCGTGAGAGGGATTCATAATTTAAATTAAAATAGGCACAAAGCACAAAAAAAATAATTTTATGTAACGAAACCTTGGACCTTGGCAATGGCAATACTGTATTAATTATTAAAATAAAAAGCAAATCGGCTTACTCACCTGATGTAAAGGGCTCTTACCTTACCTTACCTTCTATCACCAACCACAACCGACTCTAGGAGTCGGTATGTGCACCAACACAACAAGAAAACAAATTAATTAGTTGTCAGTATTTTAACCCGCAGACCTGCCTCGAAAATCTAAAATCACGATAGGTTAACAATTATAAACGAATGGCACTAATTAAATCTAATAACCCGACACCTGATCCTACGAGAAGAAAAGATATATGAGCCTGTTAACAATAAAACATTGCCAAGTTTCAAATAGGCACTAGGCACCCACCTATAATCTTTAATTTTTATCTGTTTTTTGTTATTGGAATTTAATTGCATATTTATTAATAATATCTTATAGAACAATGAAAACATTTATCAATCATTTCTAACTTATTTTTTTATGTTTTTAAAAATAAAACATTTAAATAATAAGTAAATAAGTCAATAAGTGTCCTTGTTCAATAAACATTTGGCAACATGCAAGCCATTGCAAGCTACTGTAAAAATAATACGATATATAGGCCCAAATGATGGGCCTCACTCGCCTACAAAATTTGCCTATTCTTCCTGTTCTGCGCAATTAATGCGGTGGAGGTGCCGGGTTGGAGAGCATAGCGTTTGTGACGTAAAGGAAGCTCAAGTTTTTGGGATTACCTTTTTCTTTTTATGCGAGCAGGCAACGATTTCAGTTTTTAAAATTAATGTTGGATGGGGTGCGCGCTAAATTTTAAAGATAATATGTTGAACTTTGATGGTAATTCAATGTTCTATTGTTTTGATACTTTTAATGATTGGAAATTAGTTAAAAAACGTTTTATATTTAAATAAATAATTTATTAATTTTACATGTGAGGCCCGGCCTCAGTTGCTTTATACGACGAGCCGCCACTGATGCATGATGGTCCATAGTGGGAAAATATATTGCGGTCCATACTGGAATATCATAATACATGCTAAAAAATTGCATTCGTTGCAGATTTCAATATGCCGAGGCATCCAAGATCACAGCTATCATCAGTTTTTCAAAAAAGCCAAGATTTTCGCGTGCTGCTGTGGAAGATGTTGTCACAAATCAAATGACTTTGATAAATGCTGCTAAAAAGCACGGTGTCAGTAAATCAGCTTTACATCGAACAGTAAAGAAGTTTCGAGCAGCTAATGAAATCAATCATAATACCGTTGATTTCGGACGAAGCCTCGGTTTCAAACAAATATTTACAAATAAAGAGGAGCAGCTTTTAAGCAATTATCTAATTGAAGCTTGTGAAATGTGCTATGGCTTATCCTTATTAAATACTCGATAGTTAGCTTACGATTACGCAGTTGCTAATAATAAAACTGTACCTCAATCTTGGCACGAGAATAGAAGAGCTGGAGTGGAATGGGTGAATAATTTCAGGAAAAGACATACTGCGTTAACGCTTCGCAAACCAGAAGCAACTAGCCTTGGCAGAGCTACTAGCTTCAATAAGCATAATTTGACCACATTTTTTAATAATTTGAGAAGTGTAATAACAAGACATAGTATTCAGCCAAACCAAATATTTAATTGTGATGAGACAGGTATCACAAATGTGCATAAACCCAGAAAGATACTGGCTAATATTAAACAGAAACAAGTCGGAAAGGTGACAAGTGCTGAACGAGGGACATTGATAACAATGTGCGCCACAATATGCGCTAATGGAACATATGTACCGCCGTTCTTCATATTTCCATGAAAAATATTCAAGCCTTTCATGCTTACTGGAGCTCCTCTGGGATCAGACGGTGCAGCCTATCCCACCGGTTGGATAACGGGTGAAAATTTTATTAAGTATATAGAGCACTTTATCAAACACGTGCGCTGCAGTAAGGAGCATCAAGTTCTTTTAATCCTTGATAACTACGAGAGCCGTTACGATGTTCGTAAAGCTGCCCCCTCACATTTCTGGAACTACGACACGGGCTGCTCGCCAATTTGTTTTTTCTATCGATTTTTCAAAATTTAAGATAGATTACAAATCCCATTATAGACCACTACGATTCCCATTATGGACCATATAGTGGTACATAGTGGAACAAGTGGTATATAGTGGGATTTATTAAATAAAATGTAAAATACCTTAATAATTAGTTTAAATCCGTATAAGTTTGTTTCCTTAAACGCATATCTTGGTTTATGTATGTTCGTTATTAGGTAATAAAAGTATTTTTTCCACTACTAACCTATAACATCGCCATTATTGACCGATTATTGACGTTAGAAATCGTTTTTCTCTACCTTATAAGTTATTATTGACCATGGTCAATAATAAGGCATTGAAATCCATTATTGACCGATCTTCAAGAATCTATTTGAAGGCAGGTAACTTGATTTTTTGATTCTACAACATAAATTCATAAACATGAATGTGGTTAGGTAACCAGATAATTATCAATACATATTAGATTACTTGATATTGTAAAATATCGATACAATCAACATTTTTTCTGCTTCCATCCTTAATTCTGGAGGTGTACACATAATAATATCACTAACATTTTCTTTCCTCATTTAAAAAAAAAACGGAAAACTCGTGAAATATGATGACATAAATGAACAAAAATTGACATTAACAAAGCCACCTGACAAAACAACAAAATATTTTGCCAATTCCAAAGCGCACGTAACTTGATTAAAAAATATACTTATACCTACCTATAATTTTTTATAATTATTAATACTATAAAGATAAATGTCTTATAAAAGTTTGTAGTAGTGGAAAAAATATTATATTAACCACGGTTTAGACAGCTTATAGCCCTCGCGTCTTAAATCCCTCGTCGCTCCGCTCCTCGTGATTTAAACTTGCCGCTCGGGCAATAATGATGGCTGTCTAAACCTTGGTTAATAATATACTATTAAGAGATGCATAATATTATTTTTAAAAAATCTGTCCCACTATGGACCAGTTTACCCTACTCCTTTAATTTGAGCCACAGTGTATATGCTAGTGATAAGTCACTGATAGAAATTTTAGACTTGGAGTTTACCTGCTAAAAGAGATCACTTAACAAAAAATACATTCTACAGGGTGTTACTTAATGATAGGCCGTTGTTATATTGTTTTCGGGTTAAGCTAAAAATACAACGTTTTTGTCTCTTGATATTTTTTCGTATCTTACTTCGTTTTCGAGAAAAAAAAATAAAAGCCACTTCATCGCCTGTCGAATTTTTTTTCTATTTTAACTTATTCTTGTTTATTGAAGCATTTCAACAGGAATGAGCCCATAAGGAAACAAAATAAACGCATAATGAATATTTAAAATAATAGTCGAAGCACAGGCTGTTAAAACGCGTAAAAAAAATCCAGTGTTATCGAGGCCTGGTGAAGAAACAGATAGTTATCGATAATTTCGCCGTAAAAACCCTCAGAAATATTCCAAAAACAACCAGCTCTCATAGATTTGCTTAGACAAAATAATACGCCAACAACTTTGTCCCATAAATTTTAACTAACAAATTATTTAAAAATTATTAGAAGCAGTTAAAGAAACGGCAGTAATATATAACTGTTACTCCCCAGGCAATACTTCAGCAAGTGGACTTTTCTATTTTCTTCTTAATCCGCATTGTTGTCGATATTTATACGCGCCTCTCTTCCTATATTTTCTCGCTATTAGCACATTTTAGTGTTAAAAGGCAGGAACGATTGTATTTCATTCAAAGCAAACTTAAGTTCGCTAATGGTCTGTGACATTTATCTTATTTATTCCTCCGATATACCCGGTTATTGCATATTTGTAAGAACTGGTCGCGATTATGACGCCAATCGGTTATCGATATTATTGTATATGAACGGATTATTGACAAATGTTATTAATATAAAGCTCGGTATACCTACGTCCGAATTAGAGATTGCAATCGCGCAGTGGTTTCAAATCTGCAGGACGTTTGCGAGACATCCCGCATAGGGTTTTAAAAATTTGTGAATTTCAATCAATCAATAATTTTAGTAATAACGCTGACCGACACGATTTTTGTAACACACTTCAGTCCATTTTCTACCTTTAAGATTAACAACTGGTGAGTCATATCTTCATTTTCTACAAGAAGAATTGTCTCCTATACTAGAACATTTACCCCTGCGAACTATATTACATGCATGATGATGCCCCAGTACATTTCAGCTTAAATGTGCCAGTGTTACGTTTTCCCTTAAATATTCTTGGGTGCCAGTATTCACCTTAGGATAACCTAAAATAAGCTGCGACAAGGCAACCTATCCACCCTTACTCTGGCAACCCTACGCCCTGGAGGATGTACTTCAGACAACAGTCCCTAAAAATGACCTATGTTGTGCTGCCTGAAAACTCACCTCTTAGCTAGCTCAACTCAGGGTAAGTTCGCTATTTTGTTTCTAGATTGAGTGGTCTAGCTCTCTTATATAAGTAAGTTAAAGTCAAATCCTGAAGGCGCCACCTTAGTTTTATTTTACTAAAAAGCTTTTAAATGTTCTAGTGTTTGGCTTACTAGGAAAAAAAAACAAATATGTCACAATCGGTTTACAATAGCTTCTTATAAGTTCTCATTCACTCAAGTCCCTTAAAGTCGCTGTCTTTCAATTAAAAGCCAAATTTCAGCAGAGGCCAATACAAATATTTATTCTTAAAGTCGCGTTAAGCCCTTGGCTACATAAATGCATGCTCCTCTTACTTTGGTGGACAATAGGTACTTAAAGTTAAAGGTAGATAAGTGAAATGTAATAATAAAGTGGTAGTGTTAGGTTTAACATAACAGTTCTGAAGGTTTTAATTACAAAGTTATCATTAAAAGCAAGCAAAAAGTCAAACCCTGTTTGACACAGTCTTGCACAAGACGGCAACTGTCAGACCTACACCATAAAAAAACGACTGTTTAGTCTGATCTGGCAGCCACATAGACCTACATCCAGGACATTGCCTCAGACTTGGAATTTCCGCAAGGTCTGTGCAAGAACCTTTCACAACTAACTCAATTTATCATAAGAGCATTTTTAAAGTACAGTACAAAATCTTACAGTACCTGTGGTTACTCGATAAGCATACTAGCCACTCGGGCGTAGATAAGTTAAAATGTTAAAGTTACAAGAGTTAAATTTAGAAGAAACAAATGGCCTTTAGCCGGAAAACAAAAATATTTACTTTATAATAATAAATTATAACTATATTTACAACAAAATTACCTGTACCAGACCACCTACTAGAGACTCTTGTGACGTCTTAACGCTATGTCGACATACGCTACACGTTTAAAATGCACAAGCTCTGTTGTACATAACATGGGTGCAAAACTTTACCAAAACACTGTATATCGAATAATATGCAAATGCAAAATATTGAGATTTTAAGTTGTTACTATAATACCACATACTCAAGAAAAATTGTACTTAGCTGAAACTTTACGTGCTACCCATGGTTCATGAAGACTCAATCTTCAGTAAAACACACTCACATGATCCCTGAAACAGCTAACGTGGATACTGCTACACAGCTAATCTCCAACAATTCAAATGGTACATGGCAACTGGCACGTCCCGTATCCAGGCAACTCCAATAAAAAAATTAGTACTCTAGCTTGAATAGAATTTTAGATGTACAACATAAAAGAGAAAACTTTCATAAAACCCATCGAGGGTAATTTGGATACTAAAGTTTAAACCGACCTCATATAACTAACGAGGGTTCCAATCTACAGAATGGCGTCTAGGATCGCTTGTTGAAGTTCATGGCAAAGCATTTTAAGTCGGCATTCCGCCCAAAGAATAGGCAAACTAGAAAGCCATACCCTTTTTAAGACATTTGTGGATGTTTTATCGGCACTACATAGCCTTCCCTGCCCAAGAAACTAAACTAAGGGAGCTATTTCCCCAAACGTGCTTTAACTTCCAGTGTCCATTGTCGAAAGGGCCGGATGTTGTTTCGTCTCCAACGTTACCAAAACAAAACGTCGACAAATTAGTCAACCCCGTCTGAGGTCAACCCTATATCTATTAAAACTAACCCCTTTTAATAACAAAACCTTGACAAAGATACAAAACATGCCTGGAATATAAACATAATCAAGAAAGGTCTCCAACTGGACATAGTAAAATGTTGGCTATTGCAGGTAATTAATGTTTAAGGTGAGAGTCTACCTAGGTACTTTTAAAAATTAAAACAGAAAACTTAACATGGATAACCAAACTATGAAAATGCAATTTTCGAACCGTAACAGTATTTAAATCTTGCGTATGAAAACCGCTGGATAGGAAGAGGTGGGCCTCATCTTTGGCCGCCTCGATCCCCAGATTTAAATCCTTTGGATTATTGTATCTGGGGATATCTGAAATAATTAGCTGACACCACCCCAGTACAGGAAAACGCGTGCATGAGGTTTGCTGCATGTGCCAGACGAGGAGATCATATAACCCCATCATATTTGCAATTTGGTTGGTTGAGAATGGAAAACAGGTGTGATGTTCATTTTCTCTGTTTTCTACAAAGAATTATCAATTCCCATACACCAACCTATCTCTACGAAAAACTAGCTTTTGCCGATGGTGTATTTGTTAGACCGAGAAGGGTACCACTTTTGCTTCATATACCACCACATTTCACCTCTGCTTTCAGAGGTTCTTCTTCCTATCATTCTTGTTTTTTATTTAACACTCTACCAAATTATTTAGAATCAGTTAATAATAAAAATGCATTTAAAAATCAACTTAAGAATTATTACAAATATGTATAGTGTCAACCATTTTCACAATGCTAATACCTTCCTAATAATAGAAAAAATATTCATAAAGTCCTAATTCGTACCACGTTTTAATGGGCTTATTAGACCCTTTTATACTGATGGCAGGTAGTAAACTTTATGAGGGCTTATTTTAAAGGGGTGCATTTTAAAACAGAGAGATAACCTAAAATGGATTGTTTATAACATTAAACTTATTCTGTTAAAGTGGTTCTGTGTAGTTTTTTCAACGACAAGAATGTTAAGTGAAACCGCCGCAGTTCTAAAATTTTTCCTGACAAGCTTTGTTATATTTGTGGAGAATTTCTTTTTTATTGTCATTTCCGTATTCAGATGGGCTCATCAAAAACAATCACAATCGAGCAGTAAACAACATGATCATAAAATACTAATGCAGAAAAATAAATATTAAAAGAATTCCTGAATAGTGAGCAGTTTTTTGAAACCACAAGACGGTTAAGTTCATTCTTTCTTAAGAGTATTTAAATAAGTATAGTTCTGTATATCATTATTTTTAATGTATTGAAAAATGTTCTGCAGTTAAGATTTTTTTCTTATCGGTAATTTTCAATAATCGGTCTTTGCCCTAAGGCGCATGCATTTAAATGAAAATTCAGACGATGGGGTGCACTGATTCGACAAAGTACCAATACGAAAAAACGTGTGAAAAGGTAGTGATTTCTGAAAAGACGTCATAATATGATTGCACGGAGTAAAAAAGTAATCTACTTTGGTTTGAAAAAGTTATTGTATTCTTTTATAAGCACTCAAAAATATAAACACTGACCATAGTTAAGGGGAGACAATGCGTAAATTTATAGAATGATTAACACCGTTTTGTTAATGAAATATCCTGAGAAGGCTATTTGAAATACATGTCGGGACAAATTAAATTTAAGTAAAGGAATGTTTATATTTGTAAGGTAGATAGCGATTTTTTGAAAAAAATAATAAAATTTATGAAAAAATTGTCACTCAAGGTAGGTATTTTTAGGCATTGTTCGAAGGTTAATGTCGTTGCTAATATTTGTTTTTTCAAAAAAATCGCTCTACACCGTAGAACTTCCATGTCTTATCTTTTCTATTCTAAAAATTGAGACAATACAATTTCGTAATAAGTCCGTTATCGTGTAACGAGCGGAGCATGTTTCAGGTAACATAAGGTTAAAATGTATTAGAAGTTGCATATGCAAAGCTTTATTTATTCTCGGCCGACGTGAAATAAGTGACAGCGAGACATACTTATAATACACTGGGAAAAAGGATAGTTAGGTTGAACTAGAAGTAATTTTGGGTTGGGGTTTTAGGCAATATTTTATGTTTCTTTTTGTATTGTCAGTGACAATAACAGAATATCTGCACTTATTATAGAATATACCGGGTGTTGCATCGTCGAGCGGGACATAGGAAATCCCATGTAATTTTAAATGGGGTCAATTATTGGCTTCCCTAATTATTTTAGAGAAAAATTCTATTTAGGTTTATTAAAGAGCACTAAAACCCACATTCAAAAGAATAACTTTAGTTATTTTTGATGAGCCCGTTTACGGGTTATCGCCGATTTCTTTTTAAGTATTTCTCCTTTTTATGACCCCGTATTTGCGGGCACCAGTCAAGGTAAAAGATGACTGTCAAATAAAGTTGTCATTTTGAAATGTGTGCTTTATTGTTATAAAAACTCGTACATCGAAAATATTAAAGGTGTATTTATGAGTACAAATTAATCTGAATAAAACTAAAATAAAGTATCCAATTACAAGGTTAATTATGACATTTTACATGTTTCAATATTTTACTAATTAATAGGTAGGTACTATTAAATTGTTAGAACTTTAGGATTTAAGAAGACGTTCAAATATTCCTCCATTGACTGCTAGACAATAAAGCTGGATTTATAAACTCGAAAAGTTGGTGAGGTTGAAGTTATGATCAAGTTTGTGAGGTTAGATATTCCGAACTCCGAGCATAAAAATTGGTTATCTCGAACTACCCGGGAAGTTTTCGAACCTTACATGAGCTTTACATGAACAACATGAAGGAGTGTATAAATGGAACTGAGTGTTCCCTTTAGTTTAAATTGAACTCCTATTTCCAACACCAACTGAACCTCAACCTCGCCAACTTTTCGAGTTTATAAATCCAGCTTAACCGAGGCGATCATAAAATTCTCTTCTTACATTCGCTAGTTGGTAAACTGAAATTTTATTGCATTCGGCAGAAATAGCATATTTTAACTTGTCTAGATTTGGGTATTTTTTGTCTTTGTATATCCTGTTTTTTAAATGGCCCCAGAGAAAGAAATCATTTGGCGATAAATCAGGAGACCTGGCTGGCCAATTTACTGTATGATTTAAGCCAATAACATTTCCATTAAAAGCACGGTTTAAATATTCCCGGACAGCCAGGGTACTATGTGCCGGGCAGCCATCCATTTGGTACCAAACTTCCTGATTTTCCCTGGCGGCATCATGTAAAGTAGGTAAAATATGATCTTCAAGTAGTTTCAAAAAATATTCTGCATTTAAATTTCGTGTAAGAAATAATGGCCCGATAATATTTTCTCCGAAAATCCCAGCCCATACATTAACTTTTGTGGATATTGCGTCCTTGTTTCCACAAACCTGTGTTGGTTTTCTTTGCTCCAATATCGATAATTTTGAACATTGGGTTCATTGTTTAAGGTAAATGTGCATTCGTCAGTGAAACAAATGTTTTTTAAAAATTCCCTATCCATGTTTGCTCTTTCCATCATACCAAAACAAAACTCCTGTCGTCGTATTTGGTCCCTATCTTTGGTGCTTTTCATATCTGTATGAATAATATTTATGTCGTTTCAAAGCTCGTAACGCTGTGGTGTGATCTAATCCTATGTCATCCTCAAGTTTCCTTGTGCTGATCTTCCCATCATTTTCTTCCACGCACAATAAAACTTGCAAGTCCCTATCATTTCTTGCATCTCTTCTTTGTTCCTGCCTTTCTTCACATCTGCAGTTATTTATTACAGTGCCTTTTGTCTCAAATTTCTTGATAGTCCTTTCGACTGTAGATTTTGCAGGTATCGGTCTATTCGGATACAGAGCAGCAAACATGTCTGACACATTTTGATAACTATTTCCTTGATAATACCATTTAATCATCAATATTTTTTCTTCAGAAGTGTAATTCATAGCTAATATTTTCGATGTACGAGTTTTTATAACAATAAAGCACACATTTCAAAATGACAACTTTATTTGACAGTCATCTTTTACCTTGACTGGTGCCCGCAAATACGGGGCCATAAAAAGGAGAAATAGTTAAAAAGAAATCGGCGATAACCCGTAAACGGGCTCATCAAAAATATGTAAAGTTATTCTTTTGAATGTGGGTTTTAGTGCTCTTTAATAAACCTAAATAGAATTTTTCTCTAAAATAATTAGGGAAGCCAATAATTGACCCCATTTAAAATTACATGGGATTTCCTACGATGCAACAGCCGGTATATATATAACTATTCGTTTTCCTTTTAACTGTTAGATTTAAAATAAAGGTGTAGAGGTTGATGGGTTCAATAAAATAAAGCCGGAAGCGTAAAAAGAAAAAAAAAACTGTTACGTAGCGATTTTATTTTCAGTAGACGGATTGCTATTTGATGCTTTTTAGGCTATATATTGTTTCACATTAATTTTTATACACAGCAGTTTCCATCATACAAGGACCGTCAAAAGTGTCTAAATTTTCCTGGACTAACCTGAACTAACCCGAATTATATACTTTTGTAATAAAATACCCGTTTACTTGTGAATTAGGGCCTCACTTTGAAATTCCATATTAATAATAATACGAGAGATTTACGTGGTAAATAAAAACGTACTTAACCCAGCTCAAATTTTAATATTTTAACGACATGCCGTTAGCAAAGTAAAATACCAGCGGTGAAATAAATTATCGTATTAATAAACTATAAAAAAAGCAATTATGCCATTGTACGTTTCCGATTGACAACTCGACTTATTAGAGGTGACACTATTGGTTTAATTGGCAATAAAAGCAAGAACTACACCGATAATAATTGCTAGTTAATATACTGATTAAAGTCACACGCACTTATTTTATCAGCCGTAGAAAAACGTTTTTGTTTAATTAATTCCGCTCGTATATATAGATCGACATCAATCTTTGAACTGATGCCGTTTGCGGTACTGGAAAAAAATGAAGTTGTGTGCTGAATGCTTATTAAATTAATAGAATTGCGACACGAGAAGTATTGCAATGGTGGCACAAAACAGGAGCTGTACTAAAGAAGAAGAGATCGAGTGTGAGAAAGTTACGGTCTGTTCAAATGATGCGTTTTACACGCGAGTTTTTGGAGTCTATAATCTGTTGCCTAATGCGAGAGAGTAATAAATCATTATTGAAGTATAAAACCCAGTGATCTTTGTCGTATTCCATAGGTGTAGGCCAATTATTACAATGGTCAACACATAATTTGGTGCCGGGAATTTTTTTACTGTTTCTAGGTAATTTGGGTCTGCTAAACCTAAAAATAACCTTAGATTTGCTCCATCAGATCGTTTTCAAAAACTGGGGCCATAAGCTATATTTTCGAGATTAAGGGTATTTTATATCGCATAATTAACGAGTGATTTTTAATTATTTTGCTCAAGGGAGGCCATGCATTTTAAAAGCATCATGGCCGTACTGCGTAGATAAGATGACATGATTGTTTTATGACATTTACGTCTTATTTGAATTTGTGTATTTGTAAAGTTTAAAAATTGGAGAAATTTTGTAATTTTTGCAGTTATTTGAAGGTAGGTTACTATTGCTTTAACTAATATTTCTCCGGGGAGCCGTCTTTTGACTATAAAGTGCTATTTGCAGGATATGATTTAATTTTTTATTTTTTTTTTATTTTTCAGCGTATCAAGTTTTGGTGAAGCTTTGTTGCCGGATTGAAAGTTCTACAGTAAAAATGTTTAGTGAAGCACAACAAATTTTTATTGTTGAAAGTTTTTTTAGAAATGGAAACAAAATAGGCGGTGTGTGGAATTACTCTATGCATGACTGCTTTGATGAATTTCGAACCGAGTTTCCTGATGTTGCGGTGACCTTTCATAATTTTCGTACTGGGTCACAATACCTAATTGATAAATTTCGTCAGACTGGTTCTGTTCAACATAAAAAAGGGGCTGGAAGACCAATGAAACGATCGAATGAGGTTATTGAAGAAGCGCGACAAATTATGGAAAATAATCCTTCAACTTCTATTAGGCATTTATCTCAACAAATTCAGCAAACGGATTTATGCTACAGTACATGTCAAACACTTTTGAAAAAGGATCTGCATCTATACCCTTATCGTGTTACGGCTATTCATGAACTCCTTCCCAATGACGTTCCCCAAAGACTTAATTTTTGTGAATGGTTTTTAAACAATTTTCAAGAAGAAAATAGTGGTGCTTTTGAAAAAACATTTTTTACCGATGAGGCTTATTTTTATTTATCAGGCTATGTTAGTTCACAAAATATGCGAATGTGGAATACGCAAAATCCGCATGTTTTTGTAGAAAGACCTCTTCATCCTCAAAAAGTTGGTGTGTGGGCAGCAATTAGTTCTAGAAGAATAGTAGGCCCAATTTACTTTGATGGCACAATTACAGCTGAGAGATAACGGATCGAAATTCTGACAACATTTATTAATGAGCTTCACGATGATGAATTGCGGGAAGGTTACTTCCAACAAGATGGCGCTACACCTCATGTAACCAGAGAAAATTTAAATTTTTTAAGTGAATTTTTTGAAAACAGAGTTATAAGCCGAAATACGCAACAAATATGGCCACCTCGTTCCTGCGATTTAACACCCTGCGATTTCTTCTTGTGGCCTTTTATAAAAAACTCCATTTATCGAACACCAATTGAGGATATAAATGATCTTAAACGAAGGATTTCAGAAAAAATTGCCGAAATTAATAATTCTCCAAACGTATTGGTTAATGTGTCTCTGAGGGTAAGAAGAAACATCAGAAGGTGTCTAGAAGTAGGAGGCGGCCATATAAAGTAGGCTTTCAAAGTAAGATGGCTCAGGATTTTATATTACATACCGTCAAAAAACATTATTTTAGGTTTTCAACGTGACAACGCTGCTTTCTTGCAAATTCGCCCTATGATTTAATCTACGCGCCACTGCTACACTATGTATACTGGGTCACAGCCGCCCTTGAGCAAAATAATTAATAATCACTCGTTATATATGTATTACTGCTAGCACCAAAAAAACAACTCAGGAATGGAAGAAAAATGTTTATTGTACGACACAAAAAATACAAAATTATCTGTCAATAACATTAACAATATTAACTTAAGTTATTAATTTAAATTAACCTACACTAATAAATAAAAATGAGCTAATCTGCATCACCCAAAAACTTCCTTTTATAAGATTTTCTCGCATGAGATTGAAAAGGACAGTCTTGTTGAAGACTCCAGCAGTAATCGGCCATCATGTGAATGTTTCATCTACCCTAATATCTCTTTTCCATAGTTTTTATACCCTGGTGGAATCGTTTCCCCTGTTCTTCACTAAGGTCGCCAAGATTTTCTGGCAATCATTTCAAGTGGCTGTGGAGATAATGAATCTTAATGCTCATATTACACCCGTGTTGGTTAAAGTTGTTGAGCGTATCTTCCACTATCTCTCGGTAATTTTCCGATTTCTTGTCCCCGAGAAAATTTGGACAACTTTAACAAAAGAGCACCATGTATTGAATTTAGTTTCGGTCATCGATTCTGTAAAATGTGAATCTTTTATCAGCTCTCTGATCTGAGGCCCATCAAATATTCCGACTCTCAATTTCTCCTTGCTGAGTGCAGGAAATTTACTGGACAAGTATTCAAAACGCACAGTTCTGGTCTAAGGCTTTTACAAATTGTTTCATTAGTCCTAGTTTAATATGCAAGGGAGGAAATATGATTCTTTCCCGTTCAACCAACGCTTCATTAATTACGTTAGCTTCTCCTTGTACTAAAGAATCTCTACAATACCACTTTCTTTTAATCTAGTGTTGATCCTGCAGGTGCAAAAAAATTGCAGGAAAAATTATTTCTTATCTGTTATAATTATATGGTCTTTTGCCAATATATGATTAGGTATTTTTAGTGATTTATGAATAAATAGGTATAATTAGAAAGGCATTAGTCTTGGAATTAGCGAAGTTTTTGATAAAATGTATGACCATTATAATTGTAAAATATATTAATATTACAATTTATTATGAGTAGGCTCTTTCTCAAAAACTAGAGCTGATACGAAGAAAAGCTAAGTGTTTTTGGAATCATCGCATTCAAAATAACTAAAATCAGCTACTTTTTCTTCGGTATCAAGACAAAAAAAATTTTTTGTTGGGCTGTGTTATTATTGTACCTCTATGATTATTGTCAGGGATCCCGAGATCGGGTAGGTAGAGGCACAGGTAGTTTACCTCCCTGTGCCTCACTGTTTCAAAAATTTGAAATGTTTAGTTACTTTCCGGCAGTTGTTGGAAAACTTCGTTCTTGAAAATGGCTAGTGTTTCTGAATTTCTTGCTGAGAAACGGATTAGTAAAACTGTGCTTTCTAAAAATGAAAAAATTATTATTCGCAATGTGTCCAACGCTCTTCACCACCAAAATTCAACATTCGGAGTTGCAAAGATAGTTGAAATGTGTTCGAATATGACTGGAGTCGGACAGTCAACAATATACCGATTTGTGCACGAGAATAAACGCGGCCCTATCAGGTCATCAAGGAGAAGTACAAGAAGAAAAGAAACTGTAATAAATGAGGATGGAAAGACTGCCATCAGAGGAATCATACACTGGTTTTACTTAAAAAAAGAAATACCTACCTTGGACAAAATAATGAAAAAGGATGATTTCATTCCACCCATGGGTAAGAAGAAACTATGGAAAACTTTGAAGAAAATGAATTCGAGAAAGACGAAATCATCTGCTGGCGACGAATATTGAAGGGAAAACAGGAATATCTATTATATGAACGAAACTGGGTTAAATGAAGGATTGGTAAAATATGGCAGGATAAACATATAAAAAGCGCGAGGCAAGCTTTCATGGAAGGATGGAATAAAAGCACCCTCGGGAAAAGGTAAAAGATTAATAATTACTCACATTGGTAGGAAAAATGTATTAGTCGATGGCGGCTTAGTAGCATTTGAATAAAAATGGACTGAAGACTAAAACTTTTGTAAATGCCTTATTATTACTTTAGTTTGGAAAACGATACATTACGTCACTAGGCCGACAAAGTTAACTTTTCCACAATTACTACTGTAAATTCACATTATAACATGACGCCTAAACTATTAAACAGCTCATTGCACAACATTAAACCATAATTTATTAATTTACTGTTTTATGAAACTTGAAACACACTTTATACATAAATATGTTAAAAGTAACAATAAAAGTCATAGAAATTACTCTTAACAACTTTATTATAAAGTTGTCTAGTTCAGTTTGACATTAACCGTTGAATACATTTATTTCTATACACATAAAAATAATGTTTTAACGTAAAGCTGTTGGTCTCTAATCAAGAGCATATTGACTTTCATATGTGGCGAAGAAATAGGATGTTAAAGTGACAAAAAAATGTTTTCGTATTTGTGCAAGAAAGTATCTCGTATTAAAATAATAATTCTTACTTTAGTTTGTGTCTAAATAGGCTTTATATTGAATAATAAATATACTCCATTCCACAATAATTCGTTGATTTCCCGACCGCAATAAAATTTAAACCCAGCCATAAATAAGTGCCTTTTGAAAGGGTACAGGTCCTGATTACCTACTAATTTCAATAGTTTAGGTTAGCTATTTTCAACAAAACAACAAATATAAAATAATAGGTAAGTATCTTTATTTGAATCATGTAATTAAATAGCTATTAATATTTCTACAAAAATACTAATCTACAATATTATAATATCATCTATGCCTAAATTAATTATTAGGGGCCTTACGTTACTCTTAATTATGTTATTATATTGGTATATTAGGTAGGTTAATGGCAAATTGCAGGTGTTCAATATAAAGCAGATTCTTTTCATCTTAGTTCAAAGGTACTTACAGCAGACGAAACTGACATTTCATGTGACAGGACAAGCCTTTGGAGAATAATAAAAGCAATGGGTTTTAAATATCGTACCATTGACAAACGACAAGTACTAATGGAATCGCAGCGTTTACAAGTATGGCGTAGAGATTATTTGAATCTTATCAGGCAATATAGGAAAGAAAATCGTTCAATCATATACTTGGACGAAACTTGGTTTGATACCCACGACACTCCTAAAAAAGGTTGGAGCGATTCAACAATCAAATGTCAAACTAGAGCTCCCTCAAACAAAGGACAAAGAATTACGATATCACATGCAGGTTCAGAAAATGGATTTATTCCGAATGCTCTATTATTATCTGCGAAGAAAATTGTCAATTTATCTTTGGATTACCATCAAGACACGGATGCTACATTGTTTGAAGATTGGTTTCAGAATCGTCTGCTTCCAAATGTGCCCAAAAATAGTGTTATTGTGATGGACAACGCTAGTTACCACAGCAAGTAAAGTGCCGAATTCAAATAATACAAAAGTGGAAATTCAAACCTATATGATGGAAAATAATATATATTTCGAGGAAACCTATACAAAAAAGGACCTTTTAAATGTTTTAAAAATATTCAATATTGAAAAAGAATATATCTCTGACAATCTCGCAAGTGCTAATGGTCACACAGTTTTACGCCTCTCTCCGTATTACTGTATTTTTAACCCAATAGAACATATGGAGCCAGTTAAAGACGATGATTAGAAGAGAAAACACATCCCCTACACTAAGTAGTTCTGTTATAGAATTAATTAAAAAATGTGTAAATAATATCCCAGTAGAAAGTTGGAAAAACTCTGTGAGACACGTGATCCAAGTCGGAGATTCCTATAACATAATTAATAGTAACGTAAGGCCCTTAATAATTAGTTTAGGCATAGATGAAGACGACAGTGATAGTGAAACAGAGCTAAATATAGAGTAGGTTAAGTTAAGTATTGTATTATTATAATATTGTAGATTAGTATTTTTGTATAAATATTAATAGCTATTTAATTACATGATTAAAATAAAGATACTTACCTATTATTTTATATTTGTTGTTTTGTTGAAAATAGCTAACTTAAACTATTGAAATTAGTAGGTAATCAGGACCTGTACCCTTTCAAAAGGTCCGGTGCCTACACATTAGATATTTGTCAGGCAACTTATTTATGGTTGGGATTACATCTGAGGGTTGTCATTTAATTTTAATTGCGGTCGAGAAATCAACGAATTATTGTGGAATGGAGTTTACAGTAGAGTCTCGATATAATGAACTAATTAATGAACGGCTTTATCACGTATCGCCAAAGGCCCTCGAGCTAGTTGCTTTCGCCTTCCGGGCATTATAGTCTACCTAACGCCGTTGGTACATAAATAACTATTTTTAACTACACATTTTTGAATCTCTTTGGTTTTGTTACTGAGTTTTTCATCATCAATTTGCATTGTATATAATTTTTGAAGTACGACATCAAATGATGAAGGAAATTTACCTCTCAAGCCTCCACAAAACAATTAAATTGCTCTTAAACTGTAAAAAGACGATGAATAAACAAGTTGATAGCCAATGTATTCAGTCGTATAATCACCTGAACCCGGCAAAAACAACAAACAGCAGAATGTGAAGATGTCTTCCTAAATCAACATTTTAAAACAGACAAGGAAACGACAAAAACGCCTTCTCTTTTTTCCAAACGGACTTCTTCTTCGTTCTTCCGCGGGCCGCTGCACGTTATCTTCTCCCATCGTTCTTCAAAATCTCACTGTCGTGTCCCCCCCTCTCCTCGGCGAAATATGATTCAATGTGCGCGCGGGGCCTTTTAATTTAAATTGCCCAAAAATATGGCGGTCCATCAGCAAAAACTAGTCTTGCGTCCGAAACAAGAGAACGTCCGTTGTCGACGAAATTGTCACCCGTAACTGATTAGTAGATAATGACTGGATGAACCACGCCCCTTTAAAGAGAGATCCGAAGAACGGTTGTGCGATTCGATAAGAGTTTTTTTTTCGGGCTTTTTTCGCGGTAGCGACGAGTTTCGGGAGTGATCGGTCCTAAATGAATTTCCGTGTACGTTTTTTGGTAGGGAATTGTGCGTTCGAGTATTTTGAAGATTTCTTGATGAACTTTAATTAATTATTTTCTAAGAAGGCGATTTAACAAATTCGTCCCACGTCGCTTTTAACGGTCAATTATATGTAAGTAGGGGGAATAAGCTTATTGTCACATGCCTACAAGCTCTTTATGAAGATCATAACTAAGCGTCTGATATCTAAGTTAGATTTATACCAGCCACGCGAACAGGCGGGATTCAGAGCAGGGTATGGAACAAACGACCACCTCCAAACTATTAAGACCTTAATAGAAAAAAGCATCGAATATAACAAACCACTCGTCCTGGTATTCATAGATTTTGAAAAAGCTTTCGACCTCGTAAACCAACACAAAATGCTGCAAGCGCTGGCGGACTGTCGTATTGACCACCGATACACTTCCCTATTGAAAAACGTATACAAGCGGGCAACGGCATGCGTAAGATTACATGCAGACACAAATAAATTCCAAATCGAAAGAGGAGTTCGCCAGGGCGACACAATATCTCCGAAACTGTTCACCACCAAAAGAGTAAACTGGGAAGAGATGGGCATAAACATCGACGGAGAGCGGCTGAGCCACATGAGATTCGCTGATGACATTGTCATAACTGCCGACAGTATTGACCAGGCACAGACTATGCTAAAGAGCCTTCATGAAGCGTGCAAAGAAGTCGGTTTGAAAATAAATTTTAAGAAGACGCAATGTATGACCAACCTTGTCATGAGCGAGAATATCTCAGTTGACGGTCGGAATATTGAGCAGGTTGCCACCTATAGATATTTGGGACACGAGATTAGGTTAGGCCGAGACAATCAAACCTGCGAGCTGAACAGGAGAATAGGCTTGGCATGGGCGGCATTTGGAAAGCTTAGGGATGTTTTCAAATCAAACAGTCCTATATGTCTCAAACGGAAAACATACAACCAATGTATACTGCCAGTATTAACCTATGGGGCAGAAACGCTAACTCTTACCAGAAAAACGGCGCACAAGCTGCGAGTAGCCCAGAGATCTATGGAGCGGTCGATGCTTGGACTGTCACTGAGAGACAGAATACCCAATACGACTATACGACAGAGGACGGGTATAATTGATGTCGTGGAGAGAGTAGCAACCTTGAAGTGGAACTGGGCAGGCCATTTGGCACGAACAATGGATGGAAGATGGTCAAAGCGTATTCTGGAGTGGAGGCCAAGGCACGAAGCCTACAGGAACAGAGGTAGACCACCAACAAGATGGACGGACGACATTAAGAGAGTCCGGGGAGACTGGATGCAGAGCGCACAAGACAGAGAGCGGTGGCAGACACTAAGGGAGGCCTATGTCCAGCAGTGGACGCGAACGGCTGTTTGATGATGATGATGATGAGGGGGAAAAAGAGAAGCAGTTTCTTGAAATATCTTAAATATAAGTACATTAAACAATTATGTCCTACACGAATATTATTGTTTCATAATACCATAGTTACCAGACACTTTAAATGAGCGCATTAAGGAAGTTTCTAATGCCCTTGGGCATTAAGAGAAATAAATAGGAAAAATCAAAGTAATAACTTCTTATTAACGAAAAAACTTATTTATCATTTATATTAAATGAACAGTTATGAAAAGACCCAGTAAAAACGAATTCACCGTCTTTTAATAAGTCAATGTTTTCTATTATTTCGTAATTTTCACTAACAGAAATTGACGATGATTGAACGTTTTTAATGTTGATGATCTCGTTGATGGTACTTCAGCTATCAATTTCGAAATTTTGTTTTTAGAAGACATACTGTCTTCCAAATATCCCTCAACCACAGCTGAACTTTCTCAACCGGCAACAAAGTTGCAGAGGTTCTGCGCAAACAATGACCAGTATATTTTTTGTCCGCATCGTTTAGACCCAGGTATTTTGCAATAATGGAAGGAATCTTGTCTATGGTGTTCTTCTCAACTGGCTGTGAAAAACAACGACCGTTACGGTAACACAAAAAGAATCTATTGATGTTGCAGTTCGTCGGGCGTAAAGACCAATAAGTTCTCAGTAGCTTTAAACAACCCATCTCCTTCTCATCAATAATTGTGAAGACACGCTTTGTATGGGTCTTTGTATCGGGAATATTAACTATTACTACGGATCCTCTATCCTCTATATGTTCAACCAACATATCAACTAGCTCTTGGCGGCGGCACCCACCAAATACACCAAATAACAGAGCCACTTTGTACATCAAAAAGATTTCATTGGGAGCTTCACGGATGAATTTCAGCACATCTTCTCGAGTCAAAATTTTCAATTTCTTCGCTTCACACCCTTTGGATGTTTACTTTAGATACTGGCCTAACTTGCAATATTTTGCAATGTCTATATTTTTATTAACTATTAATGTCTTCTTTAACATTGAATATTTCGTCCATAGGGAATTAGGAGCGAATGTTCCAGACTATAATCGATATACATAATTAGTATTTTAATATAATTTACAACAGCAATTTTAACATACCAATTCCTGGAAATATCCGAGTAGCACCGTCTCGTTGATAATTTTTACATCACTATTTTTCATCCAATCCCCAAACCTTTGATATTCCTTATCATAGGCGTCTTTAGACTTCTTTGGGACAAGATTATCCAAAGCTTTGGCAGCATTCACAGCAATTCTATCCAGAATCTATCAATCCATTATTTTATATGAATTTCAGTTTTGACTTTGCCACAGCACAACAATAAAAATTTATTACCTTTGTTTATTTAGCAACTATATAGGTAAAAAACCTTTCGTGATTTTGAAGGCCCTCGGCTTTGTAAGATTGTTGCCCTCGGAGGCATAAACATCTTCATAATGCTCTTAATACATAAATAACTATTAAATTGCAGTTATTTTTTAGGTAATATCAATTAGAATGAAAAAAGGTCCTGCTATGCATAGGATTAACTTTACGCTGAGTACATGCACCAGAGTAATTCCATGGTGTTTTCAATGAGTCTGCTGAAACAATTTATCAGAAAAGCAAGTCTAGGGCGTTCCGCAGCAGGACACCATATACCCATTTCGTCAAGAGAAAAGTAGCAGTATGCAGTACAGCTACATTATTTCTTTATACAGGGCGTTTCCTAACTACGGTACGAAATTTTAGAGGGTGATACGTAAGGTCGTTTTAAGAAAAAAAGTTTCTATGAACATAATGTTCGGAGTTGCTTCGTCTCTGAGATACAGGGCGTTGAAGTTAAAAAGAAAACGGTCATAAATATCCTTAAACCGATTTGGTTGAAATTTGGTTCAGTTATTTGAAGTAATAAGGAGCTTATTTAGCCCTAACTAGATTGAAATTATTAGGTCCAGTGTCGTCTCAGTGGGCACCACAGCCAATTATTATTGAGAAGAAAAAGTACGCCACTGCCTTTTCTTTCAGTTTTTTTATTTGTTCAGATTAAGCAACTGCAAATACAACTTTTTGGTCTCTCGTGTTTTTGTCATATCTTCGTTTGCGAAAAAAAAATAAAAATAACTTTAACTCATTCTAAAAGCTATCCGTGGACAACATAAAATAACAACCAAAAATAAAAAATAAACAATTTCGACCTTACAGTAATAATAATAATAATAATAATAATAAAAGCATTTATTGATGACATTATAAGAAAAATACATTAAGAAAAGAACTGAAGAGTTCAACAATAAATACAATACCCACAGGAGAAAACTCGTGCGTGGGTTTGAAATATTATATAATATTATATTTAAATAGTATATTATATCTAAATCTAACATAGAACGGCATAAACAATAATGTCGGTATAAGAAGTATATTATAATACATATACAGAGAAAAAAAAACAATAATAGCTAAAGCATAATTTTTTAGCGACCTAAACCAATCTATAAAATAAAATAGAATAAAATAAAGGCACCATTAATTTAATTATCCGAAATCCTAAAAAAAAAAAAAACCAAAACTAACAATTCTATTTACAATCAATTGTACCCAATCAAGACAAATTTAGTGCAATTAATACCTAATCACCGTTATAAAAATTCATTTTTATGCAAGGGTTACGTTAAATGAACAAAATGTCCACCTTCTGATAAAATGCACGACTGCAATCGATTTATCATTGATTGTCTGACACGTTTAAAAATACCTGGAGTATTCCTTATGACATTGCAGTTGTTAATTATCCGATTTCTCAAGTCATTCACATCTAGTACAGTAGTTGTATAAACAAGAGCCTTCAAATAACCCCATAAGTAGATATCTAGAGAATTAAGATCAGGACTGCGAGCTGGCCAATTTTTAGGTCCTGCACGTCCAATCCAGCGATTAGGGTATGCGATGTCGAGATGCTGACGAGCAAGAACACTAAAATGAGCTGAAGCCCCGTCGTGCATAAACCACATGTTGACTCTTACATGTAGGGGTACTTCTTCTAACAAGTGTTACAATGCAATCAATATCCGAGAAACGGCTGTAAATATTTTATTCAAATTTTGGGACGCCAATAGGAAGGTTGGAGGACAAATTTTAAAACATTGTTGATATTTACCCCCCTTCCCGATTTATGTTATACCTTATACCTAAATAAAATAAACATTTTTTCCAACTTACAAAAATTAGCGGTTCAGCCTTGCATTTCCCGGTTCTCTATGTTAAAACAATGGTTGAAAGCATTGAAAACATACTTTCCAACAAATACCTACTTATAATATAAAAATGTTTTTTGTTTACCAACAAAATGAAGTTCTTTTAAATTGTCGTACACCAGCACGACGGATTTTAATTTTGCCCTTTTCTATTTGAAAATAAAATGTACATTATGGCCAACACAACAATTTTAATTAAATTCAACATGTTAGCGGTTGTCGGACAAGACCATTGTTTTTTTTTTTATTTAACTTTGTTCATCAAATGAAGGAGAACACGAAAATACAATGAATCCCTTTTTACCTCAATTTCAACTTGGCTTTTCATGCCATTGCGTGATGCGTGCGCCCAGACAAGATATTTTATTTAAATTTTAAAACACCTATCTGCGGTAATAATCCTAAACAAACACATAATTAATATTAATTAAAAACAATTATACAAAAGGGGTTACCGATTTTATCGACTGTTGAACTCTTAATTTTTTGATGACATGCTTTAAGAAACTGCACATTTCTCGAGAACGGACTGATTTAGTGACAAGGACAACGTATACCATTTTCTTTTAAAAACAATCATTCTATGATGCTTTTTATTTAAAATCGTTGTAGTGTTATAAATAAAAAAATTACGGCATGATAAAGTGGTCCCATTGTTTGCAACTAGCCCCTCTATGTTTAGTTTTAAAAATGTAGAAATATTCCGATTGGGCGTCCTGAGAAACTGTAAAAAACCAATTTTAGCGTTAATATCTCAAGAACTATTTGAATTATGAATTTATGAATGAAAAAAATGTGTCTAATAATGTAAAGCGTATATTTTAAAGAAAAAGAAATAACTTCATCAAACAGCAATTAATATTAATTAAAAATAGTTATACATAAGGGGTTACCGATTTTATCGACTGTTGAACTCTTAATTTTTTGACGACATGCCTTAAGAAATAGTAGATATCTCGAAAACGGACTGATTTAGCGACAAGGACAACGTATACCATTGTCTTTTAGAATGAATAGTTCTATGATAATTTTTGATTAACACCGTCGTAGTATTATAAATAAAAAAGTTATGGCAATATAAAGTGGTCCCATTGATTGCAACTAGCCCCTCTACGGTTAGTTTTAAAAATGTAGAAATATTCCGATTGGGCGTCCTGAGAAACTGTCAAAAACCAATTTTAGCGTTAATATCCCAAGAACTATTTGAATTATGAATTTATGAATGAAAAAAATCTGTCTAATAATGTAAAATATATTTTTTAAAGAAAAATAAACACCTCCATCAAACAGCAATTAATATTAATTAAAAATAATTATACAAAAGGGGTTACCGATTTTATCGACTGTTGAACTCTTAATTTTTTGACGACATGCCTTAAGAAATTGCAGATATCTCGAAAACGGACTGATTTAGCGACAAGGATACCGTTCACCATTGTCTTTTAGAATGAATAGTTCTATGATAATTTTTGATTAACACCGTCGTAGTATTATAAATAAAAAAGCTATGGCAATATGAAGCGGTTCCATTGATTGCAACTAGCCCCTCTATGTTTAGTTTTAAAAATGTAGAAATATTTCGATTGGGCGTCCTGAGAAACTGTTAAAAACCAATTTTAGCGTTAATATCCCAAGAACTATTTGAATTATGAATTTATTAATGAAACAAATCTGTCTAATATTGTAAAGCATATCTTTTAAAGAAAAATAAACACCTACATCAAGCAGCAATTAATATTAATTAAAAATAATTATACAAACTGGGTTACCGATTTTATCGACTGTTGAACTCTTAATTTTTTGACGACATGCCTTAAGAAATAGCAGATATCTCGAAAACGGACTGATTTAGCGACAAGGACAACGTATACCATTGTCTGTTAGAATGAATAGTTCTATGATAATTTTTGATTAACACCGTCGTAGTATTATAAATAAAAAAGTTATGGCAATATAAATTGGTCCCATTGATTGCAACTAGCCCCTCTATGTTTAGTTTTAAGAATGTAGAAAACTGTCTGAATTATGAATTTATGAATGAAACTTAATGTTCAAACCCATTATTTCCATGCTTGAGTTGCTGCTCTAGTGCTTTCTTGAGCATCCATTGGTGAGTTATTTGTCCAAAACAGTAGCGCTTTCTACTTGCAGTTGTTGTTTTACTGTATTGTTCCTTATTCTATCTCTTCTTGAGATTCATAGGGATCTTCTCCTTACATCCATTTCAACAGCCTCAATTTCTCTTTTGCATTTATCAGTGCTTCTGCATGTCTCTGCGCCCCCTACAGTAAATATATTGTTTTCTTTTATCATAGTTTAGGTTACTTATTTATTTCCTTACTCCACAAAATTCCAATAATCATCTTTGCTTGAATTATTCGTTTTCCAATTTTCTTTGCATTAGTACCATCATCATCCAAGGCAATACTAAAATGTACATATTCTTGACTTTTGAAGATTCCTTCATGGGTTCTTCACAACGGACGTATTTTGTCTAGTCGATGTTTATCCCCACTCTCTGTACCCTTTAATGAGTTCTCGTATCATTTACTTCATGTGGTCTTTGTGCTTAACTATTTTCATTTGGCGGATGAACATGCACTTGCAACCAAGTTGTTTAGGTAACCTCCCTAACACAGTCGTTTTACTATGAACACTTCTGTGAGCTCTTTGCCGTTCTTTCTTGATTTTGAGCCCTGACACAATTCTCTAAGAGACGTTATGTTTTTGATATCATTGTTTCAATACCGTAGGTTTTCTGTAAATCAATAAATGTGTTATTCCACTACTAACCTATAACATAACATCGCCATTATTGACCGATTATTAACGTTAGAAATCGTGACAGCCACCTGACAAAACAACAAAATATTTTGCCAATTTCAAAGCGCAAGTAACTTGATTAAAAAATATACTTATACCTACCTATAATTTTTTATAATTATTAATACTATAAAGATAAACGTCTTATAAGAGTTTGCAGTAGTGGAATAGTAGATTCTGTTACGAGGTTGGAATGAAAATTCGAGCCGAGTGGAAGATTCCGAACGCGAGCGTGAAGAACCACGAGTATCGAATTTTCATTCTAACCGAGTAGCAGACTATATTTTCTCCACGACCAAAAAGTACGAATAAAAACAAATAAAATCTGTATATATATCCAGTTCCATATCTGATTCATCCGATTTTTCACTCATTTTTTGACTTGCACTAAAATTTGTCTGAAAATAATTATTACAACGCGGGCATTTTTATCTGACACTGACAGTTTCGAAATTCATGGCAACCTATGTCGTTTAGATCAATTACAGAATATTCATTCCGCATCTTGTTATGGAATGAAAATACACGCAAAACGCATGAGAAGCAAGTGTTTCAGAATAAATTTTCTCCACGACCATTACTGAATGCAATAATTCCAAAATCATTTTTGATAATAGAATGTAAAAATTCTCGCTCTTGAGTTGGAATATTTATTCTGAAACACTTGCTTCTTATGCGTTATGCGTGTATTTTCATTCCATAACAAGATACGGAATGAATATTCTGTAATTGATCTAAACGACATAGGTTGCCATGAATTTCGAAACTGTCAGTGTCAGATGAAAATGGCCGCGTTGTAATAATTATTTTCAGACAAATTTTAGTGCAAGTCAAAAAATGAGTGAAAAATCGGATGAATCAGATATGGAACTGGATAATACTCCACCTGAAATTACGAATATTGCGAATAAATAACTTCTAAAGACTTTTAGCCTTTTTTTCCCCTTTCCCAATAACTTAATTGCTTTGTACAGATTTTATTTGTTTTTATTCGTACTTTTTGGTCGTGGAGAAAATATAATCTGCTACTCGGTTAGAATGAAAATTCCAACCTCGTTACAGAATCTACTATTCCAACTCAAGAGCGAGAATTTTTACATTCTATTATCAAAAATGATTTTGGAATTATTGCATTCAGTAATGGTCGTGGAGAAAAAATATTATATTAACCACGGTTTAGACAGCTTATAGCCCTCGCGTCTTAAATCCTTCGTCGCTCCGCTCCTCGTGATGTAAACTTGCCGCTCGGGCAATAATGATGGCTGTCTAAACCTTGGCTAATAATATACTATTAAGGTAGAACACTTTGTACATGACCTTCTGCTCGTTTTTATTAAGTTACCAGCTGTCATTGACGTAAATATCTAGATAGTAGGAATCCATGCGAGCGTTCCTGGAGCTCTTCTGGAGAGCAGATCAAGTTGAGGGTTGGCATGTGGCAAGACAGTGACTTTAAACAGTATAAAGATGAAGAAGCTACTGATGAGTCGCATAGCAACCGGGGAACAGTCCAAGGCCAGGCAATTTCTCGGATGACTAAAAGGTATTGCAATAACTCGATACAAACTTTAATACCCCGTGAGCATTGATAATGTGAAGCAAACAAAGTTGTAAACTTTTAATTCTCCCACGAAAATTCGCTGCTCAATAAGAGTCTGTCTTTAAGATGATAGACTACCCTCTCTCGATACGTCTCTTTATGTATGATATTGTAAGCCATACTAAGAATGGACACAAACAGAAAAATAAATACGATTGTCCTATACGAGTAATTTATGGCCCTTTAATGGAACCTATGTATGTGCGGATGACAATTACCGAGTGGATCCATAAAATCCCCACTCAATCAGAAATAAAGTGCATGTGGCAGATATAAATCATACCTACACCTACTGGTAAAGAAAGTATTAAAATTAATTGTTTCCTATGCATATCTCAACGCCATCGGACAGGGTCGCATCAAGGTGCGAAATTGTGAATTTTTTTGCCATATTACTCAGGTTACACCACTTGCACAGACCATGCAGTCTCTAATTCAGTTCAATTGAAATCAAAGGCCTTAACAAAGTCAAGGAGTATCCCCAGAGGAATCCATGTTTTGCAACTGTGCTGTTCCAAAGAAGATATAAGTTTATCTAGATTCTATACTAACTAAAAGTGGTGGTGGTTGCTGAAGCTTCGCATATGGCTGACATCCTTCTCTATACCGGGTGATGCATGGCTTAGTTGAACATAGGAAATCCCATGTAAATTTTCAGGTGGCTAAATATTGGCTCCCCTGTATATTTCAGAGAAAAATAATTTCTGGAAGAGGCCGATATAATAAACCCATGTGCCAAGTTTGAATAAATTTTAATAAGCCAATACTAACTTATTCAATTAAGTTTAGGTAATACAGCAAATACCAGCAAATCATTATTTGGCATTGACAAAACGAAAAGTAGCGTCAGTGACAACATTTTCATTGAAGGCGCTTTAATTATAGCCAAGTATGAGCTATTCCATTAAGAAAAAAGTAACTATGATTAAGTGGTATTATACAGGAAACAGTTTAAGAGCAGTGTCTGAAATGTTTTCAACAGTAATATACCGATAGAGGAGGCGACTTATCGGTAATACCGACGTTTTTAACAAGAAATCGATTTTCTGACAAATTTTTACGAAATGTAATTTTTACTTATAATCTGATATGATCCCGAGAGCTTTAGCTCGAGGGTCTTATCTTTGATTATAAGTAAAAATTACATTGAGTGAAAATTTTCTTGGAAAATCGAGTTTCGAGTGAAAAACGAAGGTATGAAGATAAGAAACCGCCTCTAGAGGTGTATTTTATTGGATAATTTACTGAACATAAAAATGAAGGCCGTCTGATAAAGGTAAATATACAAGTTAGAGGTGTTACTAATTTTTTATTTAAGTAAAAAAGCTACAAGCGTCTTTTCGAAAGCGTCTTTTCGAGCTAGCGGTAGTCTTATCGGGTAAGACGACCGTTACCAAGGTGGTTGCTATGAAAATGAGCGTTTTGATTGGTTCAATAAAAGTGAGGTGAATTATCAGTTCAATTATCTGATAAGCCTATCCAAAGGCACTGTAATAAATAACTGTAAATACTCAACTCAGAATGTCAATAGAGCTGAAGAAAGGGATAATAGAGATCTCGATATTTTACTGCACGTGGAGGAAAATAAAATGATTAGCATGAGGATTCTTGGGCAAGCAGTAGGAAAACATCAAACCACAGTGTTACGCACTTTAAAAAAACACATTCCTTACAAGCATGCAAAACATCCAAGAGCTACGGCAAGGTGATGAAGAACGGAGAATGGTATTCTCTTTGAGGTAATGGAAAGAGCAAGTAATAATAGGGATCTTTTGAGAAATATTTGTTATACCGATGAATGTAATGAATTCACCCTCAACAACGAACCAAATATTCAAAATTGCCGGTATTGAAGCCAAGAAAATGAACATCGTTCATACTCGGACGCAATATCCACAAAAAATAAATGTTTGGGCGGAAATTGTAGGAAATCACATTATTGGACCATTTTTTATGGAAGGCGACCTTACAGCAGTACCCTATTTGGACTTACTACAAAATCGAATTGAATTCTAGAAGAAGCTGTACGCGAAAATCAGGAGATCTGGTATCAAATGGATTGTTGTCCTGCCCATAATTCTCTCATGGTTAGGGAGTACTTGCAAGATATTTTTAACTGAAATATTATAGGACCAAGGCATCTAATCCTTTGGCCAGCCAGGTTTCTTGACCTTTCGCCAAACGACTTCCTTCTGTGGGTTCACTTAAAAAATTTTATTTATAAAGATGTCAAATTTGAAAATCTAGACCAGCTAAAAGACTGTATTTCATTAGAATGTGACAGAATTTCTCAATATCAACTCAGTAATGTTAGAAATGAATTTTCTCCACGACCATTACTGAATGCAATAATTTCAAAATCATTTTTGATAATAGAATGTAAAAATTCTCGCTCTTGAGTTGGAATATTTATTCTGAAACACTTGCTTCTTATGCGTTTTGCGTGTATTTTTATTCCATAACAAGATACGGAATGAAAGACCTGTACTGACATACGGTGTACCAACATGGTGCACCGTAAACAAAACAAGATACCAAAAACTACAGATACTACAAAACAAAATAATGAGGATTATGACTAACGCACAAAGACACGTACCGACAGCTGTATTACACAGAGACCTAAAAATGGAAACAATTGCGGAACACAATACAAAATTAATAACTAAATACTTTGAAAGGACAGACTTATCGACAAATCCAATGATACAAAACTCACACATACGATCGACATTACACAACAACTTTAAATATCCGAAAGATTGGCTCCCACCCTAAAAACACAAAAACAAAAACAAGGATTAACAAAAACAAAAAAAAAAGTCATAAAAAGTACCAAAATAAAAAACTGATACAACACCAAAAAAAAAAAAAAAAAAAAAAAAAACAACACGGAACAAAATAGCGAAAATAAGCAAGCAAATCAATGAAGAAAACAGAACAATGCAAGAAGATCATCGCAACAAAGAAATTCCAGTATAGTAGAAGAATAAGCACCAACAAATTTAAAAGAAGTAAAAGCTCAAGGGAGCTGACTTAAGAGAAATACCAATACCATAATATATATTCTGTAATTGATCTAAACGACATAGGTTGCCATGAATTTCGAAACTGTCAGTGTCAGATAAAAATGGCCGCGTTGTAATAATTATTTTCAGACAAATTTTAGTGCAAGTCAAAAAATGAGTGAAAAATCGGATGAATCAGATATGGAACTGGATAATACTCCACCTGAAATTGCGAATAAATAACTTAATTGCTTTGTACAGATTTTATTTGTTTTTATTCGTACTTTTTGGTCGTGGAGGAAATATAGTCTGCTACTCGGTTAGAATGAAAATTCGATACTCGTGGTTCCTCACGCTCGCTACGCTCGCGTTCGGAATCTTCCACTCGGATCGAATTTTCATTCCAACCTCGTTACAGAATCTACTATTATGATCGGTTAGGATATTGTGAAATGTGTATGTTATGTTAAATTAAAGGCTTAGTAAAAAAAAAACATAATGGTGTCTTTAATTTTGGATGTGTGATTGCCGGATTGATGAAACGAAATGTGTTTTTTATGTGAAATAATCTTTATTCGTTACGTCCAACTTTACGTCAATTTTTGACAATAGCGTCATAGAAATTATTTGCCGGTGTTTGCTGTATTACCTACCTAAACAATGAAAATTTCGTAACTTTGCCATCACATTTAATTGAACAACTTAGGATTGGCTTATTAAAACTTATTCAAAGTTGGCACATGAGTTTATTATATCGGCCTCTTCAAAAAATTATAATACAGTTTTTCTCTAAAATGTACAGGGGAGCCAATATTTAGCCACCTCAAAATTTACATGGGATTACCTATATTCAACTAAGGCCCGGTTTAATAATGTGCTGGCAAAGTCTCTGGCATAGTTATTCTGATGTTAATAAATAAAATCTGTTTATTAATCTCCTGATAGCATTAACAGCAAGATAAAAAAATCCTTGCCAGTAGGATAATTTACCCAGCAGAAAACTTGGCTGTTAACGGTTTGCCAGTGGGTTAAAAGTTAAAACAAAGATGCCATAACCTCAAATTTAGTAATTTTTGGCAATTTGCAAAAAAATGGAATGTCAACATTTTTTCGGATGAATCGAATTCAGATGATGATTTAAAAGATTAGGTATGTTAATATAGTATTGAGAAGACCAAGGATTTTTCACCACCGCCCAAATCACATAAATTACTGGGATGATACGGATTTTGCCAATCGTTTTAGATTGTCTAAGGATACCGTGCACCTTTATTTACATCGAATAGAAAATATGATTCGCTATCCTACAGATAGGTAAGTATCATAGGCTGTTAGTTGCAATTATTATTTATTACACTCAAGTATTCTGCTGGATGCAGTCATAAAAGTTTTAATGTTACAATAGATACTTTGATCTTAACCGGTTTTTCTTTATTTTATAGGAACTCTGCTCTAAGCCCTTTGCATTAATTCCTGCTTTGTCTCCGCTTTTATGCTGCTGGAGAATTTATGATTTCGTCCGCGGATCATGCTGGTGGTGTGCATAAATCTACAGTATTGAATATAGTAAGAAGGGTCACAAATGCAATATGCCCCATAAAAAATGAATATGTAAGTTTTCCTACAGCTCCTGAAGAAATAACCATAATTCAGCAAGGATTTTTTGACATTGCAAGATTCCCTAGAGTAATTTTATTAGTAGATGAAACTCATGCAAAAATACAGAGCCCTGGAGGAGATCAGGCAGAATAATAAAGAAATAGAAAAGGTTTTTTTTTTCACTGCGATCATGATTTAAAAATTCGAAATATTGTTGCTCGGTGGCGTAATCAACTCATGATATGATAGTGTATATGAATTCCAATCTCAAGTGGCGATTAGGAAATATTAAAAACTGTCTAATTATAGGGGATAGTGGATATACAGTAAATCAACATTTATGACTCCCTTAAATAACCCCATTAGTGTTGCCGAGAGAAGATATCAGGAGTCCCTTGTTAGAACAAGAAATGCAATCGAAAGATGTATAGGAGTATGGAAGAAGAGATTTCCTTGTTTAGCATTGGGGGCTGAGAACTAAATTGAAGTTAACGCAAGATATAATAGTATACAAGTTTTAATAAATGAAGAAGTTCCAGGAAATAACGATATAGTGCAAGAACAGTGTGATGCATATATATCCACACTTATAGAACAATATCTCGCTAGGCTATAGATATTAGGACTTAAAGTAGGTACATTTAACAAAAATAGCTGTATAAAATATCTACCGGGTGTTGCATCGTCGAGCGGGACATAGGAAATCCCATGTAATTTTAAATGGGGTCAATTATTGGCTTCCCTAATTATTTTAGAGAAAAATTCTATTTAGGTTTATTAAAGAGCACTAAAACCCACATTCAAAAGAATAACTTTAGATATTTTTGATGAGCCCGTTTACGGGTTATCGCCGATTTCTTTTTAACTATTTCTCCTATTTATGGCCCCGTATTTGCGGGCACCAGTCAAGGTAAAAGATGACTGTCAAATAAAGTTGTCATTTTGAAATGTGTGCTTTATTGTTATAAAAACTCGTACATCGAAAATATTAGCCATGAATTACAATTCTGAAGAAAAAATATTGATGATTAAATGGTATTATCAAGGAAATAGTTATCAAAATGTGTCAGACATGTTTGCTGCTCTGTATCCGAATAGACCGATACCTGCAAAATCTACAGTCGAAAGGACTATCAAGAAATTTGAGACAAAAGGCACTGTAATAAATAACTGCAGATGTGAAGAAAGGCAGGAACAAAGAAGAGATGCAAGAAATGATAGGGACTTGCAAGTTTTATTGTGCGTGGAAGAAAATGATGGGAAGATCAGCACAAGGAAACTTGAGGATGACATAGGATTAGATCACACCACAGCGTTACGAGCTTTGAAACGACATAAATATTATTCATACAAATATGAAAAGCACCAAGAGCTAAGAGATAGGGACGAAATACGACGACAGGAGTTTTGTTTTGGTATGATGGAAAGAGCAAATATGGATAGGGAATTTTTAAAAATCATTTGTTTCACTGACGAATGCACATTTACCTTAAACAATGAACCCAATGTTCAGAATTATCGATATTGGAGCACAGAAAACCAACACAGGTTTGTGGAAACAAGGACGCAATATCCACAAAAAGTTAATGTATGGGCTGGGATTTTCGGAGAAAATATTATCGGGCCATTATTTCTTACACGAAATTTAAATGCAGAATATTTTTTGGAACTACTTGAAGATCATATTTTACCTACTTTACATGATGCCGCCAGGGAAAATCAGGAAGTTTGGTACCAAATGGATGGCTGCCCGGCACATAGTACCCTGGCTGTCCGGGAATATTTAAATCGTGCTTTTAATGGAAATGTTATTAGCTTAAATCATACAGTAAATTGGCCAGCCAGGTCTCCTGATTTATCGCCAAATGATTTCTTTCTCTGGGACCATTTAAAAAAACAGGATATACAAAGATAAAAAATACCCAAATCTAGACGAGTTAAAAAATGCTATTTCTGCCGAATGCAATAGAATTTCAGTTTACCAACTAGCGAATGTAAGAAGAGAATTTTATGATCGCCTCGGTTATTGTCTAGCAGTCAATGGAGGAATATTTGAACATCTTCTTAAATCCTAAAGTTCTAACAATTAAATAGTACCTACCTATTAATTAGTAAAATATTGAAACATGTAAAATGTCATAATTAACCTTGTAATTGGATACTTTATTTTAGTTTTATTCAGATTAATTTGTACTCATAAATACACCTTTAATATTTTCGATGTACGAGTTTTTATAACAATAAAGCACACATTTCAAAATGACAACTTTATTTGACAGTCATCTTTTACCTTGACTGGTGCCCGCAAATACGGGGCCATAAAAAGGAGAAATAGTTAAAAAGAAATCGGCGATAACCCGTAAACGGGCTCATCAAAAATATCTAAAGTTATTCTTTTGCATGTGGGTTTTAGTGCTCTTTAATAAACCTAAATAGAATTTTTCTCTAAAACAATTAGGGAAGCCAATAATTGACCCCATTTAAAATTACATGGGATTTCCTATGTCCCGCTCGACGATGCAACACCCGGTATAGTATATCTATATCTTCTTTCTTCATATTCCTGAAGTAACATGAACTCCCAATACATTTTGATTAATCAAAATAAACCAAAACTTAAAAGAATACGTTATGTTATGACCAAAATGATCTATGGTAAAACTTGTAACATTACCCTATAATATCTTCTTAGTTTAGTGGATTTTGCAACCTCACGTTGCCAAATTGTAGAGCTCTGGCTATCTGTCATTAGGTTAAAATTTGATTGATAAACTGATCAAAAGTTGTCTAGAGGTTTACCAGAGAGATAAAACTAATCGACTCATATATGATAGTGTATATGAATTCCAATCTCAAGTGGCGAATAGGAAATATTGAAAACTGTCTAATTATAGGGGATAGTGGATATGCAGTAAATCAACATTTTATGACTCCCTTAAATAACCCCATTAGTGTTGCCGAGAGAAGATATCAGGAGTCCCTTGTTAAAACAAGAAATGCAATCGAAAGATGTATAGGAGTATGGAAGAAGAGATTTCCTTGTTTAGCATTGGGGGCTGAGAACTAAATTGAAGTTAACGCAAGATATAATAGTGGCAACTTCAATTTTGCACAATTTAGCAAATGAACCTGATGAGTTGCTAAGTTGATGGTAGTTTTCCTCGTCATTAGTATCAACACAACAGAAAACCCTGTAGTACGTCTTTTTAGAACATTGGAGACAAATTTATGATTGGTATAACAGACCAGGCTTAATGCTTTAAAATACTAACGATAAATTGAGAGCAAAGTCTATCTGTTAGAACCCAAAACTGAAAAAATCATAACCCAAGTAAATTATCGACCTGAAACGGCCCTGGAAATATTCTAAATCAATGCGGCGGTTACAATATCACCTCGCACAATTTATGGTGCAGAAACTAATGGCAATTCGCCATTACTTAATGACTTTGTTTAAATAGAATTGTGAACTGTTTGCGGACATAAGTTATTTATAGCCTAGCAAATTTTAAAATAGAACGTGTCTATATTGTGAAAATTCTATTTATTTTAGTGACACCGCGATATTTAATACCAGTACTAGCTTTTTCTGTTACACAATAGGGTGACAACAACTTATTTATTATGTATGTATGTACAGAATACTGCAATGAGGAATGCACGTTGAATACAGGGCGTTATTTTTAGCCATAGTAATGATAGAAACAAAAAAACCATATCGTTTAGAACCATAAAAAGATTATTTGACTTAATAATAAGGTTCTTGTTAGTTGAGGTAGGTACTACTTAAATCGTCCTATAAAGAGACAACCACAAAATTCTGTCAAACTCAAGCAGATTACCTGAGGATTTTTTTGAAATAATTTTAATAAGGTCCTCTTTACTATTTCTTGTAACCTTTTTCACTAACCCCGAAGATCTTTATGTAAATAAATACCAAACACATTTTGAGCAAAATAAGTTTTTATCTTGTATGTCAATCGTTAATTTCCAATATATTAAAGTCAATAATTTATGGCTAATAAAATTTTATACTTATCCCATAACAAATGGCCATCGCCTAGCAACGATAAATAAAAGCTATTTTGTGTCAATCGACTTGTTAAGTGTTTAAAAATTGTAAGCACATGGCGAATTCAAAAAAGCTTCTATCAATCATTGAGTTCAAAGAGCTTTTTTTATAATGCCAATGTTTTGAGTTATGGTGATTAAAAAAATGCGTTTTTGCAAAAGCTTAGAACTGAATGACAGGATGACATTGAAAAAAGTACAATGCAAAATATCACAATCAAATCAAAATCTCAAAAGCTGGGAGTGAACTACTTTCAAAACTTGGCAACCCTATTTATAAAAATTATTTAGAAAAAACAAAAATACAAATCAAGCTTTAGCACCCTGTGTCTCTGAAACGAAGCATTTCCGGACAGGTTTGTAGGAACTTTTTTCATCTTTTTAAGCAGGAAAAGTCATCGTGAATTTTTTTGAAAAACCCTGTATATTTTGAAAAATTCAGTGGCGTACAATTTTTTTTGTTAAAAATTTCATAAGATTTATTAGCACGGACGCCACTGGTATTATTCGAGTGTTCAATTTAACAAACGCCTTTTACTGTGTTGTATGCGACATTCTACATTTTACGGTCGTGTTCCTTACTCTAACAATCTGGACTTACCAATGGAGCCATAAAATACAGTAAAACATGCTTTAATATTGGACAAACCTGAAACAAAAAAAAAAAAAAACGTTTATTTCCAGGTTTGGTTGAAAAACAGTTTATAATATACCTAATACTACTGCAGCTATTCAATTTACTAACGTCATTAACCTCAAAACAACCAATTTTTGTTAATAATTTCATTTTAGAAAGTATCAAACGTTTAAGGAAAAAAATTTAGCGATTTTTTTTTTCGAAAAAAATGTATTTTTATTCCTACTTAGAACCTATTAAAAAATTCAAAATGATATCTGACGCAGCCTCAAAAATATGCCCGGTGCGCCAAACGACAACACTGGCGTCCACAATGTTCTTAAGGGTTTGAACCGGGTCGGTTCTGTTCGACGTGAGCAAAGCTTTCGACAAGGTCTGGCACAACTGGTAAAGTCCGTTCACAGATTTAAGAGAATGACTTACCGACTCGTGTTGACGTTGACGCCTGTTTAAAACCAGACTGGGGTCTACACAGGCCCGCACTGAATTGTATTTCAAGCATGGAATGCAATCGAGGATAGAATATATTATAATTATTATATATTATAATTAATTAATGCAACTACAGTTTACTCATTTAATTTATTTTCACTGTCACTATCAACACCTATGTTAATAATAAATCTTTCTGTAATATTCCCAATTTGAATATATGCATTTTCAACAGTTTTAATATGCGAAACACAATTTTTCCAGCTACTCACAGGCACTTTGTCTACTTCAGTAATAATAATATCCAGTACACTAGCGTTTATAGTGGGTGATGCATTATTACGTCTAACGGCAGATTTTAATTGATGCCATATGTGTTCTATGGGATTAAACATACAGTGATACGGCGGAAGCCTTAGCACTGTATGCCCCTTACTTTTAGCGTAGCTGTCGCAGTAGAACTCCTTTTCTAGGTTCAGAAATTTAAGCACATCAAGTAAATCTCTTTTAGTGTAACTTTCATGAAAATATATATCATTCTGATACATAAATTCCTGTATTGCCATTTTCGTATCTTTTGAACAAGGGTGCTTATTTAACTGTCAACTGTGGTAACTTGCGTTGTCCATAATAATCACACCGTTTGGAGAAACATTAGGAATTAAATTATTTACGTACCAATCCTCAAATAACTCCGCTGTGGTATCGTTATGGTAATCCAAACAGGAGTCATTTATATTCTTGGCTGCCAATGAGTGCATTTGGTACCCAACCATCTTCGGACCCTGCATGTACTATGGTTATTCTTTTTCCTCTGTTTGATGGTGCCTTTGTTCTACACCTGTCACTAGAATCAACCCAACCTTTTGATGGGGTATCACGGGTATCAAACCAGGTTTAATCTAAGTATATAAAGGGTCTGTTCTCACTTCTGTACTGAGCGATTCTTGTAAAATATTCAAATCGCCATGCCTTAAGTCGTTGCGATTCCATGATAACTTGCCGTTTTACGACTTTTTTTTAAATTTAAAGCCGATTTGTTGAAGACACTTCCACAGCGTTGTCCTACCGCAATTGATATCCGTGTTATCTATCTTAAGTCTTTTCAGTAAATTATCCAGTGTTTGTACCGTATGCTCTTCATACATCTTATAAATTTTGCGTCGGACTAAATCTTCATCGCTGCGATCTAATTTTTTGCAAGTCCCAGAATCTTTCCTTCTTTTCCTTTCGGTGATGGGTTTATTCACAATTTTCCAACTGTTTTTTCCGAAATTTTCGTCAATGTGGCCGTTTCTTCAATACATTCCATTTTACTCAGCCTTTCACGTTCTATTAGAGTTGTATATACATTTTCTATAATCTCTTTAGAATCTAAAGATAAGTGTCTTCTTCCATTTTCATTTCCGCACTGTGGTTGTACCTGTACCCCCTCCTGCTGTGCTATACTAGATTCACCAATCCACGGACGCCACATATTTGGATAATCAAAGCTGCGTTTTTATTTCACACGAACTAATAAAATGACTGGTTTTGCAACACTGATTTATCTACTTATTTTTTCCCATTATTTAATAAGGCTTTGTAAACTAATTACGGCCAAGTACGGTCCCTACCTGGATAATAAAATCATTATCTCTATGATCCTTGAAACCCTTTCAACAAAGAATTTTATGATGGGTGATAACTAAAGGCAGGTAGTCATTCTCTTAAATCTGGGAACGGACCATGCTAAAGATAATAAGGTTAGGTATGCCTAATTACCTAATAAAGGTTAGTTAGGACTTTCGCAGAGCCGGAGTACCGCAGGGTTCCCTCCTTATTATATTTATACCAGTGATATCCCAAAATTTGGTCAAACACAGCTTTATCTGTTTGCTGACGATACTGCAATTACCAATACTGCCAAACAGCCCAGGTGAGTAGCCTCAAAGCTGCAACGCCATTAAGAACGTCTGGAAGAATGGTTAAAAAGATCGAAAATTCGTTTAAGCGACACTACAGAACCCAAGCTGTTTACTCTTCAAAGCCCAAAGTGAAATTTTCGGAAACTTGATTGCTCATAAATAACACCAGGTAACAGTGTTTGGTTAATAACCTTAGGTAACGAACTGTTTACAAAATAAGACTATACGATCATGTGAATGTGAAAGAAAATTTAATTAAAGATATTAGTAATATTATGCCTTTCTTTGTTGCAAATTACCACAAATATTTTCCTTTTTCCTCAATAAATGGATACAGCAGGCATCCATTTATCATATATGTAGAGGCGTAAGAAAAAATCAATTCGAAGAACTATATGTTATCTAGACATAATGGATACAAATTTGTGAGATAACACTGCTATTGCTTTTTACTGAACCCACACAGATATTTCTTACCCGAGGTGTTAATAAACTCAAATTTATTTTATTATTATTATTGGCATTGACATTCAAGTTATTAGTTATGTGGAGCTACTTTTGGCGCCCCCATAAAAGCAGCAATTTATTTTACATATTTGCATTGCTATCGTGAATTATACGTTTTTCCTTTCTTGTAAAACGTTTAATATATATTTGTTTTTTCCTTGCATTTATTTTCTAGTTATAAATAAATTACTATTTAGATACTGTTAAATATACTTTATTCGTGGAAATTTTGAGCATTCCACACTGAATATAAAATTAGCAGTAATGAGACTGGACTTAGGTTGTTTTAGAAAATAACGATGTAAATATATTTGTATCCTTATTTAATATCAAATGGGTTCCTGAACCAGGGTCTGCTTTCAAAAGAAACTACATTTTTTATTAGAATTAATTGCAAAATCTGCAATTTAGAGGATTTTTGCAAAAATATTGTCAACAAGCCATTCCTGACGAATCCACGCGACGAAAGAAGAATGTCCATTCAGCATACGAAACCGTTTTAGAAGAAATAAGAGCTTCACTGGGTGATAAAGATTTTTACATTATTGTTGATGAAAGCACAGATGCTTGTGGCAGTGTTTCTGAAAGCACCTCTAAGAGTGCAGATGTATAAGGAGAGATTACCAGGAGTTAATTTACCTCCATAACCTGTAATTACCCGGTGGGGAACATGGATTAAGGCCGCAATATTCTAAGCAGAACATTTCGAAGCCATTAAAGGACTAATTTTGAATTTAGATGACGATTCGCAGCGTGTTGTGCAAAGTAATGAGTTGTTAAAAAGTGCAAGTGTTGTTAAAGATCTTGTTTTTATTAAGGTTAATTTCAGCTTTATACCGGAGATAATATCCTCGTTAGAGAGTAGAGATTTAAGTTTAAGAGACTTTTTCCGCTAAATGTAACAATATTCCCAGTAAAGTAGGAGGTTAAGTAAGGAACAAATTGGATGTAACTGTAAAAAAGAATGCAGGATTTAAATACCTTACTGCAGCAGTAAAAAGCATTTATGCAGGTAAACCATACAACGAAGTTGTATCTTGGCCTTACACTTTACTACCTAAGTTGCAGTATTGTCCGATTACATCAGTAGATGTTGAAAGAAGCTTCTCTTTGTATAAACATATTTTTACTGATAGAAGACAATTCTTTTTAGTTGAAAATTTTGAAAAATATTTAGTAATAAATGCCTTTTATACAATTTCAGGTTAAAAAATTGTTTACTTTTGTTTTTCTTTGTTTTTTTTTGCATTTTCGTTTTATAAACATCTTTTTTAGAACCCAGTGTGCTTCTTTACCCTATTACTATTACTATAATAAATTAAGAAATATAGCATACCAGTATGCATATTTGGTCAAAAAAATGCATATTTTAAAGGCAAACAAGGCATATATATGCGGATATTTTGGCTGAATTTAAGCGCATATATTTACAACGAAAAAACTTGAAGAGGTAAAATAGCTTCCAAATACATCACTCGACAAAAATATCTGGGTTGTCATAACGCCGTTGATATAAAAAATCAGGAGAAATGTTGACGTATTATATCACTTTTATAATACTTCCACTTATTTACAGCCGGTGACTATACTACTAGAAAACGTCATTTTATAGTATTAGTCTAAATACTAAAAATCATTAAAATCGATTAGCAGGTTTTCACGTAATTTAGGAAAATCAATATTTTTACAAATTCTTGACGCCCTTTATTGGCTAAACGAGACAATTTTGGATATAACTAAGTCTGCTTAGATCGACCTATTTCGACGTCAGGAGTCTGTCGTCAAACGTTGTACACGTATTTTCCGGACACCCTGTATATTACGGCTTACTTCTTTTACGCATATTAATAATTTACGTCAAATTCAGCAATACACAATAAATTTTTGTACATATATAAACATTGTTTCAATCTTCCTGCTACCACCCTAGACCGGAATGATTTATTTGTCAAAGTAGAAGGACAACATAATAACAATTTTTAGTTTCTAAAATTTTACAAAACTGGTCCTTGCCAAGCTTGTAAAGCGTTGAAATTTACTTTTCGGTTCTCTTTATTTTATAAACATAGATTTTTATTTATGAAATAAAACATCTCTTTGAGATTATGGACAGTTTCTTTAAATTTCTTTACGGCGCGGCGCCAAAATTTGTTGATATTTCTTTATATTTTCTTCGGATGTCGTTGATGTCAAAAATTATGAAGCATAACTAATAACAAATTCATTGGGCAGCCAATTTAGTTATAATAAACGTTTTTGCCAGTTCTTAGTGTACAGGGTATCCCAAACTTGGGTTGAGTGGAGCTAGATTGATATTAAAAATAGGAAAATATGAATAACTATTTATTCTGTAACCCTTTCAAATATACAATAACAAATTTGAAATGCTTCGGGACACTTTTGACAGTTTCTGCTTCAATAGGGTTATAAAAAAATCTAAATTCTTTTAGAAGAGGTGTTTAGATCAAAATAATGAAATCTTTTTTGGCCTGTTAAACAAATATAATGTTTTAAGTTCCAAAATATGAAATTTTCTATACTGCAGAAGAAAAAAAAATCGAAAACTTTTGTTACGTATACGTTATTCACATTATTGTCGGAGGATTTGCAAGGAAAGATAAATTTATAGATATTAACATGATGGTTCTTCATTAAAATCCTCACAACATTTCAAGGCATTTCTTGTGAAGAACGGATGATCCTCCTTTACATCAATAACAACCGAAAAATGCCACTGTCGTTGGTGGCTCGGATGCCGGCACGCAAAAATGTATCATTTCGTATGAACAGATGCATAAACCTCCTAAAACTCATGTGAACCATCCAAAACAATGCCTTGATGTTTGTTAATTAATGTCCAAACACGTCGCGACCACATACCGGTCCTTAAACAAGACGAGATCACGCCAAACATTTTGTCTGCCCGATTCGTCGGGCTGCGTTTAAAAAATTCCCCCCGGAACCGCAAAAAACGCGAGCCGAGGTCCATAGACCACGTGACGTTCGGAAAATTTGCCAGAGTTCGAGTTTGTAACCCAGACAGGCATGTCGGTGCCGGCAAGCGACTTTTTGCGACCGCAAATGATCGAACCACCGGCATACTAATGGTTCGGGAGAAAGGACATTTATACAGGGTGTTGGGGAAGTCTGGGTGTTATATACTTAATCTTATACACTCAATTTAATGGCTGAATCCTAGACCATTGTTAAGTCGAAAAGTTCATACACACATTAGATATTCAAAAAAGCTTGGTTCTCGATATTCTCCTTTGAGTGCCGTGCCTGGGTTCAGGCGTTGGCTATCATCATACTGACCATTCCGTGAAATCTATCCCTGTCTGCCGCTATTCTGAAAAGATCTTCCATTAGTAGACCTGTCCAATGTCTGATATTGCGTATAGCCAGGATAGATTCCTTCGACCAATCCATCTTCTTCCCTCCACCTTACCCTGTATTATGAGTCGGAGCAAGTGATATTTTGGACCTCTAATAATATGGGCAAAGTTCTCAGTCTTTCTTAGTTTAATAGTGATCAAGAGCTCCCGTTCTGTGTCAATCATTTTGAGCACATTCTCATTGGAAGTGTGTGAGATCCAGGGTATTTTAAGGATTCTACGATAGCACCACAATTCCAGTTTATTAATGGTGGTAGCCTTTAAAGTCCAGTCTCGCAGGCGTAGAGCAATGTCGACCAAATATAGCAACTCAGGATTCTCTTGCGAAGATGCATAGACAGGTTTCTATTGCACAGAACTGGTTTCCATCATATAAATGCTTTACGAGCTATTTTAATCCTAGTTTAGATTTCCTCATCCGAATCTCCCTCCGCATTCAACCAGCTACCAAGGTATTTGAAGTGATGCTCCACCACCTACCCATCCAGGAGCAGTTGCCCTGGGTCAACATTCACCTTTCCTACTGCCATCCATTTAGTCTTGTTAAGATTAATGTTTAAACCTCTTCGACGACTTGATTCGCATACTGTGTTAACCAGGATCTGGAGCTCTGTTAGACTTTCAGCCAGTATGGCGGTATCGTCGGCATATCTAATATTATTTATTGTTACTCCTCCGATCTTTATCCCCTCTGTTCGGCCATACATAGCCTCTCGAAATATTTGTTCGGAATATATATTGAACAGTGTGGGCGACAACACACACCCATGACGTACCCCTCGTTTAATTGGGATTTTATTTGAAGAGGTATTTCCGTCTACTTTAACGGTAGCCACCTGGTGGTAGTATAGGTATTTTAATAGTCCTATCGACTCCATATATTCGAGCAGCAGATTATGTCTGACTCGGTCAAAAGCCTTTTCAAAATCTATGAAGCATACATAAACGTTTTTTCGAAATTCACAATACTTTTGGAGAAGGACTCGCATACTGAACAATGCCTCCCTAGTTCCCAATCCATTCCGAAATCCAAACTGTTCATCCGTTAAATTACTTTCGCATAATGCGTACATGCGATTTTGAAGAATACCTAGCAGAATCTTAAGAGTGTGCCTCATCAGACTGATTAATCTGAAATCGCCACACCTGCAAGGTTTGCTCTTTTCCGGAATCACGATGAAAAGGGATTCCAACCAGTCTTCAGATATCTGCCCAGTGTTGTAGATTTTATTGAAAAAGGTGGTTAAGTGTGTGATGCTGTCTTCATCCAGTAATTTGAGTAGTTCAGCAGTTCAACATCCTCGAAGAGATTTTACACACAGTTCTCCCACTCTTTGCAACTTTGATCCAGATCAGTTATGATTTTTCCATAGGAGTCTTTAAGTATACTCATATTTTTAGTTTTTTGAGTTCCAGCTGTGGCTTTCAGCATTCTGTGAAAATTAAAGTGGTCGTGTTTCCTTTGAAGCTCTTCTATTTCCCGGCAAGAGTCTCTGAACCATGCGTCTTGATTTTTTATCGAATTATTTTATGTATTTTAAGGTATCTTTCTCTATTCCTGTTCTTAAAGTATCTTCTCTGCTCCATCAGGTATAGAATTTCCTGTGTCATTCACTTCTTTTTAGCTGTTCTATTGGGTCGTGGTAACAACTTTTTTGTAGTTTGGATAATGGATGTTTTGATGTCCTTCCAGTTTTCATCAATAGTCTTTTCTTCGTTGGATATCGTGTCAATGTTCTCGATATACACTAATATACAGGGTGTTAAAGTTTAAATTTTTTCCGATATTTTTAGAAAAAATCTCGGGAACGTCAAATTATTACATAAAATGATACCGGGTGTCCCACTAAGAATGGCTGTCGTCCGTATCTCAGAAAGTGTTAGTCGTATGGCTTGCGGAAAAAAAATATATTAGGTAAAGTGGTCATGAGAAATTGCTGGAAATTATTTTCAAGTTTCTCAGACTGGCGCTAGAGGGCGCAACAGTAACGGTAAATATGAATCACGAAGTTTCCTCAAAAGTCGCCGTAACAAAGAGATGCCTGCCCATTCAAAACGCAAAATAATTTCCAAATTGCACCCATAATTACGCCTCACTTTTTCGAGTTACCGGCATTATTGATTATAAACGTCAAAAAACTCTTATTTGACGTTTCGGTGGGATGACATAATGACTGTAAAAGAGCTCGCTCGATTACGGTGTATACATTTCCTTCGAGTCGACAAATCGTCAGGGCTGGTTGCAAGTGGTCGCTGCTTGTTATGATGAATTCCTCCGGTGACAATTAAGGTCGAGTCGCTTTTTTTGGCTAATAAACATCTAGTTACCTTGGCGAAACCGGCCGCGAATATTTGTCAACATTCATTTGTATATACAGGGTCCCTTATAAAGTTGGTTATTGAGCCTTTGCATAATAAACGCTGGTACTTGTAGCACGCATTTACCCAAGTCCAATTGTGAACATTGATTAATATATTGTCACTTTATAGACCCGTAAGTCGTTATGAAGGGGATACAGTAACTACAAATCAGCGTTTTAACGACAACGGTGTTATAAAGTCGGTATTTTAACTACTTGTCAGTGCATTTAATATTAATGCCAATCTAATGAAATAAAGGGACTCTTTAATGGCGTGGAATGTGGCAAAAAAGATCCTCAGAAGAGGAAATTTGTTGAAATAATTATGACCTGATCTTATCCTGGGTCACTTCAGTAACTACAAGGAATTTACTTTACAGCATCATCAAGTTGAATATGTTTGACTTTAATACCAAGCGAGAGAGTAAAAGAAGACTGTGTGACCTGTGAGAAGAGGATCTCATCTGTATCTGATAGACTATGAGTTTGTAAAGATCGTGCAGTGTCTTCATTTCCAAGAGAGCAGTATCATGTGCAAATCATAGGCAGTGTCTTGTAGAGAGAGGAAGCCTATTATCATCTGAAGGCGACATCCTGAGAGAATCTCTGGCATCATCTGTTGAGAATGTTTTTGGATCCAACTAACATCATCTGCTGACATTGTTAACATGGCAAAAAACACTACTGTCTTAAAAGGGGTGTTATCTAAAAAATAAACTGACTCAACTGAAACAGGAGCTTCACAGCGTGGACTGGATGTCTGTATATGAGTGCGATGATGTGGATGGTGCAGGTTTTTTAAAAACTATTTCAACCGAATATTTGTGTTCAAACAGATCAATACGACAAAATAAGGTGAATCCTGGATTACCACAGGAATTAAACCTTCTTGCAGGAATAAAATAAACGGAATTAATATAGAACAGCTGAGCAGCTTTAAATATCTGGACACAATTATTAACAACCAATGCGATCCTAAGAAAGAAATTAGATCACGAATTGAACAAGCAAGAAAAGCATTTATAGATGAAGCAATTTTTCACAAGACCAGAACTTAGCCTACAATTACGAGTGCTACATTTTCTTCGTGCTGCTGTATGGATGTGAAGGATGGATTCTTGACCCAACTATGTAGAAAAAGCTGGAGGCCTTCGAGATGTATCTATATAGGCGCATATTTAGAATATCGTGGGTACAAAAGGTGATGAACGAGGTAGTGCTTGCCAGAATGAGAAAGTCACTCGAACTCCCGATTACTATTAAGGAAAGGAAAAGAGATACATCGGACATGTAATGAGAGGGGAAAAATATGAGCTGCTCAGACTGATTATTGAGGGCAAGTTTTAGGGCAAAAGATCAATCGGAAGACGACAGAATTCTTGGTTAAAGGATCTGCAAAGATGGTTCGGCTGTACTTCCACTGAAATTTTCAGAGCAGCATCTTCTAGACTAATGATTGACAGATGGATCGCCAACCTTCGACAGGAGACGGCGAACTAAGAAGAAGAAGAAGAAGGCCTTCTACAACATTAATGAATTCTTTGATGATCCTGATAAAGGAATAATTCAGTGTTAAATGTTAAATGTTTGCTACAATTGTAAGCATGTGTAATTTTATCCAAAATGTCATTGTCTAAATGTAATTACAAATTTAAAATAGTTATCTACAACAAATTGTTTTTTTTTTATTATGTTTATAGTATATGTAATCATCTTATTATTGAACAAATAAATATTATTGATTGATTGATTATTGATTGAGGACATCTTTTACTATTTTATAGCAGTTTTCTATAAGAAGAGTTCACAATGTCTTTTGGGGTTTTCCATTATTAGCTGATTACTTTGTCCAGTTCTCTGAAGCTTTCTGTCATCATATGGTATCCAGGAAAAAATGCATTGTCCTGAAGGAATATCTCTTATAATTTGATGATAGTTTTCCGTAAGGAAAGTCATAATCTAGTGACAGAATCGTATGAGGCTCACAGCAGTGTACATTGAGCCTTTCTTTCATCTAATTGTATTCAGTGGAGGTAAATAATCAGTTTACTTACAACCAAAAACCACATTGATTTGGATTTGATTTATATAAGAAATATTAGAATCTATTTTTCTATAGCGTAACCACCAGTTGCAAAGGTGAATTATGGCACAATTTATAATTTCGTTCTCGATTATTACTGTTAACAATCCTAAATTCGACATCCCGTATATCATTATGTAGTTTAAACAGCCATAACAATACCTTGATTCGAGTCTTCCATCTCTATATTTTTCTTATATATATTATTTTCAACCAATAATTTTCCAGTCCTGCGGCGGCAAACCGCGTAAATTCGCGTTACAAAAATTAGAAGGTACCGCTGAATGGAAAACGCCTCTTTGGCACTTTTGCGTCAGTGTCCGTTCCGAATTTTACGTTTTTTATTATTTTAAAGACCGTTTATTTTGAGTCAATAATATTTTAAAGCACAGTGGTAATGGATTATTCTTCATTACCACTGGCACTGCACTGTTTGAAACCAACAACCAACAACAGTTTTGGACGGAGAAGCAAGACTCTCAAATGGTTTTTCAACCGAGGCAAGCTTCAATCCATCCTGTTGTTAGTGACGACAATATGTGTACATTACATATTTTATGTCCATAATTGTATAGCATATACAATAATATGCACGCCTCCAACTCATACATACGTAATTTTCAATTTGAATAACAATAGTATGTCTTTCGCTCTATTTGCAAAATCACCAACTTTTAAACCACCAGTTAATACATTTTAAATCGTAATATAATTATAATTTCATTATCGATATCGATAGCTGAACTATACTAATTCTAAACGAAATGCCCTAAGTATACAACCGAGTATGGCACAATAAACCATAAGCACGCTCAAGCCAACCGCCAATTCCTATTCTATGCACCCGCCTAGTACTGACAGTGCATTTTTTCCTTGAAACAGTCAACATATAGGGTGTTACTTAATGATAGGTCGTAATTCAAAGGGCGCATTCCTGAACCAAATTGAAGTAGAAAAGTTCATGTAAAGTCCATCCGAGCATATTTCGTTTAACCTAATAACTGCAATAATAGTTTTATTATACAGGGTGTCTCAAAACTCAGTATCAAGATTTTAGGGGCGTATTTGCCAGGTCAAAATAAGCCTTTTTTTCCTATAAGCATGTGTCCGCAAACGCTTCGTCACCGATCTACAGAGTGTTAAATTTTCAAAAAAATTTTATTTTTTCCTTCATAGCTCTTTTAGTTTTTGAGATATTAAGATAAAATTTAAAACATAGATTACGCTTTAGGGCTTACATCATCTAGTATACCGAGTGATTGTAAGAATCTACAGGGAGATATTTTTTCAGGGGTCATGCTCCCTTTTCTCCGCATAAACTTTTTTATAGTGCGCTGCTGGCGGATTCTGAAATATGCAGTACATTCTTTGTTTTGTTTATAAACTTTTTTATCTCTTATAATTTTTATGCATCTAAGATCGTTATCGAGAAAAAAATTTAAACAAATTTTTGTAATTCGCCATATTTAATTGAAATTTTTCAATGAAACAATAAAAAAAACAGCTATTCATCCATTCTCCCAACCAGCATGAATTATTGTTATTCGTTTTCCTTTACTTGAAGGGGCTTTATTTTGGCATTTTTCAGTTAAATCAACCCATCCCTTTTTGACAATCTCATGAGTGTCAAACTACGTTTCATCCAGATAAACTATTGAAGGTTTTTCGGATCTTACTTAGACAATTTATTAATTTTGATAACAAATCAAGCAATGTACCTATCTATTGTTATTATAAGCTGGCATTAAAAATAAATGTGGGTTAATACGTCTCTGCGAAAACGAAAACGGAGTTTATGAGGGGTTTTATTGCAGTCATTAAGCCAAACAAAATATGTTGGGAAGTACTTTAAACATATGGCCTTAAGGGGTCTGGTTTTTAAGATTCAGGGGGTCAAACTTTTAAAAAATAATCGGTCTTTTATTAATTTGTGATAAGACGCTAAGTTGGCACTAACTAGATAATAATTATAAGTTCCAGTGGCGTTCCGGGGGGCAGTCTCACAAATAATATTGACAAGAAAATGTACGCCACTGACTTGTTTAAAAATTTTATATTGAGATACTCTATCAAATGATGTGACATCGTATCCTCACAAGACATTGCCAACAGATTATTACATAATGCGACCCTTAGATGAAATAGGAGTTACTCTCTCTTAGATAATGTTAAAAACCTCCCACATGAAGCTAATGTATTTCAGATGATGATCGTTTCTTGACAAGATACTGCCATTCGGCAATGACAGATTATAATAATATTAATAAAAGGCTTTATAAAGAATTTAGGAGAATATATACAAATAACGCAAAAATAAAAAAGAAAATAAAGTGATAAGTAAATCAACCAAAAATCCTTAAAGGGCGAAGTCTAGCTGAGCAATCTCAGCTTCTCAACATTAATTCTGGCAACACACCACATAACAACGATACAATTTATTATTATTACGTTTTCATATTATTTGACATTTGCGGAGATTTCTTTCACCATACAGTCTGCACTGCTTACACATCCTTGGTTGCATAGATCGTTAATCATTAATCATAACACCACCAACCGAATGGTTAAGAGAAACTCACCATTATAGACACGGAGACAACAGTAATGAGTAACTGTAGCTACTTTAAGATACAGAGGCTATAACATGATTATGGTACAGTTATTCAGCATTTATCTGTTCATTCATTCATTCTCCTCCCAGAACACTGTCATTGTACGATTAGCATCCGTTCTAGATGGTGACATAGCTTCTAAAATATTGCTGCAATCAGCAGCAAAGAACAATGTTCCTGAAAGAGCTGTTTTCTTCCAATACTGTATAGCACTAAAGTCTCTTTATTTCACATATATACTAAACTAAGACGCTGGCCATTTGGTTTTACCAGACCCACAAACATACATGCATACATACAGACTAAACCAAAACAACGCTCGATGCTTGATCATCGATCTGCAGGTGGACAGCACGGTCCTTATTGATCAATTCGGAGGAGACGGCTCGTGCTCAACGGCACAATCCAATACGATACAGCGAAAATCACGTGATTTTGTTTACGCTTAGTCTATATGTGACATAAATGGCCTTTAGGTGAGGAAATTATTTCCCATTGGTTCTAGATTGTAAACCTGAGAAATGAGTCTCCTCATCATGTGGTCCAGCGCTGCGCCTTATGGCAATGGGCTTTCTGGAATGCCAGCAGTCATTTGACTTGCATAATGTCGTCTTGTGCAATAAATATGCACACGCTGCACAAACTAAGTAGATATGTTAATTCCGCTATTATATCCGCTAAAATTATTAGGAATAAAACACGTTTATGTACTGCCGTGCCCGCACAATAGCATTATAAGCAGCGTGCCCTATTGCCAAGTTTACGACTCACTTTGATTTAGGGCCACTAGACGTCACTCGCGACGTAGGCAGTGGATTTTATTAAAATATATAAGTGCAATCTCAACCGGCATTGAAAAAGAAATTGCCTATTCATAGAAGTTGTTAGACTTATGTGTGATTGTGTTATATGGGGTTGTTGGACACGAGGAACACCTCGGAACCATAACTGGTCGGCTTATAGAAATCAAACGATTTATTAGTATTTAATTTTTAATTAATTATAAAGATTTGTACCAGTATATCAGTTAACAGTATTTTTTCTTTAGAAAGAAAGAGGAAAAATAATATCGATGCTCCTACTTACCTTAAACTATATTGAAAATAAATTTCAGCTTTACGTAATAAAATTGACCTAAATGCAATCAACAGTTAACCATCAGGGTTAAAAAAAAATCATGATATTTTTGAAAAACATCAAAAATCACGATTTTCTTGAAAAAATCAAGATATTTTTGATTTTCAATTTCCTGTCAGAACAAGAAAGCCCTCCACTGTTTGTATAAACATGCGTCGGCCCTAACTCGAAGTATTTCATAATTGGCCGTCTAATAAGCAGTGCGACGCGTGATTTTTGCTGTAAATTTCTAAAGGTTACCTAAAAATCTGCAAATAGTGTAACAATGTCAACTCTTCAGAAGAGGAAGGAAAAAATACCCTATCTGGATACATTTCGTAGAAAAATCTAATAGGACTGAAGGAAAATTGGGGAATAGAGCTATATGCAAATAATGTTGACATGAAATGCAAGGTCTTGTCCAACGGATGAAAGTTCACTGGCAAAGGTGTAGTGAAAGTGAAGTACCTACAGAAATCGAAAAGGACAATGAATAATAAATCAGTTGTAAGTACACAAACAGCATATTATCATAAAATAAATAAGTTTGTTTCTTTAAATTTTATTTTTATTATAATTTTCCAAAGATATACAGGGTGATTTTTAAGTTGATGCTTTCTCTTAACACAACATAGAATTCAAGAAAATAGCCAATTTTCCAAATAAACGTATGTCAGGAAATGCGTCGTCTCTGAGATACAGGGTGTTGAATTTGAATTTAAAACTCTATTTTCGATTTTTTAAAATAACTTCTACAAAAGATAAATTTTTCGCACAAAACTTGGTAACGGGGAGTTCTTTAAGGTGAGAAATAATTTAGTATTAATGTTTGTGCAGCTATCATTTATTCAGTTTAATTTGGCCCAACTTTTTTGACAGAGAACTTCTGGGACCTTTTATCAATAAACCTTATTCTTGCACCTTTTCTGGGGAAAAAAGGCACAATAATTCGTTGATTTCCCGACCGCAATAAAATTTAAACCCAGCCATAAATAAGTGCCTTTTGAAAGGGTACAGGTCCTGATTACCTACTAATTTCAATAGTTTAGGTTAGATATTTTCAACAAAACAACAAATATAAAATAATAGGTAAGTATCTTTATTTTAATCATGTAATTAAATAGGTATTAATATTTATACAAAAATACTAATCTACAATATTATAATATCATCTATGCCTAAAGTAATATAGTGACGATAGTGATAGTGAAACAGAGCTAAATATGGAGTAGGTTAAGTTAAATATTGTATTATTATAATATTGTAGATTAGTATTTTTGTATAAATATTAATAGCTATTTAATTACATGATTAAAATAAAGATACTTACCTATTATTTTATATTTGTTGTTTTGTTGAAAATAGCTAACCTAAACTATTGAAATTAGTAGGTAATCAGGACCTGTACCAAAAGGTCCGGTGCCTACACAATAGATATTTATCAGGCAACTTATTTATGGTTGGGATTACGACTGACAGGTTATGGAGTTTGTTAGGTTAGGCCCCTGTATCTCAGAGACGACGCATTTCCGGACATACGTTTATTTGGAAAATTGGCTATTTTATCTCAGAAGTCAGAAACGAATTTTTAATAATTTGTTGTCTTTTTTCTAGGTTGAGAGTACTTCTGGCGTGAATGCGCCACCAAACTCACAGGAGTCATAGGAACCATGTACTTCACAACAAACTTTCCACTCCAGATTGTAAGAAAAGGAAAGCAGTGTCAGAATCAGAAACAAGGTCAGCAAGTTCTAGTTCTGGATCTTTGTAATCTTTTGTCATACGCACTAGCAAATCTACTAAAGAAGAAATTGACAATCAGATTACCAGAACCCTCTACGCTACAAACAGCAGTTTTAACTGTATGGAGCAACCGGAAGTAAGAAAAGCTATCGCTCTTTTATGGCCTGGATACATACCACCCTCTCGATATGATGTTTCTAATAAATTGAATAATGAAGAAAAAACCAAATGCCTTCAAAACTTGTCGGGAACATATGTGTGTGTCTGTCACTTGACGGATGGTCAAATGTACATAACGAACCGATAATCTGTGAAAAGGTTACAACAGAATATGGATTTACCGTCTTAGAATATACCTACTCTAGATACTTCTGGGAATCCACATACTTCTGTTTATTTAACAGAAATTGTAACAGCACTCATAAATAAGCTTGAAACCGAATATGACTGTACAGTATGTAGTTTTGTCACAGATAATGCAGTTAATATGGCTGCAATGCGACATCAAATGAAAACATCTACTGAATTGAGCCGTATTACATATGGTTGTGCTGCACATATTTTAAATTTACTATGTAATGATTTGGAAATCGCTGATATTAAGGAACATGTTGTTTTCATTGCCAAATACTTCCGTAACAACCATTTTGCCTCTGCAGCATATGCCAGAGGAGGCAAAGAACTAGGTTTGCCAAGTGACGTTAGATGGAATTTGCTTGCCGACTGTTTAGAAGGTTTCGTTAAGTCATGGCGCATACTTTTTAAAATTGCTGAAGAGTACAAAAACCAAATTGACAATATTATAAGAGGAAAAATTTCCAACATTCACTTAAAAAGATTAGTCGAAGATTACCTAACAATACTTAAGCCTATCTCTATTGCAATAGATAGACTACAAAGAAACAGTGCCAGTCTTTCAGATGTTGTGGAAGAAATTGAAATATTAGGAACTCATTTTGACAAAACAGACATAACTTTAAATAAACTGCAAAGATTTAATAAGAGGCGTTATGAACAGTGTATAACCCCATATCATTTGTTGGCATATCTTCTTGACTTAACGAAAACCCAGCAAACACTAACAGAGAGTGAAAAAAATGTTGATTTAACAGCTGTTAAAAATTAGATCCAAATAGTGGTTTACTCCCGACAAACATTTTAAGTTAAATTTACCTTTATTCGACCTGAAAACGGGTCAAATATTTTGCATCATGACCAATTATATATAGGGATAATTTACCTACATCTGTTTTCCTATTGTCCAATTTGGGGAAAGAAACTAAAGTAATTTGAAGGTCGAAAATAGGTTGATAGGGTTTTTCTGTCCAATAAGTTAAAACGTCAAATAAATATAGACCTATTTTACAACTAAATGTGGAAAGTGAGACCAACCTTTTGACCTAAATATAACCTAAATAGGAGCAATAAGACACTAGACAAAAATACAGAGAAAACATATTATATCTGGTGTTAGAAAGAAAAGACAACAACTTATGCCAACACTTCCAACAGGACAAAATAAATTATAAAATGGAGTTCGACTTAAGTAGATATTTGGAATGGCCGCTTATTGTAACTTCAACAATAAAGTGATATAATTAGGTTTTATCATTTTTCTGGACCGAAATTTGGATGCGAGAGAAATGTGTTTGTGGATTATGGTAATGATACTTCGTAAAACAAAACGCGCCCTTAAAATATGCGTTTTTCTATGTATTATTACGATAATTTTAAATATTTTTACCATTAACCTAAAAATAGAGTGTCTTCCTTATAAACATTATATGTACTTAAAGTTTTAAAGAAACCTTCGTTGACGAAAGGTATCGTAGTCTAATGGATTTTCCACTCACCTTATGTCGAGCCTTATGTAATTCTTAAAATTTTAGTCATTGTTTTTTTATAGTTGTCAATAAACAGGAAAACTAATAATTATTAAATATGGCCGTTTTTATATTTTTAACTCGAAAGGTATTTTTCCCTTTATTATTAACTGTACAAGCAATGTTAGCCTTTGAGGTTAATCAGAAAGTTATGAAGTAGCTCAATTTTTAACCATAAAAGGTCTATAACTTTGGGAACAATTTATATGGCAAAATTATGCAAAATATTACTTGTTTCTAAAACTACATGGTCAGTAAATTATTTGGACTTTTTTTAGGCAATAATTAGGTAATGTTTACCTAGCGTAATAGTTAAAAAATGCCTTAATTATAAAGACATATATTAAGTAACAATTAGGTAAATTATGACTTAATCATATTCCTTATTAGGATTAAATATTTTTAATGTCTCAAAGAGGTAATTTATTTGTAATTTTTAACTAGATAAATTTAACTAAAAGTAGATTTCCCTATAACAAATTATTTAAGTTGTAGGTATCCAAATTTTGAATTAGATTTTAGAGTTCGAATCTTTTGTGACTTTTAAGAAAACATTTAAGGCAAAAATAAGCAAATATTTGCCAATTTAGGATTATTTTCCTTCCGTTCTGGTCTACATTACTTAATATGTTTGTTGGGCTACCACTCACCAGTCAAGTTTCTTGCCAGATCAGAACCTTTCACTGATATTATGTTTCATGATGATATTCTTCAGAATGTAAAACCCATAGATTGGTGAAAAAATATATCCACTATTCAAGAGTTCTTCATAATTAGACAATTACTTTGTGCTGCTGCTTCTTCCGCATCAGTTTTTTTCTCAACATTTGGTTTAGTCCATTCCAAACTCAGAAATCGATTAGGAATGCAAAATTAGTTTTTTTGTACAAGCACTACAATAAACTAAAATAAACATTATTTAGGTACAGTGGCTTTATTTGTTTGATGTAATAAACCCTCGAATAAACCATTAATTAAAAGTGAAAGTTTATATTTTCTCTTAATTATAACTTATCAGAAATTTTGATTTTAATCATGATTTAAATTGAAAAAATGAAGTGATCTGAATCAATTGATTTAAATCCTTTCAACCCTGTTAGAATCAATCAAACGCCAAGTTTTTTTGCAACCATACGTTTTTTACAATATTAATAAAGTCCGAAATGAACATACGAATTGTTTATAACGCTGTTAGGTGCACGAGGTTCCTTAATACAGAATTGTAAGTTATAATCCCCGGTCTAAGGTGCTTAAGTACTGATTGGAACAAAACGATCTGCAATATCGTTATTATTTTTAACGATACGGCGATTTATATTTGCACTTATAACCGAGCAGTTCGGGCATATTTTCGCTAACTACATGTATTTACGACTTTTAAAGGTAGTTATTATTAATAAACAATTACAGGGTAGAATTTAAAGTTTTTGGGCCGCTACACAGTAAAAAATATCGACCTGGTTAAAATCATTTTAGGAGTGGTAAAAAAGTAGTGGTAATGTTAACACCCGGATCAACATAATTTACCAAATTTTACACTCGTATGGGACCAAAGTTGTTGTATTTAATTTGCCTATGAATAAAAAGTTAATTTTGTTAAATGGGCGTTATTTATTCCATTTTACACTCTATCAGGAAAATTACATACAAGGACAATTAATAACACCATATTAGCGTGTAAATAAACCCCGCTAGAAGGTTATTTTAACACATTGAGTGTAAAACTTATTCTTTAATCTTTTTTTTACATGGTCCCGGGTAAAAATACCTAAACCCGTGTTATTGAAAAGACAGGCGGCAACAAGTGGTGTGAAATTCTAGGAATTGACACATGACGCCTACGCTACGTGCAAATTCAACTTTCAAGTCAGTCTGATTGTGCTCTTTGAAATAATGTTATATTTAAATTAAAATATAGAAACAAAGCAAAGTTCTGTAAAGTGCCAAATGAGAGTGCCTCTTATGAGGAGCTTGTTAAATTGGGTAAGCATATTAACGAAATTTAATAGAAACCTTACTAATAAGTACGCCATTTTTAAGAAACTAAGTAGGTATTTACATTGTTACAGTTTTCCTTTTAGCTTTTAAAGTATTCTGATATAAGTAAGCTTATAATATAAATGTACTCCTTTTTTTATATAAATACTTAGGAACCTACCTACATATTTTACTCCATAGATCTCTAAATAAATATACGATTAATATAATACTCGTCATTTTCATTCTTTTATATTGTTCCAAAGCATACTTTTATTTAGTTGTTTAGTGTTCTAAGTATACATGTATTTATTATGTTATTTGTTTTGTTAAGCTTAACAATGAGGTACATTAAACGTAATGTTTATTTTACTAAATTGTTAAACAATATATAAGACGTGTCATTTTGTTCAACTAGTAATAATAAATAATAAGTGTAAAAGAAATCACAGGGTTTCCCAGTTCTGTTGTAACCATCATTTTGTTTATAAATAAACGATAAATAATACTCAATATTTTCATTCATTTAACAAACCTGTTCCAAGCGATCTAAAGATTTATATATATTAGGGGTTACTACTTTCGGCTTTGATTAAGTCAATCAATTATGTATCAAATTAAGCAGAGGTTAATAATGTAAAACATCTGGAATGCATAATTTTTTACATTTTAATTATAAACGCCCGGTTAGTTTGATACGGGATTAAGTGACTTAATCAAAGTGGAAAGTATTCTAGCCCTGGGTAGATTATTTTATTACACTCACTATAGTAAAGTCACACCCAAATAAAATTAAATTTACACTACAATAATATGATATTTACACTAATTAATCACAAATTGCCGGTAAAAAATGGTTTACTTACACCTCACATTATTTCTTTTACACCCTAGAAGGATAGGTTTACAATCTGTGAGTTTAATTTACACTTGATGGTGTAAATGTACCTACCCATAAATAAAAATAATTAACACTCATCAAAAAGTAAAAAAAAACATTCAAAAATATCTTTTTTACCAGATATACTGATTGGTTAATATACCCTATTGAGTGTGGTCCTATACCTATGTACCACCATTGAGTGTTAAATTTAACACTCAATTTTTTACTGTATAAGTACCGGGAAATGTCCGCGTCTATAGTGTCGGCTTTGGTGAAAAAAGTTTTTAGACACTTCTGTAATTATTACAATTAAAAAGTCATAGAATTTTTTCACCGAATGTGCATTAATAAATACCTATTTACTCAATTTTCCAATAGGTAATGCCTCTTGCACGATACCAGTGTTTTTAGATACGCGGCTATGAAACAGAAATAGTCACTTCCGCTATGTATGATCGGATATGATATAACAGGAATATTTTCCCACCAAAGCCTTTTAAAGAATGAGTAAAACGCATATTATGATCTCATTGAAATTATTCATTCACATTAAGATATAATTGAATTTATAAGAATCCTCGTTAGAATTACGGATCCGACTTCTCTTGCGGTTAATTTCAAAGCAGTCAATAAAAATACAGATCCCTGAATAATCTACAAAACCCACGGTAAACACATCAGATGACAATTATTTAAATAATTCCTCGTAACAAAGTTACCTATTTAGTCAATAACCCTAAAAGTCATGCCACTATAAGTCTATCTTTAAATGATACGAAGTAATAAATCAATCAAAACCGTCCTCTCCATGGGCGTGCAAGGTTTTTCGAGATGTATGTGTTTAAATAGGCCTGAGTTTTTAAATCTGTGCAGAATTAGTACAAGTATCGACATTAAATTGAAGTTTTGTCCTCAAATATATATTTTAATATTAAATACTTTAAGCTTAAAATTATGTGCAGCCGTACCATTTACCTGGAATTTTAGAAAGCAATTTTATCAAAGTTTATTAGAGTCTAGGTACTTATTCAGTTTCTGCTCTAATAGTTTTATTCCTTTTTTTGTACCTAATCCCGGTTACCTGTTTGATAGTTATGTGGTTATTATGCCTTTATGGATGCCTCTATTGGAATAATACATCTATTTATATCTTGGGTGCTTGTTTTTTCAGTGAATCTAGTCAAAGTGTGAAGTGGCAGTGTTTTTTTAATTAAATAGGAAGAACTTTTAACAATTGCCTAAACGCCCTGGAGTCGGTCCATGTACAGTAAATGAAAAAAAAGTAATTATTAACTGTTACGATTTTATTAAAAGTAATATAGATAGAAAAAAAAGTTCAGGAACAAAAATTGAGGGCTTGTAAGGGAGCATCTAGGAAGGGTAATTTTAGATATACAGGGTGTTTTAAAAATAGTAATATTGCTGCCAAGTCAATTTTTTTAAATGGAACACCCTGTATATTGTTAGTTTTTCGAAAAGCTTGTTTCAAGAGAAATTCAACCATACCATACCTGTTACGTTTCTAATTTAAAATGACTCAAATATGAGCGATTAAATGATCAATTACGTAAGCATGAACAGATATGCAATAATAACAATAACCACCAGCGAAATATTGAAGAGTATGACGGGGGCTGTCATGTCACGAGTTAGAAGTAGTTTCATTGTTAATTATTTTAAGTAGTGAGAAATGCCTTCGCTTTTTACATATGACGAGTATGTCGACATGCTCCTGATATACGGAGAATGTCACAAGAATGGAAGACGTGCTCAAAATCTGTATAGTCAACGATACCCGAATCGTGAAATACAAAGCTATAGAACGTTTCGTAATGTTGAACAAAAATTAAGAAGTGGTTCCTTTCCCAGTGGTAGGGCGCAAACACCAAGAAGAAAACGAGTCCGAACAGAAGACAACAATATTAACATCTTGGCCTATGTTCAAGTGTATCCACATGTCTCAACTCGACTCCTCGGGGAAGAATTAGGTATTGGAAAAAGTACAGTTAAAAGGACACTAAAAGATTATAAATACCACCCCTACCAAATTCATCTGGTGCAGGGCTTAACACCTGAAGATCCTGAACGCCGCCTAAATTTCATTGCTGAGATATCAATGAAATTTGAACAAGACCGTCTTTTTTTCAACAAAATTTTATGGAGCGATGAAAGTAGGTTCCACAACAACGGCATAGTAAATCGCCACAATTGCCACTACTGGTCATCTGTAAATCCTCACTGGATGAAGGAGACTAATTTTCAGGTAGTTTGGGGGGGTGAACGTTTGGTGCGGTTTACTTAATGGCTATTTTATAGGTCCTTACTTTTACCAAGGGACACTAAATGGAGAACGATTTTTAAATTTTCTTCAAAACGAACTTCCCTTATTACTTGAAAATATCCCAATCAATGAAAGAGCATCTATGTGGTGGCAGCAAGATGGAGCTCCCCCTCACTTTGCCAGGCAAGTTACAAATTATTTAGATACCTACCACGTTTCCTGCGCGCTGGATTGGCCGAAATGGTGGCCACCACGGTCACCGGATTTGACCCCTTTAGATTTTTTTCTTTGGGGATATCTTAAAGAAATTGTGTATGCAAACCAACCTAGAGATGTCGAAGATTTGCAAAACAAAATCATAGCAGCTTGTCGAGCTGTTACTCCAGCTATGATTACAGCAGCGTGTACCAGAAATCTTATAAACAGATTTGAATATTGTATTAGTGAGAGTGGTAACCAATTTGAACATATTTTGAGAAGAAGTCGTAATTAATTTTGTTTAGTTATCTTCTTATTTTCGATTGATTGTTACATAATTTAATAAAGTAACTAATATTGGAATGAAGCACAACGGCGACATCCTATAGTAATCGAGCGTACCACCGAGCGAGCCGGTGAGGTTCTATAAAGATCATGGATCTTTATAGAACCTCACCGGCTCGCTCGGTGGTACGCTCGATTACTATAGGATGTCGCCGTTGTGCTTCATTCCAATATTAGTTTCTATATATCGTGATGAAAGTCACAGACAGTCCCTTCCTTTCCGTCAGACCCTATAGCTCTGCTGATGAGCTGTTATACAGCGAAACGCGTCCAGAGATTGGGTCTGATGGAAAGGATAAGGGACAAACATTTGTTTGTTGAAATTTAATAAAGTGTTATAAATCGCTCATATTTCAGTCATTTTAAATTAGAAACGTAACAAGTATGGTGTGGTTGAATTTCTCTTGAACCAAGCTTTTCGAAAAACTAACAATATTCCATTTAAAAACATTGACTTGGCAGCAATATTACTATTTTTAAAACACCCTGTATATCTAAAATTACCCTTCCTAGATGCTCCCTTACAAGCCCTCAATTTTTGTTCCTGAACTTTTTTTTCTATCTGGTTCCGTTTCGGAGCAATATGCTGGGAAAATCGTCGTGGTACACCCTGTATATATAAGTTCAAGGCAATCTTTTTTGGAAGGATTGTCCACAGGATTAAGACCGCCATCTGAAAAAGGACATCGACTTATCATATCCCATATTGGAAGTTCGAAAGGCTTCGTTAAAGGACTATCACGAAGATATGAATGCCGATGTCTTTGAAGAATGGTTCGAGCAAATGTTGGATCTTATACCAAAAGATGCAATAATTGTATTGAAAAATGCAAGTTATGACTCTAGGCTGACGGAAAACTTACCGACAAGTGCGTGGCGTAAAAGTGAAATAACAGAATGGATAAGTTTAAGACAAATATAATTTCTATTAGATTCCTTAAAAAAAGAACTAATGGTACTAGCCAATTAAAAAAAAAAAACTAGAAAACGATAACAGATACGATAAAAATGTAGTGGACCAAAAAGAATGAGAAAAGAACGTAGAGTCAAATATGAAATCAGTATTTATACAGGGTATCCCAAAATAAAGTTCAGGAGAGTGAAAATGTTGGTAGCGCAAAAAATGCAACACTCTGTATACTGCCTCTGACAATTTAAACTTTTTATTGTAGAGATTCCAAAAACTATAAGTGTACCGGACTTAAAATAATTATCTCGGAAAATATGGGAAGACATTAAAAAAACTTAAAGTTTTAGTTAAGCATTTAATGTGTATTGTTAATCTTTGGCATACAAATAATTAACTTCATGTTGATCACGTAAAAAAACATTTGCTCATGCATGATATTATAAAAATCTATAACACGTGACTATGACACATCCTGTAATATTTAGGTACCTACCTATGTAGCATGTGGGCGTAAACGGTGTTATTTTTTAATATGTTATATGTGTACATAATTATTTATCTTGTCAGAATTGGTAGGCATGTTCGATAAGGTGTTCTTTAGCGTACGTTTTCTGTTGTAAAAAGCTGAAAGCTCCCGGCGGTGTTGCTGGCATGCCGGATTTGACCGAGTTGTATCGAAAAATCAGCGATTTTCAAGCTATATCTGCATAATCGCAACACTGCCTTGACTAAACGAGACAGACAATTAAAACATATTTGGAAGGAGACTATCACGAAGATATGAATGACGATGTCTTTGAAGAATGGTTCAAGCAAATGTTGGATCTTATACCAAAAGATGCAATAATTGTATTGGATAATGCAAGTTATCACTCTAGGCTGACGGAAAAATTACCGACAAGTGCGTGGCGTAAAAGCGAAATAACAGAATGGCTAAGTTTAAGACAAATATAATTTCCATTCATCATCATCATCATCAAACAGCCGTTCGCGTCCACTGCTGGACATAGGCCTCCCTTAGTGTCTGCCACCGCTCTCTGTCTTGTGCGCTCTGCATCCAGTCTCCCCGGACTCTCTTAATGTCGTTCGTCCATCTTGTTGGTGGTCTACCTCTGTTCCTGTAGGCTTCGTGCCTTGGCCTCCACTCCAGAATACGCTTTGACCATCTTCCATCCATTGTTCGTGCCAAATGGCCTGCCCAGTTCCACTTCAAGGTTGCTACTCTCTCCACGACATCAATTATACCCGTCCTCTGTCGTATAGTCGTATTGGGTATTCTGTCTCTCAGTGACAGTCCAAGCATCGACCGCTCCATAGATCTCTGGGCTACTCGCAGCTTGTGCGCCGTTTTTCTGGTAAGAGTTAGCGTTTCTGCCCCATAGGTTAATACTGGCAGTATACATTGGTTGTATGTTTTCCGTTTGAGACATATAGGAATGTTTGATTTGAAAACATCCCTAAGCTTTCCAAATGCCGCCCATGCCAAGCCTATTCTCCTGTTCAGCTCGCAGGTTTGATTGTCTCGGCCTAACCTAATCTCGTGTCCCAAATATCTATAGGTGGCAACCTGCTCAATATTCCGACCGTCAACTGAGATATTCTCGCTCATGACAAGGTTGGTCATACATTGCGTCTTTTTAAAATTTATTTTCAAACCGACTTCTTTGCACGCTTCATGAAGGCTCTTTAGCATAGTCTGTGCATAATTTCCATTAGATTCCTTAAAAAATAACAATTAATTGGTACTAGCCAATTTACATAATTTGCATTCAAAAAATATGTAGTCAATGAAATGGCAAAGTTACGAGGAATATCGGTGCTCAGACTCCCTCCTTACCAGTGCAAATTAAACCCGATCAAACTTATATATGGGCTCAAATAAAGAGAGATATCGCCAGAAAAAACACGACTTATAAAATGGTGGATTTATAAAGACTTTTTCTTCAAAACGTGGAACCACTTGCTGTTAAATTTATGTCAATGTTAATAGGGATTGGTTCAGAAAAATGAGGTTGTAAAATTTTTTTTGCAATATCCTTTTTGTTGGTCATCGATTCCTCAATGTACCCTTCAGCTACACTACTGGATTTCCATCCCCCGTGGAGCCTTAAACACGTAATGTCTGCACCTGCATCTACAAGCAGTGTAGCTGAGGTTCTCCTTAAACAGTGACTGGTATATTCTGTGGCATCAGGTAATTTTAAGAAAACTGCAGCTTCCGTAGGAACAGTACTTATCTTATGAATTCCCATTACCATGCGACAACAGCGACCATTTACAAATTAAAAAAAAAATATTTTTTCATATTTTTTATATATGCTTAAATATTGTTCCCCAATAATAGTAAACGATCGCGGTTTTCTAGTTTTCTATTATGTGAATGGCAGATCCTAAGTCTTGTATGTCATCAACGGTCATTTTTACAATTTCTTCACATCGGCATGGACCAGAAATACCAATAACAAGTACAATCTAACAATAGCATAATATATTTCATAAAAAAAACTTGTATTCTTTGACGTAATATCTAAATTCACCTTAATTCCCAAATACTTCTGATTAGGAGCTTCAGATAGAAAATTTCCAAATTGTTCCCTGGTAAATATTTTAGCTTTTTTGGGAGTGTAGCCTTCATTTTGCTTCTTTAAATAAGCACGTAGCTTCAAAAACTTGCTTATGTCTATCCTTTGCCTGATATTTAGCATTGACCTTATCATAGAAAAATATGACCACATTGTTGAACTTTTCATTTTTTGTTTGTTCGCCAGTTCAGAGAAATACGCCAAGAGTACATTTTCAGAATTATAATTTTTGATGTCTTTCTCATTACACTGGAATCTCTGAAATTTTTTGAACGCAGCTTCGTAAATACTACTGGATTTGGTTGGCAACAAATTATCCATGCTGCAATTTTGGCAACCTCCGGGGGCGTACAGGTAAATTCTAATTCTGACATTTTTATTCGAAGTAAAGTGTTCGATTTAAAAAAAATGGTATTTTTAAAACAGGAAATTAAAGCTTGGAAATTGCTTTTATAAGATTCACTGCCACTTGTCAAATCGAATTATGCGTCGGTATCAAACTATACAATAATAAAAATGAAAATAATTTAAAATTTGTATTTTTATCTTTATATATTTTAACGACGCGACGTTTGAAGAAAAAATAGTATGTTTTATTCGTAGTAAAAGCAACTTGTTATGACTCGTCTGTAATTGCTTTCAGACTCGTCATAAAAAGTATTATTATATAATAAAACAATATACTATTAATGAAGCTGTGGGTAAAATCAGTGCGAAAAACTGGAAAAAGTGTATCGATCATGTGATAGAAGAAGTCGAAATGTGGCAGGTAGATATAATAATCGAAGAAATGGTTGAACCGCTTATTATAAACGATGTTAATAAAAGTTCATCTTCCGAATCGGACTATGATTAAGCCATAACGACAAAGTATTATTCGACTTTTGAAATTGCTTTGTTTGTAAGATTCTATATTATATCTTGTTTTTGTAATTATATTATGTAAAATAGTACCACCCATTGTTATTTATTACTTAATACGATTTTTTAAATGTTGGCTAAGGGATTTTCCCAATAACAGTGGTAAATCCTCAAATATAACAATGCTTGCGACAAATTCAGGGTGGACAAACCTAAAGAATGCTCATTATTTGGATCCTTTAATGTAAACACGATAGATTTTAAGGGATGGTGGTTAAATTGTTCTTGATATCCCGATATGCGTCTTGCATATTTAATGAGCGTTTATTATTTCGCGCCATTTAAAGATAGAGTATAATAAGTTTTGAGAAAATTGCTCCTATAGGTCCCAGGTAAAGGGTACGGTCTAACATAATTTTATTCTTAGAATCAATTAACTTAAAATATATACAGGGTGTTATGGAAATGACTTATTATATTTTAAGGGGCCACTCCTGAGGTGGTCTAGAGTTACACTTGATAGTTTTTTTTTTCTAAAATCGGAAGTATTTTGAATTTTGTAAAATACCTTAAAACCGGACTATGTGCGCCTTCCATGATACTTCAATGCCCCTGAACACATGTGTTTTTGACAAGACAAACTGCTGGAATGGTAATTGTTTAGTTTAGTGCAATTAATGTTGAATTTTGTGCTAAAATTTCGTATATAGACTAATTAAGGGTAGCTGATCACAATTTTCCTTTTGCGTTTTTACGGCAAATGCACTGGTTTTGAGAAAAAAAAATGTTAAAGTTTTTCACTTACAGGTTAGGGTATTCTTTTGTAAGGATGTCTTTAAGAAATAATAAATTTGTAACGATTAAAACAAATTTATTAATTAGGTAATTTAAGGAAAACATAAAGCGATAAAATTAAATCAAAGGTGTACCGATAACCGACCATATGAACTCTAAAGTTCTTAGTCAACTACTTTTCTTTTCAACTTGCTTTCTTCAGCACCTCGACCAAATCTAACAAAAACAAACCGTCAGCGTATTTTGTCTGGAGCCGATCCGAGGTTTGTTTATTTCGATATCTTTGGGTGTCGCGTTTCACTTTCCTTTCAATTTCCTAGATTTTATGGTTTTCCCTTCAAAATATGTGATAAAATTTTCACCAAACTATCTGTTCATAAAATAAGAACAACATTTTAGCAAAAAAACAATGGAAAAGGCACAAATTTAATTAAATTCGTTGTTAATACGCCGACAAAGTAGAAGCGTCTCTTTTCAGATTCATTGCACTCACATTGCCAGATTGTTCTTCTTTTTCTTGTAATTATTAATGGCTTCCATCCAGGAGAATGATATGCTAGCTCGAGCCAATAGGATTCATTCAATTAATAAAAATGAATTGAAAAGTATAGGCAATTTATAATACACTAACAATCTGACAACATGGGTGCAGTGAACCTGCAAACAGGCTCCTTGTACCGTGCAGTTTGCTTCTGCTTTTTTGGCCAGCTGTCAGTGAGCTGTCTCCCGTCTATTTCCAGATAACGTAGAGTTTTCTGTTCGCTTACAAGTTATCCCGTTTTTCAGAGTTTCCTTGTGGCATATTTCGTTTATTTCAACTCAGAAGTGTATACTATGACTCCGACAAGTAATATTTTATTGGAAATAGCAACATTTTAGGATTACATGCAAAATAACATACCGGTGAGTTAGAAAAACTTTAACATTTTTTTTCTCAAAACCAGTGCATTTGCCGCCTAAACGCAAAAGGAAAATTGTGATCAGCTACCCTTAATTAGCCTATATACGAAATTTTAGCGAAAAATTCAACATTTGCACTAAAGTAAACAATTACCCAAATCAGCTGTTTGGGTCATTGGCGCGTAGGTGTTTTGGACCTAAATTTTTGAAGGCATTTTTCTCGAATTTCTAGCTTCGAGCGCCATTTATAGCAATTTTTCCCCAATTCGTCTCGACCTATATATTTACGGGTTAAAAAATAATAAGTCATTTCCATAACACCCTGTATATTTGGATACAAAACTTAAATGCAATGTGCTTGTATCGTTTCTGCACTTAAAAATTTAGGCCTATTTGAATCAACACATCTCGAAAAGGTGAAAAATTTGCACGCCCATGGATCAGACGGTTTTGATTGATTTATTCGCGTCTTTTATAGATCGACTAAAGACGTTTTATTCTATATTAGTTTTAACATATTTTGCAGTATTCAAGAAAAAATAATGATTGTGATGAAGTCCTTAAAACAAAACAACTAAATAACTTCTAATTTTAATGTAAAACCAATTGTGGAGCCAATATAAATATGAGGGTATCAAAATTTACTTGGGATTTCTTATGGCCAATCTGGCAGTGCACCAACCAGCATAAACATAATTATATGGAGTGCAAATTGCTTCATAAAATGTGTGTTTATCTGACAAGACTAACATTGTTAATATCGCACAAATGGATAATAATTTGTTTTTCTTGCTAATTTCGTTTTCAATTAAGAGTTTTGTTTATTTTACCTTCTATAAATTCATATTAAACGAATATTTTTATTGATCAGTTTGCAGTCTGTTGTTGCAACTAGATTGTATGTGGCAAGAAAATTGTTCAAAGCACCCGGAATAGGATGTAGGTCAGTTCAGTTGAGTTTAGCAGTGGACTCGCCTTTTCGACATCAAGTATTCTAAATTCTAATGACAATAAATAATTCTCGAAATATGCAGAATGTCAGTTACAAAATTTTAAAAACCAGATCTATTAAGGTACTTCCCTCCAATAGAGGTCTCGTTTTAACTATTTGTTTCAACCCGATTACAGAGCAATAGCTTCTTAACCTGCATGTATAATAATTGTCATTAACTAACCAGTTAAAATAAAGTCTCCTACAATTAAAAACGGAACCCCAATATCACCAACAAAATCATCACAGCTGGACTCAAAAAAGTTAAAAAGTTCATTGATACTATTATACCAGGTGATGCATGACTTAGTTGAACATAGAGAATCCCATGTAAATTTTGAGGTGCTAAATATTGGCTTCCCTGTAGATTTCAGAGAAAAATTGTATTACAGTTACACAAAAGGGGATGGCGATTGAAATAAACAACAACTTGGCAGTTTGGTGAAGACGAAATTTAACAAATGGAAAGATGCCATAGAAATACTGAATGCGCATCAAAAGTCAAAGTATCATCAAAATGCTCAGATTAAATACGACTTATTCTTGGAAGTTTGCGACAATGCAGCCCGATCTGTAGAAAACATGCTGGACTCGGAATGCCATAAACAAATTATGGAAAATAGAAAAAATATCAAGCCTGTCATTGACGCCATCATTCTCTGTGGAAGACAAGATCTAGCGTTACGGGGTCACGGGGATGCTGGTCCTATTTTTGAAAATGAAAGCAACAAAAATAATGATGGAAATTTTAGGGACATACTTCGATACCGAAGTGAAGGTGATAATACCCTTCGACAATTTCTAGAAGAATCTGGTAAAAGGGATGAATACATAAGCCCTACAAGCCAAAATTCGATAATAGAAGCATGTAATACCGTCTCTCTTAAAAAAATTGTAACAAGAATTAATAGGGCCAAATGTTTCGCTGTTTTGGTTGATGAAACCGCGGATATATCTGGAATTGAACAGATTTCTATATGTGCCAGATATGTCGATATTGAAGGAACCAAACTTTTTCTAAGAGAGGATTTCCTCCAGTTCGTGCCAGCCGTTGACCTTACTGGATCTGGCCTGGCCAAAACGATTTTGGAGAGTCTAGACCAATTTGGTATCGACACAAAATTTTTAACAGGCAGGGGTACGATGGGGCTTCTGCGATGAGTGGAACTTTTAAAGGAGTTCAAGCCTGCATAAATAAAACTCAACCTCTTGCACATTAGGTGCACTGTGCAGCACACTGCTTGAATCTGGCAGTGTCAAGATCGTGTGAAGTTCAAGCCATTCGAAACTGCATCAGTACGGTTGGAAAAGCGCATGATTTCTTTATTTATCCAAAAAGAAAGTCGTGAAGAAGGCGGACGAAGTTCATGCCAGAACTTTAAAAATAAATTGTGCGACGAGGTGGGTTGAAAGGAATCACTCTATCAGTGATTTCATTGAGCTGTTAGACCTGGTTTTAGAAGCTCTGGAGGAGATCTGTGAACGGAAGGATCGAGATTCCTCTGCAAATGCATTTGCTTTGAGGTCATCCATAACTAGTGGAGAATTTTTAATTGCTGTCCATATTACTGGACATATTTTCAGCTTTTTATTGCCTTTAAGCAAATAATTCCAAAGAGTCAGGTATTGATTTAAAAGAAGCTGTAAATTTGGCAACACTAACTAAAAAACAATTTGAAACTATGAGATCGAATGGAGAGGCAACATTTAAAAAAATATTCAGTAAAGTGAGCAATATAGCCGACAGATTGGATGTTTCCTTAAAAATACCTAGCTCGTCTGGTAGGCAAATGAATAGGGCGAACCCACAAAATGTTAACAACCCTGAAGACTATTATAGAGTCACTATTTTTTTTCCCTATTTTGGACACATTCATCAAACAAATAGAAGAAAAATTTCTAGATCACCGTGAATTGTTCGAAGGGTTCCATGCACTGCTGCCATGTAGTAACACAGAGGCGGATATTCGCGATTTTGAAAAGCTGTATGAACTATATAAAGATGACTTGGAAGCTTCTAAAATTGATATTAATGCTGAATACGAACTTTGGCATCAGAAGATCAATATCATTGATGACTCATCGCAAAGACCTCAAAATGCAATGGAAGCAATGGAAAAATGTAGTAAGGAAATATTTCCCAATATATTTCGCCTTTTACAGATATTGACCACTCTCCCAGTGTCAACGGTATCAGCTGAAATATCTTTCTCTACACAAGAGGCTAAAAACATATTTACGCAACTCTATGTCATAGGTGAGTACAAGTTTTTATTATACGCCCGTCCTGTACTACAAAAATTTAAATCTATTTTAATTTATAGAGAAGGCTAAGCGGACTCGCAATAATGTCCATCCATAGACTTAAAATAACATCTGAAGAAATTCTAGATGAAATGTCGAAAAATCCAAGACGACTTCAATTTTTATTGTAACTCTGTTGAAAATATAAAAAATATTACAAATCACAAAATCGCAAACAATTCATTATAAACTCCAAAAAGATGATATAGGTATGGCATTATTAAAGTATTGATCCTAGGCAGTGGCATATATAAGATGTTTGGGGATTTCCACAGTCTTTTAGTTTAATAATTGTTGAATTTTATTTTTTGTTCCGTGTTTTCTAATTCAGGTGAGTTAAATAGTATACGTTATACATACCTTCAAAAAACTAATATTTCAAATGCAAATATTGGCGTTGATATTTAAAAATTGCTTTATTTCTACGTTTCTTTGAGCCGGTCTATCATAACGTAGAATTTGTAAGTTTAGACAGTCCAAAAAAGGGCGTGGCACCTAAAAAAATTTTGCCTGCGGCGCATTTTTTTAAGGCATTTAGGTGAACCCCCCCCCCCCCGGTGTCACAATCCTAAACACGCCACTGGTTTCCTATATAATACCACTTAATCATAGTTACTTTTCCCTTATTGGAACAGCTCATATTTAGCTATAATTAAAGCACCTTCAATAAAAATTGTTACTGACGCTACTTTTCATTTGGTCAGTGCCAAATAATAATTTGCTGGTGTTTGCTGTTTTACCTAAACTATGAAAATTTCGTAATTTTGCCATCACATTTAATTGAGTATGTTAGGATTGGCTTATTAAAACTTATTTAAACTTGGCACATGGGTTTGTTATATCGGCTTCTTCAAAAAATTATAATACAATATTTCTCTAAAATCCACAGGGGAGCCAATATTTAGCCACCTCAAAATTTACATAGGATTTCCTATGTACAACTAAGCCATGGTAGATGCAAACTAAAAAAATACTATGAGCTGTATACATAAAAGCCAATACATTCCTTGGTGCGCTTTTTTGTTTATTTTCATTACATTATATTCATGATTTACATACAGTATATCCACGGATGGGGTTTACAAGAGGACAAATGGACTACAAATTGAAAGATACGAAAAAAAGTCACTCTTAATTAACGTTTTTGCTTGTCTAGAAAATACGATTCATCAAAGAAACTTCAATTTTTTTATACAGGGTGGGTAAAAACTGCAAAAATGTTATTTTGCTTAAGAGTAAACATACTTTATTTTGAAAGATACGGAAAAAAGTCACTCTTAATAAACGTTTTTACTTGAATAATGAATAGGTGATACTTGTTGTCACTGTCTTTATTTAATGAAGTAATTATAATAATAATAATAATACGAACATTTTTATTAACATGAAAAGAATACGATAACGATTTCATAATTCAAAAGCTCCACCCCCATACTCGACACATTTTTCTAATTGCTTTCTCAAATAAGCGAAATAATTTCTGATTTCTTCCTGAGATATCGATTCGACAGCCTGAATAATTCTGCCCTTCAGCACTTCAATATCGTTTGGTACTGTGGTAGCAAAAACAATTTGTTTTAAACGGCCCCATAAAAACATATCCGCCAAGGTTAAGTCGGGGCTTCTTGGGGGCCACAAAACTGGGCCATTCCTGCCAATCCACCTTGGACCAAATCTGCGGTCAAGCCATTCTCTAACCTCACGAGCGAAATGGGCTGGACATTTATCTTGCTGAAAATACATATTTTGTCGAAAATTTAATGGTAGATTTTCGAGTTCAACATTGAAAAATGTATCCAGCATTTCTAATTATGATAATCTGTTGCACGTGTTATCAAAAAAATATGGCCCTATAATGCCATGGATGGATATCGCGCACCACACGTTCACTTTTGTGAAATATTGTCTTCTCGCCATAATTCTGAATTCGGGATTTTCTAAAAACCAGTACCTAACGTGCTGGGTTGCAACGGTTCCATTGGTAGAAAATGTACTTTCATCAGAAAACATGATACATTTATAAGTATCAACATTTCCACTTAAAATTTTGTCTCCTATCCACAAGCAAAAATCAAGTCGTTTCGCGTCATCTCCCTCTTCCAATTTTTGATTAAAGTGCGGTTTATACGGATAAAATTTTTTGCTTTAAGGATCTTCTGAATTTGACTTTTTCTCACAACTTCCAACTGAGTAACACGGTTTCTAAGGGACGTCATAGGATTTTCTTCAACAGATTGAAGAACTAAGACTGTAGCAGCATGATCATGGTCGTATTTCTTTTTTTTTTTGAGATCCAAAACCGAACCAGTTCTCTGGAACTTTTTTATTAACTTGCAGATTGTCATCCTAGTTATTGGGATTCCTACAAATTTCTCGGTAAATTGTTCCATGACGTAGCGATATGAAACTTATTGACCATCCCCATAACATTGTATTATAAAAACTCTTTGTTCAGTAGATAGCATTTCTACCTATCACCTTAAGTGGCATTATTATTTTAACTAGGTTCACCAGTCAGGGGTGTGCCAGCGAATACTTTTTGGGAAATAATTTTTACATAGGTAAACCTTGTAATGAATTGTTCTACTTCGGTTTGTTGTGTAGAAAACACATTCATTAAGAGCGGATTTTTTTCGTATCTTTCAAAATAAAGTATGTTTACTCTTAAGCAAAATAACATTTTTGCAGTTTTTACCCACCCTGTATAAAAAAAATTGAAGTTTCTTATGATGAATCGTATTTTCTAGATAAGCAAAAACGTTTATTAAGAGTGACTTTTTTTCGTAACTTTCAATTTTTAGTCCATTTGTCCTCTTGTAAACCCTATCCGTGGACATACTGTATATTTGCACTCCTATGCTTGCTCCCATTGGTAAAAAAAAAATTGGGGCCTCACTTTGAATGCAGATGGGGCTTCGTAACATCATACGTTAAAAAATCTCCAAAAAATAAAACAAGAACTAGCCAGACACTGACACACGATTTTTACACAATATCTTACGAAGAATTGGTTACATAAGCTTGACTGGTCCAAAACAATAAACAATCACGGGAAACAATACGACCGTTCTGTGTCTTGTGTGTCCAAATATCGTGAAAGGTTCTTTTTAATAATATTCGCACAACTGCTTATACGCTTTTCGAAGTCCTTTGTGCTTTTATGTGAGTCGGCATTTTAGGTTTGATAAAATCCAAAATTAATTAATAAACCATTAATGAAAAATATTCATTGGCGTTATTTGTTTAAGGCTCGCGACACTGTATTTGTCATTTGACGGGGTTGGTATTGGCAAAAGGTGAACCAAGAAGGTCACTTCTTTTATGATCTAACGTGGCTTTGATCAGAATGTTACGAGGAGGGCCAGACAAAGAACAATATTCATCGTCGGCATAATCAGGTTCATTAAAAAAAATCATGAATAATTTACTAACAAAATTAAAGGTCCAGTTAGATAAAACAATCGATTCGTGCAACTTTACGGAGCTGGAAACGCGGCTCTAAATTTTATAACTAGACGAATCTAAATTGGACAATTTTTTCCACGCAAGGTTTCAGGGGCGTACAACTTATTTAGTTATTACACATTAAATCATTCAAAAACCGTTTACTATGTTTCTTGGTGCACTGCTAGAGGTCTTGGAATATTATAACCCGACCAAAAGTTGCATGGATTAGGCCGATCAAAGAAATAAGAAGAAAAGAAGGTTCTATCATTATCCAACTACCTCCAATAGGAGACTCAGAAGAGGCAATTGGTTCACCACAGTTAAAATAGGAGGGTTAAATCGTCCTCTCGCAGTAGCAAGTAGTGCATGTTACAAGAGTGGACTAGATATGTAGACACTATAGTTCTTGCAAAACTGATAAATGTAAGAAAACATAGGCAAATTAAATTTGGGCAAAAATATTAAAATTTTATGCGATATTGAATGTACTACAAACTTAAAGTATTCTTCTTTGATACAAACCCACTTATAGCAAATATTTTGTTTATTTAAGCTTGTAAAAATTAATATAATTTGAATTTTATTGGCCGACAGTTGGCCACAGAACTGTCAACGGTGTGGTGGCGCCAGCTCGTTCGTTTGCCTGTTGTTCTGTGGGTTCGTGTTGTTGTGCGTCTATTTTTTTTAACAAAAACTCCAGATCTTTTCATAAATAGCTTTAAAAAACTGTTCTTTTAAAAACAATAAAAGTGCACATACATATCTCTGTCGATTAAGTTGTTTACTATTTGTGAAAAATGCCGAAGCATTTAAATATCCGGTGCGAAGAGCTAATAGTTTCTCTAATAAGCTATTTTCAGGAAGAACTTAACAACAATGGCCCATTGTTACCCTTGACAGCAGTTGGAAAAGTAACTTTAAAGAGTATGTTAAAGTCTATCAATTTTTATTTCTACTTTACTAATTTTTAGCGTGTGGCAGCTCCCCTAAATTTGAATATCTCCACTGTAAGCGCAGTTTCAACAACAGTTAAGGAAAATAAATCATTAAAATCACCTAAAAAGAAACGTTCCCATTCAAAGAGAGTTGAAAATATGGAGATTGGATATAAGTTCTATCCGTGACACTATTTATGAAATGTACGAAACAAGTAAGTTGTATTATTCAAAAACTATAATATTTTACATTGGTTATGCTTAAACCGTTACTTTTTTTTAGAACATCATGTAACTTTTACAACTTTAAGCAAGAGCAAGAAATTAGAAGACAGACAACTGTTTGATGGTTGCCTTGACCCTTTAAGAAGCCTCTTAAAGGAAATAGGCTTCGGATGGAAAAAATATGAACCGAGGCAAGGGCTTATGGAACTTTTTTATGTAGCTTTCAAACGACTGATATTTTTAAAAGAATATATGAAAAAAAAGAAGCATTCTTGTACCAATTCGTTTTCTTGAATGAAATATGAATTTTTCAGAATGGCACAATTGGTCGATCTTGGCAAGATGAAAATAAAAGAAGTGTTAGATCTACTAAAGTTGATGGTAAAAGGGATTATGCCGTAAACAAATATATAAACTATGAGAAAATGAATCAGCAAAATTTTTTATAATGGTTTACTTGATGACCTGGCTGAGCAATATGGACATAAGGTTTTACGGCTTCCTCCGCACCACTGTATGTCCAATCCGATTGAACATATTTGAGGGATTACTAAAAATGATTATAACAGACATATTGGTCGGGATGGCAGTACAGAAACTGACTGCAAGAATATGTGGAAAGAATCATTGCGTACTGCTACTCTTGATATTTGGAAAAATTCAGTTCGACATACAGAAAGCGAGATATTAAAATGGTATGAAAAAAAAATATGTATTAGATAGAACATTCAACATATTATTATTAAAGTAAATGAAACGAATGATTCAAGTGATTTGGAGGATGATTGATGAACCATCTTTGTAGGTATTATTATTTTTATTATTCTTAATATTGGAACCCAAAAACTAAAAAAATTAGAGTCATTAAATATGTAATTTTAGGTATTTTTGTCTCGCCTACTTTTATAAAAATACGGAATAATAAAATAGATTAATAGCCAAAATGTATGGAAAAAAAGGTTACAATGAAATTACATGACTATTCCAATACAATTTAGGTATATATTGTCATCCTGGAAGACTTTAAAAATATAGTATATAAATTTGTATTTATTTTTGTAAATTTATCTAGCTTTTACGAGAAAAAGAAAACAGTGTAATTCCCTTACTCGGTTATTTTGGTTACAAGCTGACAACACTGCCGAAAACTGACCCCACTCGAAGAGTATGCAGCGGAAATTGGTTTGCAAAGAGTATAGACATTGTCATGATGTTAGGAAGACGAGAGTTGCTTGGGAAAACTAAAGACATCCAGTCTTTGGTTTATACATCTGATTTCCAAAATTACTTCTACACAATTTATTCCAACTTTTGACAAGATTTCGTGTCGCTACGCCTCTGTTAGATATCAGTTTCATCTGCAGATTGGCTCAAGAGTAAGATCACGATAACCGGCGGTCTGTGTTCAACGACATGGCTAGACCAAATGTTAGGAATAAGAATAATGGCAATAATATTAAGCGGCATCAAGTTATTTATCGATGTTATTTAAATTTCTGTACATAAAAGATCCGTTCCATTGTAAGGCCCATCCAGCATAGATTGCAAGTCAACCATTATTGTAGATGGTGCAAAAAATTGACGCTATTGATTGTGGGACTTAGATTCGTGACCAAGATTCGGAATATTGGGAAAAATGTATTGTCTAACAGTTTAAGGTTCTGTAACTAACGAGGTTCAACGGATCCTCATGAATCTATAAGAAAATAATATTTCAATTCCGCGTAAAAGATCTTCACCAAGGCTAAATTACTTACTTAGCTTTGTTAAAGTTATTGTGGCATATTGTTTTTGTGGACGACAAAGATATAATATAGAGTGGCAAAAAAGTCGCGCATAATGCCTGTAACTTGAACGAAAAAGTGACCTTGGTGAAAGTTGTTCAGTAAATTATTCCCCACATTTCTACCCGCATGAATTTTTTCTGTCACTTCTGGTTTGGTTGCCATAGAGACTAACTTACTTTTTTTAAATAGAACACCCTGAATATGATTACACATTTCTATTTATTTAAAATTATAACAAACTTTATAATAACAAAATAAATAGCCTAGAAAATTGAACAGCTTAACATCGGAATAATAAACAAGTGAAACCTTTTCAGTGGATCAGGTGTTCAAAATGAGCACCATTTTCTGCTAAGCAGAGCACCAGTCGATCCCTGAACCCGTCTACAACGTTTAAAAGGAAGTCCTCTGGAATGGGCCGAATTTCAGCACTAATTCTGACTTTTAAAGATTCTAAGTAATTTGGAAGGTTAAAGCAAACTTTGTTCTTTAAGTGTTCCCACAAAAAGAAGTCGAGCGGGGTTAAGTCCGGGGATCACGCTGGCCAGTCAATAGCACCGCTTCTGCCCATCCAACATCCTGGAAATTGTTCGCTTATGGATTGTCTAATATTTGCTGCATAATGCGCAGGTGCTCCATCTTGCTGGAACCATACCTGTTCATTTATGTCATTATTTACACCCGGTAAAACCATTCTGCAAGAAGGAATTATGTGATTCTTGAGGAGGTCCAGATATTTTTCGCCATTCAAATTACCATCTATGAAAAGGGGTTCAACAATATGTCTACCAACTATGCCTGCCCAAACATTAACTTTTTCGGGCCTCTGAGTATGCCCTTCCTGGAACCAGTAAGTATTCTCAGCAGACCAATAACGATAATTGTGTCTATTAACAATGCCATTTAAATGGAAAGTAGCTACATTCGAGAAAATGACGTTTGTTGCGAAATTATTACAGTTATTGCATCTTTCCATCATCAGCTCACAAAATTCAGCTCTTCTATCAAAATCGTCCTCGTTTAACTCGTGCACCAACTTTTTCTTTTAGGGAAGCAACTTCTCCTGCTTAAACAAATTTTTCACTGACTGACGAGACTCATTAAAATCCATTGCCATTGGCCTGGATGATTGTGTTGAATTTTCATGTATTGAGAGCATGATATCCAAAGCTTCTTTGTCTCCCTCGGTTGCTGTTTTAGGTCGACCTGATCTAGTGGCTTCCGTAACACTGCCTGTTTCTCGAAATTTCTTTACCACTCGACACACCGTTGACTGATTTATTGGAGGCCTATTTGGATATAATTCATTGAAAAGTTGACAAACCTGATTTTACGATTTCTTCATATTTCCGTTACCGCTCATTATTAAAATTTCAACTCGTTGCTTTTCATTCAGATGAACCATAGTGTAAACAAATTAGAAATTAGACAACAGAAAATTAAACAGGAACTCAAAATTGACACCTCTTAGGTCGCTGTTATGAAAACACCTTGACTCAACTGGTGAGTATTAGATATTCGGTATATTTTTGAGCTGTCATTATCTCGGAAACGTTTGCAGATAATGGTGATAAGTTCGAAATACAAAAAATTCAGAGTTTTCCCAGTAGAATCCAAATATGCAGGGTGTTCCATTTAAAAAAAGTAAGTTAGTCTCTATGGCAACCAAACCAGAAATGACAGAAAAAATTCATGCAGGTAGAAATGTGGGGAATAATTTACTGAACAACTTTCATAAAGGTCACTTTTTCGTAAACGAGGTAATTCAAAAGTTACAGGCATTATGCGCGACTTTTTTGCCTCTCTGTATTTATATCTTGGTGCTATTCTTTTTCAGTAATTTAGCGACAAGGCAATGCAAATATTCGGGTTGCTAAATGTATTGTTTACGGACCACCCACACCACATGTGACGGGATGTTGCAATGTGGCTGGGTCACAACTGAAAGTTATGTTACAAAAATGATGTCACCAGACGACGAAATTTCGTTTTTTATCGATAAGAAATTATGCGAAGGACAGAGTTATTCTAGGAGCAGTCCCAGAAGGAAAGACAATAAAAGAGGATGAAAAAGTGAAAGAGAGTAGCAGCAATAAGAAGAAATACAGGAAGCAGGCCGTTCAAAATATGTAAATATCTACCAGGTGCGAATTGTAGTCAGAAACACAGGTATTAATATGCATGCTTCTTCAAACGGTTTTATTTAGCATGCATAAAGATAACTTGTGGGTGGCCATCTGAAATCTTCAACGTTTGTGTCATTTTCACGCCGGATTATCGCGAGAAATATCAGTCAAAGCAACGACAGAAAAGGGGCCGCAATTATTAGGCAAACAATCGTCAGACTTATTTATCGGAACACAAAATACGAGGCCGCGCGGTCGACTAAGAAGAATTTGCTGGACGCAAGAAAACAAAGTTTAGCCGTTCATAAAGCGCACGAGAAGCACTCAGGACTACTATTATTTAAACTGGCCGGAAAGTTCTTTCTCTATCACTAATCTGAGCTAAAGTCTGTGCGTTTTAAAAAGTCCGATATCGGATTAAATCACCAAGGGATGTTATCGCTTTTAAAACAGTAAGTCGGTTAAGTTATAATATCTTCGCACCTTCGCTATACTTGATCACACCGAACATCCCACTGGTTTACTGTATTCTATTACTGGGCGAAATCAGGGGTTTCAAAACAAAATTATCTTAGAATTACGCGTTGAGCATAAATAATAATTAAATAGATAATTAAATTATTTTGCTATTATTATAGTTAAATCTATATAATAATCGCTATTTTCCAAGAACCAATTAAAATTTGCTCAAGTGCGGGATGGTTGAATATGTTAAAGATTTTGTCAGGTATATAATTTTCCGATAATGACATTATTTTGGGATTATTATAATTAAATCTTCATAATAATTACTATTTTCCAAGAAATAATTAAAATTTGCTGAAGTGCGGGATGGTATGTTCTACTTTATTTTAAATAAGTAGTTGTGCTTTTCACTTTTAGTTTGTTTCTCATTGTGTGTGAATTAAAATCAGTTATTAAGCAAAGTTATGGAAAATGTTCAGCAAGGTGGCACATCGCCTAGAAGACATTTATCACCAGGTGAACGCCGTTTGGTATTACAAGTGGAACGTTATTTTACTTTAGAAAAAGATAACTCGGGCCCGTTAGAGTCTGTTGTGGCAGTGCAAAAACGAACGTCTGATGCTTGCGGCATTTCAGAGAAGACCTTAAGAAGACTTCGAAAAAAGAGTGAAGAGGATTTGGACAGACCATATAAAAGGGTTCGACTACATTCAAAAACCTTGGATTTATCCCAAGGGATAAAACTCTCTATTAGGAATATTGTTTATGATATGTATAAAGCCAAGGAATATGTTACCCTCAAAGCTATTCTTGAAAAGATAAAGCAGAAAAAACGTTGCGATATTGGAACTAACAGTTTTTCCATCATCTTAAAACATATGGGTTTCAAACATAAAAAAACGAACAACAGAAAACTGCTTTGCGAGCTGCCCAATGTTGTTTCGAAAAGATGGCAATTTTTAAGGGATTATTTAAACAACAAAAAATCGGAATTGTCAAGACAAGTTGTTTTTCTTGACGAAACATGGGTATTTGCAAACGGAACTTCAACAAAAACGCCTTGGCAGGATGACTCAAAGCATTGTTATTCAAGTACCCGTGCAAGTAATGGAAAAAGGTATATTATATTACATGCTGGTAATGAAGAAGGTTTTGTTTTAAATGCCAGTTTGATATTTTCATCAAGAAAAAAAAACTGATGATTATCACGGCAATATGGATGCTGAAATTTTTGAGCATTGGTTCGAGGAAAAACTTTTAAAAAGTTTAGAAAAACCTTCCTTAATTGTTTTGGACAATGCCTTTTACCATACGAGACTCGAAGAGAAATTCCCTACAAGCGGCTGGAAAAAGGAAGAAATAAAAGAGTGGTTGTCAAAGAAAAACATAAACCATGAAAATTTATATTTAAAAAGTGAACTTTTAAGCAAGTGTAAAGAGCAGTCATTTAAAAAAAAGTATGTTGTTGACGAATTAGCCCTCAAATATGGACATCAAGTTTTGAGATTGCCGCCCTACCATTGTCATTACAACGCAATTGAATTGGTATGGGGTATTAGCAAGAACTATTATGACAAACATGCATGTAAAAATATCGGTAAGCCTAGCGTTATAAAGTTATGGGAGGAGGCGCTTAGCCAAGCGGGCAAAGAAGAATGGCGGAAATGCATTGAACACACAGAAAAAATTATTTTTGAATCTTATGAGACAGAACAGGTTATAGACGAAGTAAGACCGTTAATTATTACGAATGATGATGATGATGACGATGATGTTGATTCTGATGAGTCTGAAAGCATGGGTGAAATTTCAAATGCAGAGGAAGACTACTTTTAGTAGTACCTATCTACAAGTAGGTACGTTCTGTCGCAAGACTACAAAATCGGTTCTTTTTAGAACCAAAACTTTATAAAAAAGAATTCGTAAAACTAATTTGTCTGAATACTACAAAAGCTAAAAAATTATTATTTTTCTTTACCTAAACTAATTTTTTATTTACTTTAAATTATTTTATTTAGAAAATGTAATTCATCAACATCCAAAATTACCTTCAATATAATTTATTGTTTGAGAGCCACCGACATAATGCTCAAGAGGTTTTATGGCTTAGCGGACTTCTTAAAACGCACAGACTTTAACCCGAACTGCTGTTGAAGGAATTCGACTTGTTGGTGGGTGGTGCCAGACCCTTAAAACAAGAACAGAGCTGTTGCAGCAATAAGAATGTTGTAAAGCGGGTTAAAAAATATAGAAATATGCTTAAAACACGAAAATAACACCTACACCAACAATAAAATAAAATAACACATACATAAGGCTGTGTAACACCACTGGCGATCAGGCCCGTGGAGAGCAAATCCGGGCCCGGGGGCTGAAAATTACGGGCCCCTTTATGTAATTTCGAAAGTTAGGTTTTTAGGCTGCGAAAAAACAACCTTAATCATGTCATATAATTTTATATTGAAATAAATACAATCATGAGTTCAATGTTAACAAATTTAAAATTAATTCACAGTTCAAATATTGCAACATTTTCAACTAGTCTAAAGATATAATTATGTATAGTAACATTCTTGAAAGTTATGTTGCTTCTTTAATATATTTATAATAATATATATAAAATGTTATTGATTACATACCTATTTATGTTCAAAAAACTATACTACTTTGCCCGTGCGTGATATTTTTTTCATTCACTCAAAAATTACATTACGGTAAAAAAAATTTTTTTTGAACAGTCCCGAAAAATCCGCCCCCCCCCCCCCCCCAAACCCCGGGCCCGGGAGCAATTGTCCCGTCACCCCCTCCCTCTCGTCAGGCCTGCTGGCGATGGATAGAAGGCCGCAAAGACGTCACTGGAACATTGGAGATCTCGATTCTCGCTGGACCGCTCCGAACATTGAGCCATTCGCGCGCATATAAGAAGGTTGCGTCAAGCGTGTGGAATAGAGACCCACAGACAGTTGCGGTTACGATTGCCGTTGTCGTTGGCGCTTGGATTTCGCTTACACTAACGCCAGTTGGCTTCCCAATATCAGTTAACTATGACGTATTAACAGTGTGATGTATAGAGAAAATGTTAGCCAGACGCAAGTTTAACGAGATGTGTCGTCAACGAAAATTTTATTTTGCTCTCTTGGTACTTATGCTCAAGAAGAGGAGCGAATGAGAAAGCATCCAAATAGATCAGTATGGGTAAAACCTTATGTACAACTTGGAAATAAGAAAGGTATGCATGTTAACCTATTCTTGGACCTTGCGTTGGAGGATCCAAATAAGCTTTAAAGATCTTGGTGGCATTTTAGTAACAATATGTAGAAATAAAATAAAGACATGATGAACGAAATAACACAACACTGTCACTTACTCAGTTGCTTCGTTTGTTAACAACAATGTTAATATTGATACACTGGTTAGTGAAACTCAACATCCCCAAACTTCCCACTAATTTTTTTTGTATATTTGTTGTTTTTTCGAATAAATAAAAGTAAGTATACAAACAAACAAGTTTTTTTCTATTCATTACTGATGGAACGAGGTGTTCTGACCTGCCTTCACATTACCTGTATTTTATTTAACATGTTTCGTTTATTTCACGATTTGGTAACTTATTGATGTTTACGTCAATTTAACCTTGTTTTATTATCACAGTAACAACTTATTATGTTCATGTTGACACGTAAGACACCCTTGGGATTTGGTTAAATTTAGATTAGACAATCGAATCAACACGTCTTTGTTTTATCCATACCTTAGGACTGAACGAAAACGTCTATTTTACTTTGATGCTGGAGTAAATAATCACTGGTTTATATTGGAATGTAGAATCAACACACTTTTGTATTACTATTTCTGAGAACTAAGCTATATCTTTTTTTTTTCAGATTCCAGACTATCTAATCACTGCCGTCGGGAAACTGCAATTTTCGTACGCAAGTCCTTTAAGAAAAAATTATGAGCAAACTCGTTGCATACCCAAACACACACGACTTAATTGCCCTTTTTCGAAGCATATCATTGTACTGTGATCAAACTAGAGTGACACCTTGTGTCAAAAACACACGTAGATCCCGTTATCCGGCCACGTAAAGCAACTTCTCGCCTCGAGTCTTGGCTGCTACTACTGTTTACTGTTTGGTTCCTTCGCGCCGAATCCGCTGTCAGCTTTAAACCAATCAGCGTGCGATTTGTTGGACCAATTAAAAATCATTAGCTGTTGCTAGGCTCAGTTGAAAATAGGATGGCAGGCGGTGTTTTTCTTTTGTTACAGCGTTGCCGATTTGCACTTATGAATTTGATGTTTGGAAAACGTGTTTTTCGCATTTTATACAGTAATGCACTAGATTAATGACCTCAAAATCGTACAGTAATGGGTCACTTTACAACATAGCAACCATTACAGTATAGCAACCATTACAGTATAGCAACCATTACTGCATAAAACGTCAATGTCATTCAAAACACAATTTTACAAGAAAGAAATTCGTTTATTTTAAATCTTATTACATTAAATATTAAAAGAACCATTATTTAAGTTAGAAAAGTTGTTAAGTAGTTGTTGCTGAACATTTTTTTCATTCACCACAATTCCTATGGGGACTTCTTGGGGTAGACATTTTTGAATACCCTTTGAGAATTTTTCAATTTATTTTCAATGATTTCTTCCACGTATCCTTCAGCTACGCTTGTGGACCGCCATCCCCCATGCCGTTTGAGATCCTGAATATCAGCGCCATTGTCAGCACGAAAAGTTGCAGATGTTCTTCTCAAACAATGACCGGTGTAGCTTGAAGCATCAGGAAGTTTTTGATATTTCGCAATCTCTTGTGAGATTTTTGCGAAAGTGTTGATGCCAACTGGCTGTACTGTACATTTGTCATGACGATAAAACAGGAAAAATCGATTGTGCCTTACTGTTTTAGGTCTTAACAGTAAGTACTTGTGGTAAATTTTATACCCATTGCCATCTGATCCTACGGTAAATACACGCTTTTTCTTTGTTTTGGTATCATGCAACGTTACTATTAGCATTGTTCCTGAATCCTCTATACCTTCAGATGTTAAACTGCATAGTTCTGCAGGCCGACAGGCGCCATTCAGCCCAATAATTAATACCACTTTCATTAACAGAAACGTGTCGTCTGGAGCTTCCTTCAAAAACTTCATGACGTTTTCCATGGTCAAGACTTTTGATTTTTTAGGTTCATATTTGTCGTTTTGACGTTTCAAAAAAGCGATTAACTTTTTATATTGTGAAATATCCGTATTTTCACTGATAAGTATTGTGCTTTTGATCATAGAGTACGTAGACCATAAACTGGAAGCTTTGAGGACTTTTGCCTAAAACAAATAACAAAATTAGTACCTATATACCACACTTTAACCATATAAAATAGTTTACCTTCTCGTAAAAGTATGCCAGCATCAAATTTTCGTCAATGCCTTTAAAATTCTTGGTGTTTCTCCACTCGCAGAACATATTATATGCTTTCTCGTATCTTTCCTTGGATTTTACTGGAAGCAAACTTGAAAAAGCTTCGCGGGCCGCATTCAGGATATCTTCCAAGTCGTTTTCATTAGCCATTTCCATAATTCTTGGGAAATTCACTCTTCAAATATGATTTTATTTGGATGCTGTCAATAGTCGTCAAACACAAAAAAATATCTTGTTTATATTGCTAAGTTACCGAGAAGTCATACTACTAAGTTTTTGTAGATTTTCTTCAGTAACTATTCTTTTTAGATTTTAATATGAAATGCAAAATAATTAATTACTTACAAAATGCGAAAAAATAGTATACGCACCTCGTCAGAAAAGTGATTTTACTTGACTCGTATGGAAATTAAATCCTCGCTTCGCTCGGATTCAAACTAACCATACTCGTCAAGTAAAGTTCCGCTTTTCTAAACTTGATACGTAATGTACTATTTCCACACAATTACAAATCACTGATAAAGGTACATACGAAGTATTTTACGATGCGGCTCTCACAGTCACAATTTTATTTACAGCGGCCCTTGGGGCACTTGAAGTTGGACAGCCCTGCTGTAAAGCCTAAAGCATTTGGGTAACTGGTGCAATTTCGCCAAGCTTTGCAGTAAGAAGAACTTCTGCAGGAATGCAAATGCAAGACAACCATCCATAAAGGAATGACAAACAAAATGGTGGTATGTAGAAAAGGCACATTACTAGCACTGCATTTAACCTTCTTCTAGATTGGATGGAATTGTATGCTTAAATATTTCTTTTCCAAAAGCAACAAAAGGTTAAATCCTTTTAAACCGTTAAACGTGCCAAGAAAGCCTTGTTGTACCTCGTGGAGTACTAAAGGTCTCATCAATAAACCATCGACTCATTTATTGCATAAATGGCCACAATTACATATAAATATTCGATCTGATGCCGGCTTACACGTGTACCATCACTAATTAAACATAAATTTAAAATCACTCTTACGGCCGTGAACAGACAAGGGTGTTCTTTTTTTACGTGGCCTACAATCGTAACGATCGGCCACAGCACTTTCTTTATTCAAAAGAATAGTCTTGTTAATGGCAACTAAGACCTGTATTAATGTTAAGCTTCTTCAATAGCTTTATTTTATAGAAATGTGCTCTCTGGACTTTCTAGCATTAAGTTCTACTTGCTTATTGTCACCCTAAGACGAAGAAGTTGGTCATGCCTTCTTTGGATAAAGGCCATACTCCAGCAGTATTCCAATAGGATAAGTTAAAAATACAAATCATCGTCGCATGTCTCGTGTCATAAACAGTTTTTCTTGAATTGCTAATTCGACTGCTTAAGATCAAAACAACTTAAGAAACAATTGCTAAAACAAATGTCTAGAAACTTATTTAAATGTAACGAAAGGTGGGCCTGACCCGGTGTGGGTTACCATCATCACTTTACTTGACAAAGATATAATTTTTCTATTGTTCTACTTCCGACGCCAACTGAGAGGTTCATTATCCTAAACAATGTACGCGACGTAATATTAATCTACAAAAAAACCGAGGAAAAAAACCGTAACACACCCAAATGAAAAATGTCGTAGGGGAAGGGGAGGTAAGTTGACGACCCTAAGGATTTTTGGGCAGTAACGTTCTTATTGACAACAAAGATGGTATGTATTGTATTGAATATTTGATTCTAACTATATCTAAATCGACTGACACGGAAATATTTGATAAAAAAATATATTTTAACACAAAAAAAAATAAATTAAAAAAAAACAACAAATTCGTCATCTTACCACCCATTGCTGGTAAGTTGACGAATTGCTGTGGGTAAGTTGACTAATTATGAAAAAAGCCTAAACCAAAGTTTAAAAATATATTTATTACAGATAACATACTAAACGAAACAAAACAGAAACGTAACACGCTAATTATTAGCTTTACAAAAGAATGTGTAATACCTAATTAACAAAACGAAACAAGAAAAAAACATACTCTAAATAATTAAACAATTAGACACAAAAGTCACAAATCCATATTTTCGCTTTAGCTTCTTTACGATTCAAAGTGGTACATTGTGCATGCGCCCAGCCTTGACATTTTGAGCATCGGAACCAAAATTCATTATTTTTACCCACGTCACTGCAGATTATGCAAAGCTTATCACCTTCTTCAAATTCTGAATCCATATCATTGTCAGTGTCAGCATAGGCTACATCTGCCGAGGATTCTGAATCAGATGAACTAGAAAAAACTTTACGTTTGACATTATTAACGTTTTGAGTTTTGAGTTTTTTCTTTTCTTTCTTCATTTTTATACGGAGCTTATTATTATTTTTTTTATTTATCTTTGACTCTTCTCGAAGCGTTTTCTTTCTTTCTTTTTCGATTTTTTCATCGTATTTTGCTTGTAATGCATTCTTAACTGGTGTACTTGAAATTATCAATGAAGGTAACTTTTTTCTTGGACGTCGGCTTTCTCGACTTCCCCAAGGTAAAGGGGGAAGACCAATTATTTTGCTTTCTTTAGAAGTAGCTGATTTTGAAGTTGATGCAATGGGTTCTGTTTCCGTAGGCTTGGACGTGCTTGCCTCATTTTTCTCTACACGTTGTTCTTGAGGTTCCATTTCCACGTTTAAAGTTGCTCCTAAATTTTGATCCGTTGCTTTTTGTTCTATTTCAGTTGTCTTTGCTGTCTCAAAATCCAAGTCTGTAAATATATCGGGATCGAATGGTTCTATACCAGTTGCGCGAAATCCGCTCTTTGCATTGGCTACCGAAGCAACTTTTAGATAGGCTGAACCAAAAATAGATGCAATATCATACAGGGTAATTACTTTGCTAGGGTTACTAGTCAGAAAATTGTCACATGCTCTACTGTAAGCGGTCTTCAGTGGCCCGTATAGTGACACATCCAGAGGCTGTAGGCGGTGGCTAGTGTGTGCCGGAAATCCAACTAGCGTAATAAAATTTCCTCTGCATAAATTCACTGCTTCCAAAGTAAGATGACTTGCATGATTGTCCATAAGTAACAGAATCCTATTGTCCTCACTAGGTCTTGTACTTATATCGAATGAAATGTTCTAAATATTTAATGAAGTTGTCACCAGTCATCCAGCCGGATTCATGGGCCACACCAACAAAATCACTGGGAGCGTTGTTTAGGTAAGCTGGTTGCATCCTTACCCTAGGAAAAATTAAAAAAGGAGGCACAAAATTTCCGGTTGCATTCATACTGCAGACGGCTGTCACGTTTGTCCCTCGTTCAGCGGATGAAATTTTTATAACCCTACGCTTGCCTGTCGGAGTTAGAATCTTAGGGTTTTTGGTTGCTACGGTTGAAACACCAGTCTCGTCCACATTATATATTTGGTTAGGCTGAAACGAATATTTTTGTCTTGTTTCACGAAGAATATTAAAAAATTGGGAGACGCTCTCTTTATTAAAAGCCATAAGTCTAGCGATTGACGTCGACTCGGGAGTCCTAAGAGACACTTTAAATTTCTTCATAAACCAGTCTATAAAATGCCGCCCAGCTGTTTTCTTCTCTTGGCTAAATCTATGATTTATTTTACGTTGTTCAGCAAAATCAAATACTATCATACCAAATTGTTCTTTAGTTAAACCAAATGCCCGCTGATCAATCTCTGTGACATAATTATACAAATCTTGTAACTGTTCAGCAGAAAAAGTGTGCTTAAATCGCCCAGCATTCGATGGAAAAACCTAAAAGTCATAAATTTTGTTAAAATACACCTACGCAACAGTGAACCAATATTTGACCTTATCAGGATATTTTCTGCGAAGGGTTGGCTCTGGAAGTCTATATTTCTTTGCAGTGGAATCAACAGAAACACCATTGTTTTGTACATCGTTTATAGCATTATTCATGTCTTCTTTGCTCCATGTTTGCCTTGCAGTTTTACGAACATAAACTCGACCCATCTTGCAACCTAGACCAACAAATATCATTTTATTAAATAAAATGTTTGGTTCACGTGTTGGAGGTAAGATTCGTCATCTTAGCTACTTTGTTGTTCGTCAACTTACCACCTTACGCTTTTCGTACATTTTTGTAAAATATTATTAAAATCTCATGCAAACCAGTATTATTTAGCCCCATTACATTTATAAGACCGATTTTCAAAGACCCAAGACCTTTTAAAAACTGTCTAGTACTTACCAGCCAAATTTTATTTCTTATTTCCGTAACCTCAAAAATTATAAGAGCAAGCACCAATATGACTTATCGACACTTAACCTCGAACTGTACTGCTTTGCCGCCGAAATAACGAATGTACCATACGGCGCAGTTCAGTAGGGATGTAGCATAGCAATATCTCGATTTTAAACCGTAGAGTTTAGTAGGAATGTCCAATTCGTCATCTTACCGCGTTCGTCAACTTACCTCCCTTTCCCCTACCGTACATGTAACAATAGAAATCAAATAATCTTATTAACTTTATTATAATAAATTTAAATAATCTATACAACTATAAATTCTCTATATTGCTAAATGTTAAGCAGCATTACTGTGCTTATGCATTAGGCAGGTATTGTGTATAAATTTCTCTCGCCGGAGATTATGATTACTGGTTGGCGTCTTGCTAACTTATTTATGCAATCCGAGGAATTAAATTTGAATATTAAAGGGTTTGTATCGTTCATGTTTGTTCAAATCAACTGGTCAAAGTGTGAACAAACAAAAACATGTTTGTTTTTTTTTTAATTCTCTTTATTTCTGACCCTTAAACAGGACATAGATACTGGCACCAGGGCCTTATAATTTACCTAAATAAATAATTTTTGCTTATAATAAAACTAAAAAGTTTATACTATGCTTTTTGGAAAATAGTCTTTTAAGTTATGGCACATGTCCTTGTATCTGTTAACATTTACGATTTCTGGAGGCATCTGATTATACAGGGTCGTTGGTATGTATGGAAACGGTCGATTATTTCTTAAAGTATAACAGTTAGCAAAAAATATTTTAGATAAAAGTTTTAGGGTTTTTTAAGGTGTATGAGAATTTTAGAAAGATAAGTATACAGGATGAGTCAGAAAACCGTAGGGAAGCAAAGTTACCTATACCTTCGAATATTTTTGGATTTAACCTAAAATAACAATTATTTTTTAATAAGTGCATTATAAGTCTAAACCTAATAGTTTCTGAGATATCGACTTTTGAAAAATGACATTTTTCAACTTTGACAGCTTCTAGCTTTCTAACGGTACGCTTTAGAGTAAAACGGCTTACATGTCCCTATCTTACTTTTTTATGATCTTCCCAAGAACATTAACTTCCGGTTAAACCGGAAGTACTGTATTTCCGGCTATTGAGTTACATCCGGTTTAACAGGAAGTTGATGTTTTTGGGAAGATAATAAAAAAGTAAGATAAGGACATGTAAGCCGTTTTATTCTAAAAGGTATCGTTAGAAAGCTAGAAGCTGTCAAAGTTCAAAATGTCATATTTCAATAGTCGATATCTCGGAAACTATTAAGTTTAGACTTATAATGCACTTATTAAATAATAATTGTTATTTTATGTAAAATCCAAAAATATTCGAAGACATAGGGTGTTCCGTTTAAAAAAAAGTAACTTTGTTTCTCTACGGCTTTCTGACTCAACCTGTATACTTATTTTTTTTTTAATTGCAATACACCTTAAAAAACCCCAATACTCTTATCTAATAGTAGATTCTGTAACGGGGTTGGAATGAAAACTCGATCCGAGTGGAAGATTCCGAACGCGAGCGTAGCGAGCGTAAGGAACCGCGAGTATCGAATTTTCATTCTAACCGAGTAGCAGACTATATTTTCTCCACGACCAAAAAGTACGAATAAAAACAAATAAAATCTGTACAAAGCAATTAAGTTATTTATTCGCAATATTCGTAATTTCAGGTGGAGTTTTATCCAGTTCCATATCTGATTCATCCGATTTTTCACTCATTTTTTGACTTGCACTAAAATTTGTCTGAAAATAATTATTACAACGCGGCCATTTTTATCTGACACTGACAGTTTCGAAATTCATGGCAACCTATGTCGTTTAGATCAATTACAGAATATTCATTCCGTATCTTGTTATGGAATGAAAATACACGCAAAACGCATAAGAAGCAAGTGTTTCAGAATAAATATTCCAACTCAAGAGCGAGAATTTTTACATTCTATTATCAAAAATGATTTTGGAATTATTGCATTCAGTAATGGTCGTGGAGAAAATATTTTTTGCTGACTGTTTTACTTTAAGAAATAATCAACCGTTTCCATACATACCAACGACCCTGTATGTTTGAATACTTCTGTAGACTGGTGAGTCTTGAGATGTTTTTGTTCTTGAAAATGTGTTTATTATATGTTCCTTTTGTCTGGTGTTATGAGTATGATAATTCTTTGCTTGGGAAAGGTATGTGTTTGATTTAATTAATCTGTTTTTTATTTCGTATATCAGTTTTACTTGTTCAATTTTTTTAAGTATCTCTATGGGAAAAATTTGTGTTTTTTTGTATAGCTCAATACTAGGTGTGAAGTAATTTAGGGAATGAATTGTCTTTATTGCTTTATTCTGTAGTCTTTGGATTTTTTGTAGCTGTTTTTTTGAAGCATTTCCCCAGCAGGGGAGGAGATATTTTATATGAGGCTCTACGAAGCTATTGTATAAAAATGTTCTTTAATTGCCCCCCAACATTGGTGATATTTTTGATATGATTTTATCAATATGGGCATCCGATGATAAATCACTAATTTCAGTATCAAATATATGCTCTGAAGAAATGAAGCAAAATGTAAAAGTCTGGTAATTTAACAAGAAAAAAAGAAATATACAGTAAACAATATACAAATAGCTATATTTATTTCATAAAACTTAACATGCAAAAGTTATTAAAATATTTCCAATAACCGTATACCCAGACAGTGATTACGTTGCTTTTCAGTGACTCTGTATGAGTTTTAGTGTTGGTACTTTTGGCACTGATTAACTCATTGACAACTTTTAATATTTTTTAGTGATAATTGTTAAAAGATGATGCGGACTTTGAATAAACTAAAATAAATAATATGAAAGTAAACAAAAATACATTTCCTATAAAATACTTCAACGAAAAAAAAAAATAAAATAAAGAAGTTTCAATTTTTTGCACACTCTATATAAAAAAAACTCCAAAATTTAAAACACACATTTTATATAATCTGACTAGCGCCTTGCGATGAGGTATTCAGGATGTAAAATGACACGACTACGCCATTCATTCAAACATCCAAGCGGGGTGATAACAAAAAAACGTATTGATTTAAAAAGGTTTTTGCTGAAGAAATTGAAGGTGATACAGAGAAAGCTCGGAATGTGTAAATACAAAAATATATAAATATTACAAAGTGTATTATCACTAATAAGCTCATAAAATAATTGATATTCTGAAGCAGAAATCAAAAAGATTTATTAATAATTTTGTCGCATTAAAAGAGAATAAAATAGTATATCCATAATTAATTTGAATCCATAGGCGGGGCGTTATTGCCAATGGTGTGTTTCCTTTCATACTTATCTTAATGATATTAATAGAAATAGATTTTACACACAAAGTACTGACAGTATACAAATAAAGTAAAATGACAAAAACATAATATGAATCCAGCCTTCCCATCTTCTCGTTAAGTAAGCTTATAGAATTACTTGTTTTAACAAATTAGGAAATAAGTAAAGCAGTAATACAAGCACATTTTTAAAAAAAGAAATTGGTATTTGAAGCAAAATTTATCTTCAAGTAACTTTTTCTATTGCTTGGCCTAAAAATTGACGAACCTTGATAACATAAATTATCTGATTTTAAATGATATATTTTCTAAATCTAAAAACATTTAAAGGTAACTAGAGCAAGAGAAACACTTGAATTAAGCATTAAATATTTTAAAGTAAGTTTCTATTTATTAGGTTTAAAATTACCGATTTTTGGAACAAAACAAACACTATATTATTTCAAAATATTCATACTTATACGAAATAAAAAAATGAGTTAAGCAATTAGTATTTTAGAATTACTTTTTCGTGCTATTTGACCAAAAAACACGATTCTTAAAACAATGTAGCAAAAATTACAAAATGGCTTGTACATGAAACTCTAAAATAACAGTTACTTCACCCGTACCATGTTCAAAAAGTCCACGCTATGCCTCTGGATGATTATTCAGCAAGACTGCAATACTTCCATTGGTTTATACAGCAACATAACGTAAATCTAAATTGCACTAACCTTATTTTGTTTACCGATGAAGCCGGCTTTATGATTAACACCAACAAAGGTTATTGGTAAATGTGTGGGCTGGCATTGTCGGAAATAACATTTTAGGTCCACTTGTTTTAGAAGAAAGACTCAATGGTGAGACTCATTTACATATTTTGCAGCAAAATTTGGATAATATATTGGCAGACGCATCTCTTGATAGAGGAATGCAAATGTGGTACATACACCTCATTATAACCGTATAGTACGTCAACACTGAACAAGCGTTTTTGGCCCTCGATGGGTAGGTCGAGTTGGGCCTGTGTTATGACCAGCAAGGTCTCCAGACCTAAATCCCTTAGAGTTTTACTTCTGGGGACATCTAAACGAACTAGTTTATTCAACACCAATAAATACTAGAGAAGAACCACTAGCGAAAATAACACAGGATTCTAACGAAGTCCGTAATAATGCCGGAATATTATTTGCAGTGCAGCGGGAATATATTATTCCATTTTACACCCTATCAGAAAAATTAAATACAATAACAATTAGTAACACCATATTAGGGTGTAAATAAACCCCGCTAGAAGGTTATTTTAACATATTGAGTGTAAAAATTATTCTTTAATCGTTTTTTTACACGGCCCCCGGTAAAATACCTAAACCCGTGTTATCGAAAAGACAGGCGGCAGCAAGTGGTGTGAAATTCTAGGAATTGACGCATGACGCCGTCGCTACATGCAAATTCAACTTTCAACTCAGTCTCATTGTGCTCTTTGAACGTGATATAGAATAATGTTAATGTTAATGTTATTTAAATTAAAATAGAAACAAAGCAAAGTTGCGTAAAGTGCCAAATGAGAGTGCCTCTTATGAGGATCGTGTTAAATTGGGTAAGCATGTTAACGAAATTTAATAGAAACCTTACTAATAGGTACGCCATTTTTAAGAAACTAAGTAGGTATTTAGATTGTTACAGTTTTCCCTTTAGCTTTTAAATTATTCTGATATAAGCTTATAATATAAATGTATTCCTTTTTTATATAAATACTTAGGAACCTACCTACATATTTTATATCATAGATCTCTAAATACCTATATATACGATTAATATAATACTCGTCATTTTCATTCTTTTATATTGTTCCAAAGCATAATTTTATTTAGTTGTTTAGTGTTCTAAGTATACATATATTTATTATGTTATTCGTTTTGTTAAGCTTAACAATGAGGTACATTAACGTAGGGTCGTTGGTATGTATGGAAACGGTCGATTATTTCTTAAAGTACAACAGCTAGCAAAAAATATTTAAAACAAAAGTTTTAGGGGTTTTTATAGTCTATGGGAATTTTAAAAAGTAAGGTATGCAGGATGAGTCAGAAAGCCGTAAAGAAATAAAGTTACTTTTCTTTCAATGGATTACCCTATATCTTAGAATATTTTTGGATTTTGCATAAAATTACAGTTATTTTTTATTAAGTGCAATATAGGTCTAAACCTAATAGTTACCGAGAAATTGAGTTTTGAAATATTACATTTTTGAATTTTGACAGCTTCTAGCTTTTTAACGGTACGTCTTGGAGTAAAACGGCTTACATGTCCTTATCTTAGTTTTTAAGTCTCTTTCTAAAAGTGTCAACTTCCGGTTAAACCGGATGTAGCTCAATAGCCGGAAATATACTAAATTGTTAAACTATATAATAGGTGTGTCGTCTTGTTCAACTAGTTATAATAATAAGTGTAAAAAAATCACAGGGTTTTTCAGTTCTGTTGTAACCATCATTTTGTTTATAAATAATCGATAAATAATACTCAATATTTTCATTCATTTAACAAACCTTTTCCAAGCAATCTGAAGATTTATATATATTAGGGGCTACTACTTTCGGCTTTGATTAAGTCATTCAATTATGTATCAAACTAAGCAGAGGTTAATAATGTAAAACATCTTGAATGCATAATTTTTTACATTACGGTTAGTTTGATACGGGATTAAATGAGTTAATCAAAGTGGAAATTATTCTAGTCCTGGGTAGATTATTTTATTACACTCACTATAGTAAAGTCACACCCAAATAAAATTAAATTTACACTGCAATAATATAATATTTACACTAATTAATCACAAATTACCATTAAAAAACGGTTTACTTGCACCTCCCATTATTTCTTTTACACCCTAGAAGGATAGGTTTACAATCTGTGAGTTTAATTTACACACGATAGTGTAAATGTTCCTACCCATAAATAAGAACAATAAACACTCATCAAAAAGTAAAAAAACTATTCGAAAATATATTTTTTACCAAATATACTGATTGGTTAATATACCCTATTGAGTGTGGTCCTATATGTACCACCATTGAGTGTTAAATTTAACACTCAATTTTTTACTGTGCAACTATATTGTGGCTTTTTGTGGCATCTACTGCTTTGGATCCAAATAATACCAATATTATCACGAGTTCCAGGATCCGGTTAAAAGCTACGATTTGAGCTCGCCGGATCTCTATTTCTCTATCTCTCCAGAAGTCGTTCTTCCTTTTCCTAGCCACCTATTATGTGGAATAGCACCGTTAATAATTCCGCGGCAAATTTAAATATTAACGCGCGAAATTTGAAATGAAATCAATGCGTAACATATGCATTTATGTACCCTGATGTTATTTTAAAGATTATAATAACTTTATAAGCGAACGTTATGCACAAAAAGAAGCACAGAGCCCTCTTCATTTCAATGTCACTTCCAAGAACCGTCAATTGATTAAGATTCTTCATTTCCTATCTACTAAACCATCTCATCTACATTCACACATAAAAAATCCAAATATAACAGTAAACCTTTACACGGAAGGCAGCTTCATGATACATCCACTTATCTTACGAAACGGAAAAACATTCACACTTCTACTTCGTCCTAAAAAAGTCATTCTTGTTATTTTTACGGACAGCAAGAACCATTTTAAATATACGCATCTATGAGGCCAGTCGTCACGTAAATCAAAAATGACTTATATCGAGCAAGGTAGGTAACTGTAGGTATGTTATACTTTCCTAACCGGCAGTGGAATATTTAGATGGTTTGCAGTATATCAAGCAATTTGTACAGTGCTTAGGTGCAAGAAAAATCTGGAACAAATCCTTGCATCCTACACCACTGGGAAAAATGTTTTGAAAATCATATCTGTGGACTTTTTACTTCGAATAAACTCATTTGAAATATTTGATGGTGCACTTTTTGACAATGCGGTATGCGCGGAGCGCAAACGTGCGCGTTTTGATTAATATCGAACGGAATTCATCTGCTTCTATTTATCATAATTAATTAGTGGATTTTAAGAGGTTTAAAGACCCGTAGACAGGGCAGGGTTTAAGTTAAGGCAAGGTTAAATAAGGGCAGCTTATATGTACAGGGTGATTGTTTATATTTAACTAGATGGATATCTCGGTTAATATTGGTCTTACAAATACGTTTAAATTAGCAGTTTTGAAGTGTTTTTAATGGGTATTCAGAATCCGTCACCAGAAAAAACAAAAAAAGCATCAGAAAGTTAAAATTTTCAAGTTACCTGGTATTTTTTAAATGAAACCCCCTATATTTTATATTTTTAGTCGCGAGATATCGTTCTCCTGAGTTCAAATATATATACAGTGAGGACCAGAAGTCCTGCATAAATTCGATAAAAAATTAGTGATGCATTTTTCGGAAAAATGCTTGAATACGTAAATTTGTATTTTCATTTATTTTTTGACGTGAAAATTTAGTATACAGGGTGACACATGTTAAAGATATGACGTAATTTGTTATTTTTTCTTATGGAACACCCCGTATATTTTTCGATTTTTCAATTCTAGTAACATTCTAAACATATAGCATACCCTATGTCTAAAGTGAAAGATTATCGAGAAATTTTCGATTGAATTATAGTATTTTTAAAGTCACCTTGAGTTTTATTATTTAAATAGGTATAGACCAGTCCTTCACATGTGTTGTCATTAGTTGTCAGTTTATAGCTGACAGCTATCAAGTAACATTTAAGTAATCTTGTCTCATGCAGCATTTCGTACTACTTAACTAAATAAAATTGAAAATTCACAAAAGAAAATGGTTAAATTGAGTAAAACTCAGAGAATAGATGTTTTAATTATGATAGGATGTGGTGATCGTATTAGGACTCAAAGGGAAGTTTGTGAACAATTTAATATAAAATATCAAGACATTCAGATATCTCAGTCCAACGTAAGCAGAATCGAGAAGAGATTTAGAGAAACGGGACAGGTACGAGATCTTCCTAGGTCTGGTCGGCCTTCAATTTCAGAAGATAAACAATTAAACGTTATATTATCCATTGAAGAAAATCCACATAAACCTACTCAAGAGCTAGCATTGGATAACGAAATTGGAAAATCATCTGTAAAAAGAATTAAAAAAAAAGAGAAATATCATCCATATAAAATAAAATTAATCCACGAGCTTAACGAAGATGATGCAGATCGTCGCTTAGAGTTTTGCGAAACTCTAATGAATATTTGCAATAATGATAATTTTTTTGCACGTAGGATTATATTTTCTGACGAGTCGACCTTCTGTCTGAATGGGGTAATGAACAGACAAAACTCTCGCTACTGGTCTTCTACTAATCCACACTGGGCTGTTGAAGCTCACACCCAGTATAAACAGTCTGTTAATGTTTGGGCGGGTATTGTGGGCGACAGAGTCATAGGACCGTATTTCTTCGATGGCACGCTAACAGGTCAACGTTACTGGGAGTTTTTAAGAAATGAATTGATCCCCGCCTTATGCCGTTTGTTTCCAAATGCGAACAACCCTAATATTCCTGGAGATTTTGTTTGGTTTCAACAAGATGGCGCGCCTCCGCACTTTAGTAGGGAAGTGCGCGAATATTTAAATTACGTCTTTCCGGGTCGCTGTATAGGGCGAAGGGGGCAAATAGAGTGGTCTGCTAGGTCGCCGGACCTAACTCCAATGGACTTCTCTATATGGGGCTATCTTAAACATAAAGTGTATATGAACAAACCCAACAATATCGAAGAATTAAAAAAAGAAGATCAGATATGAAATTCAATTAATAACCCGTGAAATGATTCATAACATTTTTGAAGAGTTTGAATTGCGGCTTGCTTGCTGTCAGGAAGTCAATGGAGCACAGTTTGAACATTTACTAAATTAATGATTAGAGTACTTTTTAATATTTTAAGCTTTGATACCCCCAATTTAATAAATATTTTTATAACTTAGTCTTTTTTATTCAATCGAAAATTTCTCGATAATCTTTCACTTTAGACCTAGAGTATGCTATACCAGATATGTTTAGTATGTTTACTAGAATTGAAAAATCGAAAAATATACAAGGTGTTTCATAACAAAAAATAACAAATTACGTCATATCTTTAACATGTGTCACCCTGTATACTAAACTTTCACGTCATGCGCAAATGAAAATAAAAATTTACGTATTCAATCATTTTTCCGAAAAATGCATCACTAATTTTTTATCGAATTTATGCAGGACTTCTGGCCCTCACTGTAGGTTGTTATGATATTATGGTTATTTTTGTTAATTTTCGAAAAAAATAGACTTTTTCGTATACATCTAAGGCAGCGGTGGAAGCCTATACGACCATGCTGATTTGTTTTTATCAAAGTAGCCATGGATAATCAGGCGCGGATACAGGGGGGGGGGGCAATGGGGGCAATTGCCCCCCCCTGAGACCGACCAAAGCACATAGGTAACACGATGTATACAAGCAATAACCAATAACAAGCTCTAACCTGTTACAGAATAGATCTACCTTTTAACCTTTTTGCAATAAATCCACCTTTTGACTTTTTCCTTTTTTTGCATAAACTTTAAGAAACAAACAAAAAATTTCCTTCACCAGCTTTGCACCTGGGTTCACGACTTGAAAGTCTACTTTTAAACCTTCTGTACTCTGTACTTTAAACTCTTGAAAGTCTACGCGCTAACCACTAGCACTAGAATATTGGTATCCTTCCGCAGTTCCGCAAGTTAATTTGAATTACTTATTGATGCGGTCCCAGACCAGAGCTACGCAAACTGTCGCAAACGCAAAATCCCAAGAGGGTATAGGGTATCTGATCTGGCAGCGTGCAGAAAATATAGCCGATCAACTGGGTGTCGAGCTGAATATTCCTCGGATCCCTCGCCATGGTGGACGCCAAATTTATCGTGCCAACCATCAAATGAATTCAGCGGAGGAATACTACAGAGTATCAATCTATGCACCATTGCTAGACTTTGTTCTCATAGATCTGCGAGAAAGATTCTCAGCCGAAACCTTGGACATCTTTCAGCTATCAGTTTTCATTCCAGAAAATATTGTCAAAAATTCTGCTGCTGAAAATGACATAAGTATAAAGTCCCTCCTCGACCGCTTTGGATTGCTTCTTGAAGTTGACAAGGGCGCTGCTTCTTTTCTGCTAAAAGATGAATTGTTGTTGTGGAGAGAGAAATGGATTCAAGAACAGAGCTTCAGAAAAGAGCTTCCCATAAGAGCTCTGGATATATTGGCTTGTTGCGATAAGGATGTATTTCCTATAATACATGAATTTGTACTAATCCTTGCAACCCTTCCGGTGACAAATGCATCTGCTGAGAGGTCATTCTCGTCGTTGCGGCGCCTTAAAACATATTTAAGAGCAACCATGACTGAAAACCGCCTCCTCGGTCTTGCCCTAATGCACATCCATAGGCATGTTCCCATTGGTGTTGAGAAAGTAATTTCAAGATTTGCAAAAGCTGGCCCTAGGACAAGATTGGAATTCTGTATTTAAGTGCATACTTAATTACTTCAAATTAAATTGTTTGTATTTCTTTTTTTTTTTAGACAGCATTATTCAAATCAAATGCATTATTACATAAATAACAAATTAAAATTTTATGAAATTGTTTGTTTACAACGAATTCTCTAGAAGATAGGTAAAATCGCAAAAATTAATTCCCCCACTCCTAAACGCACGGGGTTGCTTTTGTGATTTTCTTGAGGATTTTGTGTTTTTTTTTTTATTTTCCCACTTGAGAACCAAGCACCATGATTCAAAAAAGGGCGTGGCACCTAAAAAGTTTTCGCCTGCGGCGCTATTTTTTTAGCGCCTTCGGCGCTTTTCCATTTTGCCCCCCCCCTGGACAAAATCCTAGATCCGCGCCTGTGTATAATTAAACAAAGAAATTTAGTTTAATTTAATTATTAACTACACAATAAAGTAGTTGTTCAAAATGGCCCCATTTACATTTACAACGATATATTTTCTTTACATTTTCTATAGATCTTCTTAATATTTCCGGCTGGTTTAATTTTTTCCTGTATTTTCTCGAAAAAGCCCTCCTTCTTCGAAGTCGGGCTCTTTCGGATTTAATCAAAAATGAAAATAAACTCATTCAGTTACAATACAACACGCTTTCAATCAGAATTATCGGTAATTTTAATGCACTAGTGGTATTATACCCGAAAATTTAGAAGTGTATCTAATTCTTGATTTTCATTAAGTCGAATCGTTGGGTTTTCGCTTCTGAAACGCTTATATAAGTTAAAAAATGTTTTCCGACTAGAAGTTCTTCTGTTACGATAAATTCGTCCATATTCTTGACGCGCCAAGTCTTGATTTTGATTACTTTTTATAAAAACTGACACAATATTAACTTTTTCTATCTCAGAATATATCATTGCATCTTCAGAATTTAAGACAATTCTTAAATTAATTGAAGGTTAAATAACTGTCAAAAAAATATGCCAGTGGACCAAGTTGTTGCAAGAAAATATGTGGCGAATCAGCCGACATCAATGTCAAAGACGTATATGCTTCGAAAGAAAGGCTATTGACCATTTTAAAGATTATGCCCTAAGGGACGCATTTAATGCAGATGATACAGGTCTCTACAATTCCGCTCTGTGCAAATATGGCAGACATCATGACAACATGGCTTCACAAATTTGATATCAAAATTAAGAAGCAGAATAGTAGAGTGGTATTGTTTCTGGATAATGTAACGTCTCATCCCAAAATTACACTGGATAATGTCAAATTTATTTTTCTTCGACCCAATACTACTCTCACATTGCCAACCTTTATAAGAGGCTTTAACCTGAATAGACAGTCGTTGCCTTTTGAAAGCCGGATTTATATGTAATACAGATAATATTGACGACCTCGAAGAAGAAGATAATACTCCGCTCGCACAACTGTTTCCTAACATTAAGGACACATTTGTCTCTATTGATAACGATTTGCCAACAGAAAGTGCAGAATTGACTATCATCGAGTGTATTGAAGAGATCCAAGAATCAGATGAAACTACTCCCAACTCTACTGAGACAGAGGAAGATGAACCTGAACTTGCCGCAGTGTCTAAAAAAATATCAAACCTGCGCAAGTTTGAAAGACATATATGTAGATACTTATTCATAAACAAACACTGTAAAATGCAGACCAGTTGTTTTAATTTTTCTCTATGAACCGACCAAAAAGGCATTTGACAGGGTCGACCATGATATTTTGGTGAAAAAGTTGGATAACTTTGGTTTTCCGAATCTTATGGTGGCTTGGTTTGCCGACTCCCTGTCAGGCAGAACACAACAGGCACGAATAGGAAACGCTTTATCTAATTATATTTATGTATCCTCTGGGGTTCCGCAAGGTGGTCACTGCTCTCATCTATTCTTTAACATATTTATAAACGATATTGATACTTGTTTTGAAAACAGCAACGTTTTGTTATTTGCGGACGATCTTAAGTTTTTTAGGAGAGTTTTGTCCAATACTGATCAGACTTTATTGCAGGGTGACTTGAATAGGCTAAGTGAGTGGTGTTATAACAATAATCTATTTTTAAACGTAAATAAGTGTAATTATAACGAGTGATTATTAATTATTTTGCTCAAGGGCGGCTGTGACCCAGTATACATAGTGTAGCAGTAGCGCGTAGATTAAATCGTAGGGCGAATTTGCAAGAAAGCAGCGTTGTCACGTTGAAAACCTAAAATAATGTTTTTTGACGGTATGTAATATAAAATCCTGAGCTATCTTACTTTGAAAGCCTACTTTATATGGCCGCCTCCTACTTCTAGACACCTTCTGATGTTTCTTCTTACCCTCAGAGACACATTAACCAATACGTTTGGAGAATTATTAATTTCGGCAATTTTTTCTGAAATCCTTCGTTTAAGATCATTTATATCCTCAATTGGTGTTCGATAAATGGAGTTTTTATAAAAGGCCACAAGAAGAAATCGCAGGGTGTTAAATCGCAGGAACGAGGTGGCCATATTTGTTGCGTATTTCGGCTTATAACTCTGTTTTCAAAAAATTCACTTAAAAAATTTATATTTTCTCTGGTTACATGAGGTGTAGCGCCATCTTATTGGAAGTAACCTTCCCGCAATTCATCATCGTGAAGCTCATTAATAAATGTTGTCAGAATTTCGATCCGATATCTCTCAGCTGTAATTGTGCCATCAAACTAAATTGGGCCTACTATTCTTCTAGAACTAATTGCTGCCCACACACCAACTTTTTGAGGATGAAGAGGTCTTTCTACAAAAACATGCGGATTTTGCGTATTCCACATTCGCATATTTTGTGAATTAACATAGCCTGATAAATAAAAATAAGCCTCATCGGTAAAAAATGTTTTTTCAAAAGCACCACTATTTTCTTCTTGAAAATTGTTTAAAAACCATTCACAAAAATTAAGTCTTTGGGGAACGTCATTGGGAAGGAGTTCATGAATAGCCGTAACACGATAAGGGTATAGATGCAGATCCTTTTTCAAAAGTATTTGACATGTACTGTAGCATAAATCCGTTTGCTGAATTTGTTGAGATAAATGCCTAATAGAAGTTGAAGGATTATTTTCCATAATTTGTCGCGCTTCTTCAATAACCTCATTCGATCGTTTCGTTGGTCTTCCAGCCCCTTTTTTATGTTGAACAGAACCAGTCTGACGAAATTTATCAATTAGGTATTGTGACCCAGTACGAAAATTATGAAAGGTCACCGCAACATCAGGAAACTCGGTTCGAAATTCATCAAAGCAGTCATGCATAGAGTAATTCCACACACCGCCTATTTTGTTTCCATTTCTAAAAAAACTTTCAACAATAAAAATTTTTTGTGCTTCACTAAACATTTTTACTGTAGAACTTTCAATCGGCAACAAAGCTTCACCAAAACTTGATACGCTGAAAAATAAAAAAAAATAAAAAATTAAATCATATCCTGCAAATAGCACTTTATAATAGTCAAAAGACGACTCCCCGGAGAAATATTAGTTAAAGCAATAGTAACCTACCTTCAAATAACTGCAAAAATTACAAAATTTCTCCAATTTTTAAACTTTACAAATACACAAATTCAAATAAGACGTAAATGTCATAAAACAATCATGTCATCTTATCTACGCAGTACGGCCATGATGCTTTTAAAATGCATGGCCTCCCTTGAGCAAAATAATTAAAAATCACTCGTTATTAGTTTTCATAAGAAAAATAAAAGGGTTCATTCACTATTGCGGCACAACTAAGGACCTTGGGATATGGTTTGATGAGAATCTGAACTTTAACACACATATAAACAATATTATACTCAAGTCTTCAAAAGTACTGGGGTTTGTTCTGCGAAATTGCAGAGAATTCTCTATAGATTCCTGTAAGAGAATATATATGTCACTTGTCGTATCATTGTTAGAATATGGGTCAATGGTTTGGTCTCCTTTGTATATGTATGGTTGCTTAGCTTTGGAAAGGGTTCAGAATAAATTCATTAGGTTCTGCTTGTTCAAACTTAATATTAGGCTCCCGGAGGACCATGTTTATGATACTGCTTTAGAATTGCTGGGAATGAAAACACTAAGGCAAAGACGTATAATTCGGATCTAATTTTTCTATTTAAATTATTAAATGGTCAAATACTGTGTCCTGAACTCCTTGGTACAGTGTCTTTTAATGTTCCCTCCCGAAACCTTAGACAAAATCGCATCTTTTCATTGCCGATTCATAGCACAAATTATGCAGCTCACTCACCTGTTGAAAGAACGTTAAATGTTGTAAATACTAGAGGTGTTGAAATATTGGGTACTTCCTTATTTCAATTTAAGAGACAAATTAGTGAAATAAATTGATTATATTTTCTATTTGGGGTATTAATTGCTAAGAAATGTATTGTTCATTAGCTCCTGAAGTAGTAATTAGTGATTAGGTTTAAGTATTGTATTAATTATTGTATTATTATTTTCTTTGTAATGGGGTTGATCCCGTAAAAAAAAATAAATAAAAAAAATAAAATAAAATTTGATTCCCCGAGGGTGGTCGCTATTGACAGATTTTACTGCATTATTAAGTTTATCGAAGTGTTATGCCACGATTATCACTGATTAAAAACTCACCTAATTTGACATTTGAAATAGCGAATAAGAGTTAAATTGATGAAGATGAAAATTAAATCTGAAAATTTACAAAATAGGTCATACGCATTCCCGTCTCAAACCAGGTGTGCATGCTTCAGATGTGGAGAGGTTGAGCATTTGAAAACAAAATGCAAAAAACTATCATGCTAGAAGTGAACAAAAAAGTGGACAGATGCAATATGAAAATTATAGAGTTCAAGAACGAGGAAGATTTACTAAGCAGAGGGGTCATTAAGCGTATTTAGCGGACATCATCTGTATCACAAAGCTACCACAAATTTAAATCAGCTACATTATCAGCGACAAAACATTGCCTTGCAGAAACAACTCATTGATTGCTTATTGATACGATCATGCTTAAAATAAAGTATCGAACGAATGCCGCGTACTTTACATTTGCGTATATCGATGATTAATGCCTACCAAAATCAGCTGCTTCTATTTATCATACTTAATTAGTTAAGCGATTTCAAGAGGTTTAAAGACGGAGCAGGGTTTGCTGTTATTGTTCTTTTGTGTCCTCTTCTTAATCTTTATAGGGTTTATGAGACCGATGCCTGGCGCCTCGATAACAAGATGATATAAAGGAAAGTTTATAGTTAACGTTGAGTTTAGGGTAGCAATAAACTGTATGTCAAATCATTTTTTTTTATCTGTCAGGAACAAAAAAAAAATTCGGGACATTAACTTTTATGTGAGCAATAACAGTAAAATACTCAAGTAATAATTCTCCAATAAGAATGCAATATCCTTACCTCAACATTTATTTATTTATTCATTTGATTTATTTATTTATCCATTACGTATTACAATATCACATTCACTACACTACATGGTACCAATCATGAGGTAGTAAGAAATACTTTAAATCCTATGTGTGCACTATATGGACTAAAGTCTGTGTGTGCACACAGTCACTGAACTACACCACGTCCATACCTAATACTTATGTAAAATCCATCCGTTTCTTGAGTCGAAAAATCTGACCTAACCTCAATGACATTATTATTATTATTATCACTTTTCTCCCCCTCTTACCCCTACCAAAATACATCGATCATGGCAGTATTACACTATTTATATTTGACTTAAATTTTTGTGTTTAGGGTTTTTGTCTTTATCGCCTGTTAATGTCTTTTAGAAATACGTCAATATCGAAACTAGGGGTTTCATATCAACAAATTTTGTTGAAATTAAAATTTTTCCACCAATTAAATGTTTCACTTCAACGCATCAATCCTGTAACTATACAGGGTCTGTCAAAAATACAGGTCAAAGTCATAACATAAGTAACAAAAAATATTGGATACTCTGAACTACTATGTATGTATGGCATTTTTTTTTTTCGTTATCGTATATTGTGATTCTTTAAGAACATAAGAACCTAACCTAACCTTAAGGATGTCATTATTATCGCTTTGAACCCCCTCCCCAGCCACTCCCAAATGACGCCCATGGCATTATATAGTGCGTACCAGCCAAATGGAATAAATTCGATAATAAATACATGGGGGCGTGTCCGAAAAAACGCTCGGACACGTCGATTGGTATTTCCAGTTGTGCATTCTTTTCAATAAAAACTTTTTATACAGGGTGTGTCATGTAACAGTGGCGAATACTAACTTTTTTTTTTTAAATGCAATACCCTGTATATTGGATTCTCTAGAAAATTTTAGACATATTTCATGTTTCGGAAATATTATATAAGTGTTTTCAGATTTATTGCAAAAATTAACAACACACTAAAAAACTAATAAGTAATACTGTTTATTTCTTGATAATGTAAAAAACAAAAAAAAACATTAATGTAGGAGATGTTGAAAATTGATGTTAAAATGTTTTTCCTGATATGAAATAAAAAAAAGGTATAAATAGTTTTGTTTACTTTTGTTTAAAACGCCTGACCTTAGCAAATTGTTGTCTGTCTGCATGACAGTAGTTGTCAGTGTTATAGTCGTTAGAATTTCGTTAACTGCATATCAGAAAAATGGTTTATTTAACAGAAATGCACAAAATAACAATTCTACAGATGATTGGTTATGGAAATAAAACACGGACATAAATGGAAGTTGCTCGCTTATTTCATGAAAAATTTTCAAATTTGCCGCCTATAACTCAAGGGACAATTAGTAAAATAGAAAAGCAGTTTCGCCAGCTTGGACATGTAAAGCAGATAAAAAAGTAGCTGCCAATGCAATAAGTGATGATACCAAATTAGATATTATGCTTGATTTTCAGGAAAACCTACATACTTCTAGTCGAAAAACAGTCTCAATGTTCGATGCTTGTCATTCATCGATTATTCGAACATTACAAGAAAATTAAATGTATCCCTATAAAATGGTACCTAGTCATGAGCTCATGGAAGACGATTTTGATAGGAAAACGTATTTTTGTGAACAAATGATGGCAATGTTAGATAACAATGTGATCCAATTAGAACATGTTTTGTTTTCTGATGAGTGCACTTTACACTTCACGGTCATGCTAATCGTCAATATAATGAAAAGGTTAATGTTTGGGCAGGAATTGTTGGAGATTATATCATAGGTCCCTTTTTCATTCTTGGCAATTTAAATGGCGATAATTATTTAGCACTGCTTCAAAATAATGTCTTGCCGACTTTGACAAACTTATATTCTGATCCAGCAAACCCACAACTTCCAGCGAATATGATATGGTTTCAGCAAGATGGAGCACCGCCCCATTACCAAATCAATGTCCGGCAGTACCTCAACCGAGTATTTCCAAAACGGTGGATAGGGAGGCGTGGATCGATGGAATGGCCAGCACGATCCCCTGATCTGACGCCTTTAGACTTCTTCTTATATAATTTCTATTTAAGATTAGGATGTTGACAAGACGTTCGCGGCGAACATTTTCAACATCTCCTACATTAATTCTTTTTTTACATTATCAAGAAATAAACAGTATTACTTATTAGTTTTTTAGTGTGTTGTTAATTTTTGCAATAAATCTGAAAACACTTAATATTTCCGAAACAGTTGAAGATAGGCATATAATATTGTACATGAAATATGTCTATAGTTTTCTGAAGAATCCAAAAATTGAATAATATACATGGTGTTGCATTTAAAATAAGAAAGTTAGTATTGGCAACTGTTACATGAGACACCCTGTATAAAAAGTTTATATTAAAAAAAAATGCGCAACTAGAAATACCAATCGACGTGTCCGAGCGTTCTTTCAGACACGCCCTCATGTATTTATTATCAAATTTATTCTATATATAATATTATTAGTATTTGCATTTTTGTGTTTAGGGTTTTTGTCTTTATCGCCTGTTATTGTCTTTTAGAAATACATCAATAAAGTTCATCGTTTCAATTCTAATTTAATATTAATTTGCATGCAGTCTCATTAGCGTTAGGGTGCCGTAATGCCTTCAGTGGCTGATTCAATGGACTTCGGATCCAGGTATTAATCATTTTAAATTGGCAAATAAACCATGAGCGAAATTATGTATGACCAAAAATTCAATTATTGCATTATTAATACAAGATAAAGGTGGTACCTAATATAAGCGATTTTTCTCCGAACAATACATTTTTAGGCGGGGCGCAAATACACAGAGGTTTAAAACAAGAGTGTAAAAATTGACATCGTAAATGTCTGTCGGCACGTCTTTAATTTACATAACAATTTTGGAAATCAATAAAAATGAGGCGACAAAGCGTTGCGGTTCCAAGAAAGCTGTAAAACTATCCAAATTACTTTGTATTAGTACTTAAACAATTGTCTTAGTGGTCAAGCAATAAATGTTAAAATGTACATGTGTTACTCAAGAAATACGTTTGTAAAATTTTATTTTTTTTGCTTTAGGTAAATGTTTACTTTATCCTAACAGAAATTTAAGTGATTTACATTCGTAGAATCTAAATGTTGAGGGCCGGCAGGAAACAAATAAAAGATATGATTATTTAACAACAATAATTAATGACATTTATTTCTCTGATCAATTCTACAAGATCTGCTAGTGTTACTAAAGCATGTTCCAGCTCATATTAAAAACAATATGTGGTTTAATTGGATGGCGCTCGTGCACAATTTTATAGAGAAGAACGAACAACAAGAACTTCCTCGAAAATGGATAGATTGAGGATCAAAAACTAACTGGCCTGGCAGATCGCCTGATTCAACCAGCATGGACCATTTCTTATGGGATTATGTAGGGGTAAAGCCTGTCCAGAGATATAAGAAAGTTACACTTTGCCTTTAAATGGGATTATCCAAGGGTGGCCATAAACAAACAATATATGCAATAAATGCAGGTAAATTATGGTCCGTGCCTAAAAATGTCTTAAAGTAAACTGCAAATCCGGAAGATGTTATTTCATTATTAAAGTAATAGTTTGGTGATTTTAAACCGATTTTTACCTGACTTAAAATGAGAGGGTTAATCCCATAAAACAAATTATGTTCTAAATACTGTATATAGTTGGGGTCAAGCAAATATTTGACGCGTGACACTTCCATCTTGTCATATTTGTCCAATACTAGGTTATTTCGATTTCACCAACTTTATTACAGCTGATACTTAGTCAGGGCCGGACTGACAAATATTGTTATTTATAAACCTTTGCAGAAAATGATTGCTGGGAAATTGGTCTAAGAATATGAATTATAATATAAATAAATTTGTTTTGATAAATCCTGTGCATTGTAATGGTGGGATTTAGGATTGACCATTAATATCACAGGCCTTAACAAAAGCAATCTTAGTAAAGTATAACGATTAATATTATTTTTATTTATTTATTAAGTACCTCATTGGTTTACACCAAAAGGCCATTGCCCAAAGTCCTTCAGCCTAAGTCAATTAAGTACATATTAGTTTACACTTAAAAACTATTTGTTTGTTTAGGTTGGATTAATATTAATTATATTAATTAATGAATATGGGTAATTACCTAAAAATAATGACTTACCATAAAAACAGGAAATACTTGTACCTGGAAAACGGTTTTATGAAAACAACTGTTTAATTTTAAATTTTTATTTAACTATGTTAAACTACAAAATATATAACATAAGTAATCCTTCGTATAGCGGGTGAAAACTTTTAAAACTTACCTACAATGGCTATATTGTCTACGCAAATCAAGAAAAAACGAAAAAATAGTTTCTATAAAAATAATACTAAATAAAAGTCTTATAAACTATAAACAATGTTTAACACTCACTACACAAATAAAGACAATAGAACACTATAAAAAGGCAATAAAATGATTTAAATACTCAAAAACCAAAACCAAATACAGAATGTCAACAAGACAACGACATCACTCGTTTTGGAATAAATAAAATGCGGATCTGCATTTTACCAAATCGACGAGAATTCACGTACGGTCGACAAGTGATATGACATTGAAAATGCACAAGAGGGAGAAACAAACAAAATTACGTTCGATGTTCGATTCATGTGTTTTCCTTTCTTCTTCTCTTCTTTTTTCTTGAGGTAACTCGGTTTATGTATGTCTCTTTTTAGTCATATAAAAGGATAAAGATACAAATACTTCGAGTGGGTGGTAATTATTATAATATAAATTAGCCATTAGCAACTTTTATATTATGAGTTGCCTGCCGTATTTGACACCCATGACAATGTGGAAGTGTCACGCGTCAAATATTTGCTTGACCCCAACTATATATAGCCACTCTAGTTAGTTTTTTAAGCTTAGTAATTATTCTTACTTCGTGTGTAATACAGCGTTTGTTTAATCGTGTGTGGGTCATAGAAGATATGTGCGAGCCAAATGTATCTCAGGAGATAACCCAGTCGACAAGCAGAAAACGCTTTTCTGTGGAAACTAAGGAAGTTATAAACAATGTTTATTCAACTCTCATTGAACGTGCGGTCAGCAAGCAAGCAGCGTTAGAAGAAACGGCCACATTAACAAAAATTCCAACATAAACTGTATGGAAAATTGTGAATAATCCCATTTTAGCGATCAAAAAAAGAACCGATACTGGCATTTTCTTGAAGGTAGATGGAAGTGATCAAGATATAATACGGCGTAAAATTTACAAGTTATACGAGGAACAAAGCGTGCCTACATTAGATAATTTAATTAAGAGGCTTGAAAAAGAGTGTATCCAACACATGGGGTTTAGATTTAAAAAAACTAACAAAAGACAAGTTTTAATGGAATCCAGTAGAATTTGGGAATGGCGATCCGAATATCTACAAAAAATTAGGATTTACAGAGATCAGCAAAGGCCGATTATTTACTTGGATGAAACCTGGTTCGACACATATGATACCCCCGAAAAGGGTTGGGTTGACTCAAGCGGCAAGTGTAAAACAAGCGCGCCATCAAAAAGAGGTAAACGAATTACGATTTTGCATGTTGGATCTAAAGACGGATGGATTCCAAATGGACTTTCTCTGTCTGCAAAAAACATTAAAGATTCTTCCCCGGATTACCATAAGGACACCACTGCTGATTTATTTGAGGATTGGTTTAATAACAAGCTAATTCCAAATATACCTCCGAATAGCGTTAATGTAGTGGACAATGCAAGCTACTATAGTAGGCAGCTTCCTCCTCAAATGACACAAAAGCAACAATCCAAAACTACACATGAATGACATTTATATTCCGGAAGATTACAGCAAAAGGCAATTAATTGAGGTTTTACAAAGTTTACAAATACAAAAGGAATACTTCTGTGATAATTATGCAACAATCTAGGGCATACAGTTTTAAGGCTTCCACCATACCATTGTATAATATTTAATCCCATCGAACAAGTTTGGCACCAACTGAAATCTGCCATTCGTCGTAAGAACATTTGCCCTACTATTAACTCCAGTGTACTTGAGCTTATAGAAACTGAAATTTTTTTTTTTGCAAATTCTGTTACACGTGTTGAAAAAGTGGAAAAATCCTATATCCATATAAACAATAGATATAGCACAAATAATAATTAGAACAGATGATGATAGCGATAGCGATATTGATATATTAAGTGAATAATTATTATAAGTAGCGAACAATTTGTATATTTTTGTAATCATAAATATAATTTTTAATAATAAAATAACATGTAATTTCACATTTATACATAAATAAAATATTATTTAATGTCTCACTTATTTGTATTACAAACCAAAATCTAAGCAAAATACGGACCTGTTCGGCCATATTTCAATTTTACAGCTGGCCTGGGTCTTTCCTAATAGGGATCAGTTAGTCACTCTCTTATATCTCTGAACAGACTTTACCCAGTGACTTACCTGTTCGGCTCTAACTTTTAAACCGACATGTATAATTTAATGAAATATTAATATTTTATGTAGGCCATTAAGACTCATAAACCCATAATATAGTAGATGTTTTACATCGTCAGGGAAGCCAGGAACGGACTTGCCACCACATTCGTTGAGCAAAAATGTTGACAGGTATCATTATACAGCTGAAAACTGATTTTTAAATATTCTGGTCATTCTTCTTTACAAAAGGTTCTCCAGTTTCGATAAAATTAAATTGTAGGGTGTCCCTTTAAAAATATTAATATTTAGGTTGTCCTGCTTTTATGAAAAACCCTATATATTAAATATACATTTTAATAGCCTAACACTAAATGGACACCCCGCATAAAATAATTTTTGCGTAATTTAGTAACAGAATAGGAACATACATTTTATGTTATACCTGCCTCAAGATTCTTTCTTTTTATTCAAAATATATTCATTATCTGCAGAGATATCGAAAAAAAAGCACTTCAATAAGAGTTTATCTTTAATGTAGATTATGCCGCGCCATGTTTGAGATACGCTTACTTAACTTTAATGTAAATATTATAAACATGAATAAATTTTAATATGTACCGTTTAAGAAATCTACAAGTTACATTCATCAAGGCAGTAGTAGCAACGAGGTAAACTAAAACCAAGGGAGTTTTGGTAAATGATGTAAACATATTGCGCAAATTGAATTGGCAATTTTTAAACATGAAATGACTTAGAAAAAATAAGTGAGAATTGGAAAATGACAAATATATTATGGCCCGTTCAGACGAGACCTCGCTGAAATTTTATTATCTTTTAGCGGTTTTGTATAAATAAGAGCCAATCTCTAGAGATAATGTACAACAGTTAGGTACTTGCTATTACTGATCTTTAAATATTTTGTTTATGGTGACAGCAGGTGCTTCCGACTAAATTACAAAGAAATGCGGTTTTAATAATAATACCTAAGAATATCCCTTCTATGTACTGCTCTTAACGTGTACGAAATAATCATCGAAAATAAATTAAAAAATAATTTTAAAATAAGTTAGCAGATGAACAAGTTGATTTAAAAGAGACTTAAAGAAGTAAAGCGCTGCGTACAACATCCCGCATATGTACCTTTACATTACATGTTGAAATGCTCTGTGAGGTTCCTTTCCTTTTCATCAGACTCTATAGCCTTGCCGATGAGCCGTAATACAGCGGAACGCGTCCAACGATTGGGTCAGGGCGGGAGTGCCGCAAGGCTCACCTGTCTTTATACTCATGATATTCCGCGAGATTGATTTACGCAGCTCTATCTTTTCGCTGACGAAACAGCAATTACTTCGACTTCTAAATCACCGCGCATTGTCGTTAGTCGGATGCAGCGTCACGTAATCGAGCTGGAAAAATGGCTTTCGGCTTGGAAGATTCGCCTGAACCCCGCCAAGACGAAAGTCATCTTTTTTTCAAAAAGCACCGTGCGCAGGCCTGAAACAAGGCTTCGGGTTAATGGAGTCCAAGTGAACTGGTGCCAGGAGGTAAAATACCTGGGACTTATATTTGACCAAAGGCTTAACTGGAGGTTCAATTCAATTAATAGAGTAAAGCTTGCATTGCGTCAATTAGGCTCTAGCTACCCCTGCTTTACAGGCGGAGTAGACTTTCAAATAGGACTAAGGTCAACCTCTACAAGGTATTGGTCAGGCCGGTTCTCACTTATGGTGCACCTTCGTGGTGTAACATAAGCAAGACGGAGCTTAATAAGTTCCAGGTAATTCAAAATAAGGTGTTAAAAACTATCGCGGACGTACCTAGATATACATCCAACAGAGTACTTTCAAATGCAGACAATAAACGAGTTTTTCTTGAAAATTATTAAAGACTACTACCGACGCACAGACAAATCGACAAACCCACTAATCACAGACTCACATACGAGATCTAGACAAGACATGACATATAAACTACCAAAAGACTGGCTCCCTGTTGGTCCAAATCCAAATGCATAGTAGAGAGGCACTATATGATATATAATAGAAATAGGCGCCAAAACTTTGCAGACAAAAACTTTTAAAAGAAAACGAACGAACCAAAATTAATTAAGGCAAAAGCCGATATCAAAATTCCTATAAACAATACCTAAACCGTACACAATAAGTAACAGATGTCAAAGGATAAAATCCTGACGTGAAAATACCTTCAAGAACCCGAATGGGTCAGACGGAAAGAAAAGGGACAAATTTATTTCAGCATCTCTTATATCGCGTTTTCGGTTCGCAAAAAGAAACCGATAAATTGGCTTTCAGCGCCACTTAACGTTCCATTCCAGCGTTATTCCACCCAAATTTTCGGTGAATTTAAATCGCAAGTAACTTCCTTATTGTATGTCGGATTTAAACCGATTTCAAAGAATATTGTAGATATATTAATGGAGAATCGCTCGCATTTTAAAAATTCACTAAAAATAGTCGTACGTTCATAATATACCGGTTTAAACAGAAAGATGATTTTTACCATACGCTTTAGACACACTGTGTGGTGGCAAAACAGTATATTGTTTTAATTATCAAGTCACATCTATTCTTAACAGTTTTGTTTTTGGTTCAACTTGATATCTATATTTTTGTAAAAAATTTGGATTTAAAAAAAACATTGCAATTTCCAATAATTTTTCTGTACAAAGAACTAAGGTTGCTATGGAGGATGACAGTGACAGTTTTGTTGAATCATTCAATACTTGCACATGTCATTTACGGCTTTCAAAAGCTATCAAAGTGTTTTTTTGCAAATTAATGTGTGTTACTTCTGAGGTGTCTTCTTACTTTTAAATATGGACATGTCTCCGACTGATGTTGTCAAAGCCATTGCTTTAATCCAGGATGGACGGTCACAGTATTACATGGCAAGACTCTTAAACGTCACAAGAAGTAAAGTACAAAGGGCTGTAAATCGGTTTAATCAGCATGGCGGGTATGGTAAAAGGAGTCAATATGGTAGAAAGAGGTGTACGAATGAACGAGATGATGGATTTATTGCACTAAATGTTTTACGTGACCGAAGAGTAACTTCTGTGGAGCGAAAAAAACAGATTAGAGGACGTACAGCAGGTCCAAGTAAGCGAGAGAACAACGATAAAAAGAAGGTTATCTGACATTAAATTACACGCAAGGAGACCTGCAACCGCTTGCGAGTTGCTAAGAAACCACGCCTTAAATTTGCTAGGAAATTTTAAAATTGGGGCACTGATGAGTGGGAAAATATCGTACTTACCGACGAACCTAAGTTTTGTTTAAAATCACCAGAGGGTCGTCAAAGAAACTATAGAAGAATAGGAGAACGCTTTAAGCCTAGGGTAAGCTGTGGCGGAGGCTCCGTTATGGTGTGGGGTGGCGTGCAGCTTAACAGCAGAACGGACTTGTTAATAGTTGATGGGGTCAGGTCTTAGAACCACATGTTGTTCCCCTTGCTTCATTTGTGGGAGAAGATTTCATGCTAATGCATGTTAACGCTCGACCGCATGTTGCGAGAGTAGTTTACGAATATTTAGATGAGGTGGAAATCCCAAAAATGAATTGGCCCCTCTGCAGCCCCGACTTAAACCCGATCGAACATGTCTGGGACACGTTGGGCAGAAAACTACGGTGGAGGGTACCTGGTCCAGCCAATTTACAGGAGCTTAGTGAAGTATTTATTGAACAATTGTTTGTACTGTTTCTTTTAAAGAAATCGTATTTGTGGCAAAAATAAAAACTGTCACTGTCATCCTGCATAGCAACCTTAGTTCTTCGTACAGAAAAATTATTGGAAATTGCAATGATTTCTTAAAAAATTCATATTTTCCACAAAAAAATGTTAAGAATATGTGTGACTTGATTTTTAAAACTTGACTTAGAACAATATACTGATTCGCCACCGCACAGAATGTCTCAAACTTATGGTAAAAAACATCCTTTTCTTTAAACATACGCCTATTTTTTAGTAAGTTTCTAAAATGTGAGCGATTCTTCATTAATTTATCTACAATATTCTTTAAGATTTGTTTAAATCCGACATCAAATGTAAAAGTTATTTGCGATTTAATTTCATGGAAAATTTGTGTGGATCGATTATTTTGCCTGTGAGTGTATAAAACAAATTTTTCAACGTGAATAATGTTTTTTAAGAATCAAAAGCGTTGGGCAAAAACAATATCTATTGTAAAGTCCATCCGTGGACATATAGTATACAAGCTTGAAAAAAAACAAAATCCATATAAATACTTTTTGCCCTGCAGATGAAAGAGAATAACGCTCGATATCTAAAAACTCTTCGAAATCAGCGGGATGAGACTCGTCTAACGTAGCCGAGGTCATCTGTCATTCTGCGCTATTTAGATTATTAATAATAAACGAATATTGTTTTAGAGTATTTACCGTTAGTATCGACGGTACATAAAAAACGTTATTATACAATTGAACCGTATAGAAAAAATGTTATTTCGGTTCGAAAAATGTTTCTTGTATTTTTGGTATGTACAAGGCCGAGGAAGAGAAATTGATGGGCGCTGGAAGATAATGGCAATTGAAGAACGTTTTGGGTCTGGGTAATTAATAATGTTTGATATAAAATATTTTCGAGATATCTAATAAATGTGTTTTGTGAAAGAGGCCACTGCGTGCTTATAAAAAACGGTACATGGAAATTATAATGAATCTGTTGTCAGTCGCGGAAACTACCATTGCTTAATTATAAATTAAATATGGCGAACATGTACGCCATATTTAAATAGGAAATTTGTGGAATAAAGATCATTTCTATGACAACTTGTTTCATTATAGACAGATAACCGGTTATACAGTTTGTACAGGGTGTCCAGTTTTCGATGGTTTTACGAGGTATCTCCGTTACTAGTAAAGATAGGTGAAACAAAAGATGCCGCAATCAGAATTTTTCTAGTCCTCCTTGTTTTTGATACACGGAATGTTTTTGAAAATTTTACATTTTGGAACACCCCCATAGTTAGGTTACCCTGTAGCTTATCAAAAAGAAAACAAATGTTCTTTTTATAGTTTTTTACGTAGAATCCAGTGACGTACTCAGATTTTCTCTACGTTCAATAGTTTCCGAGAAAAAAAACAAACTTGCTTTTTTTGTGGGTGCTTCTTTGAAAATGACCTAAAAGGGTCGAAACACGCGTGTCAGGTAACTGAATAAATAGTGAAACATAACAAGCAATTTTAATTTTACCCATAATGGATTCCTTTTTTTTCTCGAATGGAAATATTACATGCTGATTTCCTGAGACCAAAACCTCGTATTGTGCCGATTAAATATGCCAACACTGGTAAAATAAGCCTGATCGGACCATATAACGGTTGTTTTAAAATTATTTTCCCTGTTGATATTTTGTAAATACCAATTACAGAACTCTATACCGCGCTGTGCATCACCAGGGATGTTTTGTACTAGGTGGAGTTTATATGGCTTAAAATTGGATTTTCTTTCAGGATTCTTTGAACTCTTGATTTAACTACTTCGACCGAACCTTTAAGCGTTCTGCAAAAACTAGTTGGATTTGTTTCAATTAAAACTTAAATATTGATTTCATCAGTCTCGCGGTTTTCCTTGTTGTAGATTTTAGGCCGAGGCTTAGAAAATAAACCATGTTCAATTAAATTTGATTTCATCCTTAAAAAGATTCTTTTATCCGGCTGTTGTCTTTCGGGATATCTACAAGTAATTTAAGAAATTTAATAAATCTTCATAGTGATACTACAAAAAGGCGTATAATTACCTATTGAAATACACTTCTAATGCTTCATCTGCCATTTCATTACAATGGATATAACAAACGAGCGTGTCGTATTTTTTATTATTTTTAAAGTTTACATTTTCTGCCATAATTAGGATAAACTGATTTTTTACTATTTATTAGATATTTTAAAACAACTTAGAGAACCTGAATATTCTGACAGAAACTAGAGAAGTTTTTGATATGACATAAATGACGGTGTTCTTTTTTTTTAAATACCCGTCACGGCCTACTAACAAGAAATGTATATTTTTTAATAGAACGTAAATTTCGTATTTAATATTAAAAATAAAAATAAGGTATTATACAGGGCTGCCCAGAAGTCCGGAATAAAATTAATATAGCCTTACCCTGTAACTTTTGGGGAAAATGCTTGGACACGTCAATTTAGTTTTATATGCTAACATTTTGACGTTATTCATTTGTTTTTTTATAGACATTTGTCAAAGATATGACGACATCGATCTTTTTTTTAAATGGAAGCAAACAGCTTGTGATACATCATTTGAAAGCTAATATATGCTCATACATTTTGGCGCGATTCTGTTAAGCTATTTCAAAATGGCGAGAAAATATCCGGAAAATCAAATTTCACAGGGCACTGTTAGTGAAATAATCCACAAATTTGATGAACATGGCACAGTAAAGGATTTGCCTAGGAATGGACGGCCACGTGTTTTAGGCGACGATGAAAAATTGGATATTGCATTATCTCTGCAGAATAATCCGCATGTTTCAACAGTTTCATTGGCTCAAAATCATGATACATCTAGAGGTACTATTGGAAGATTTTTGAAAGCAGAAAAATACCACCCTTATAAAGTATGTCTTGTCCAAAAGCTTTTAGAAGATGACGGCCCCAGAAAGTAAATGTATGGGCACGTATCATTATTAACCGAATCTTAGGGCCATTCTTTTTGGAAGGAAACCTCACAGCTGAACGGTACCTGGTTTTCTTAACCTCGAGTTGAGGCCTGCTCTAGCTGTAATTTTTCCCAACGAAGTAGATCCAGATATACCTAATAAAACAATTTGGTTTCAGCAAAATGATGCTCCCCCGAATGTTGGTGTCAATGTGAGAAGATATTCAGATCAGATATTTCCAGGTCGCTGGATTGGACGACGTGGTACGATTGAATGGCCACCGACGTCCCCAGACTTAACGCCTCTAGACTATTTACTTTGGGGATATTTAAAAGAAAAAGTTTACCAAAATACGCCAAATAATATAGAAGATTTGAAAAACAAAATTAGATTGGAGACACATAACATACCGGCTGAAGCCATTCGAAATTCCATCGACGGATTTTACCATTGTCTGGGAGCATGCCAAGTAGAGGGTGGAGGACATTTCCAGCATTTGCCACGTGAAACCACCTTTTTGTTGTGCTTCGTTTTGCTTCGTTACATTTTTTTTTTTTTTTGACAAAATAAAAAACAAATCAACCATAACTATTGTTAAGTCACAATGTCACAAAATGTCTGAATATGAAACAATGAAGATTTCTTACCTTGAAAGGTAAAAAAAAAACATCAATGATTTATCATTTCCGGTTATTTAAATAGGGATTTTTTTAAAACTTTTAGCAGTCGCCATTTTGAAATAGCTTGACAGAATCGCGCCATAATTTATGAGCATACTGTACGAGATATTAGCTTTCAAATGATGTATCACAAGCTGTATGTTTCCATTTAAAAAAAAGATCGATGTCGTCATATCTTTGACAAATGTCTATAAAAAAACAAATGAATAACGTCAAAATGTGAGCATCTATAAAACTAAATTGACGTGTCCGAGCATTTTCCTCAAAAGTTACAGGTTAAGGCTATATTAATTTTATTCCGGACTTCTGGGCAGCCCTGTATATTTCTGAGAAGCTTGTTATAGACTAAATTATATTATTAAAAAATATATAGAGTGACCCATTTAGAAAAAAGCAAGTTTGTTTTTTTCTCTCGGAAACTATTGAACGTAAAAAGAATCTGAGTACGTCACTGAATTCTACGTAAAGGACCACAAAAAGAACATTTATCTTTCTCTCGATGTGAAGATTTTCTCCTCCATAGGAAGTATTGGTGAATGCTTGTTGCTGCAGAATGATTTAGATGAGTTTTCAATATACTGCAAAAATAATAAACTCTTATTAATGTACATTTAAATCTTTATCAAGAAATTCCTCCTACGGTTACAATTTGAGCGGAATCTTACTTAAACGTTGACAAAATAAGAGATCTTGTATCATATACGACAAGAAAATGATTTTTGGAGAGCACATTGATTACATCACCTCCAAATGTAACAGAATGTTAGGTTTTACATTAGATTCTGTAAATATGTATCATCTCCACAATGTCTCAACAGTTTGTACTATGCATTCATCTGTAGTAGATTAATCTTTGTTTCTGTCGTCTGGTCACCGCAGTATGCCCTATAATTTATACTTAAATAACTCCATCCCATGATCTAGATCATCATCATTCAACTCGTGAATCAGTTCACAGGAGTGCATTTTCACTACGGTTATTAGGTTGTGAACGGTTATAACAGCTGTCCCATGATCTATGCCAATCTGGCAGACGCTGTTTTAGGGATTTTATTCCATAGACAATAAAGTATTTAATCTCTTGTATTCCGAAACAGCTTGATAACCTTACCTGGAAATATCTTCTACAGAACCTGTTTCTCGAAATTTTGTTTCAATTTTACTCATAGTTGATTGGCCTTTTTGGGCACTTGCGTTAAACAAAGTACAAGCTTCTTGTTGTATATGAATCCTTTTACCACCAGTGATATTGTTAACCTTCTATTGTCTCCTTCCTGTCTGCGACCTTATTATTGCTGCATATGCATCTTGACTGATCAATTTTTATTACATAAATTGTCGTTTGTTTGACTTTTGGCAGCATTATACTGTTATCCACATGGCGGGTGTGTCTGTTCAAGAAACATTACTACAGTACAACTTCAGTAATCCGGGCACATATCGTTCCAGTCAATGTCGAATTATCGAGGTATCCGGATCACTGGAACTATTTATTTTTTGTTTAAAAATCGCAATATTGCTTATTTGTATGTACATAAATATGTACCTTTATTTTATAAAACTATGTCTATACATATAAAAAAAATTAAAAACTTTATACATATATTGCATGTGTACCTATGTACATATAACTTATACTATGCAAGTTAATGTTATTTTTTTGGAAGAAAGGTGTCTAACTTGGTTTGAATACTCTTGTTTTTGGCTTTAGTCTTTTGAGTAGCAATATGTCTTGAATGGAAAATTCGTTTTCCTCTGTCCATTGAATGGATAAAATGATAATGGATCTCGCAGCGTCACCATGTTTTACTCTCTGCACAATTCCTTCTTCAGTGTCTGGTTTGCCGGATTCATTCTATTGGTCTTTATTTACTATTGCTTCGTGTATTATGTCTTCTTCCGTTTGTTCTACAATAAAGTATTTTTCTCCAATCTCCCACTGGTTAATATCGTTGCTACTTAAGTCCTTTTCTGGATTTATGATATTCAGCGAATCTGTAATGGCGTTAAGGTCTGACTCACTTACAACGCAAAGTCTCTTTCGAAGTTCCGAAAGTGGCACATTGTCTTCATCAGACTCCAGGTCCTCTAATTCCTCTGTATCGCAAATAGGCTCAATCCATAATGCTCCCCAGCTCTTTTGAATATTTTTTACAGAAATTGATTTCTAAGCTAAATCCAAGTTATCTACTGCATATTTTAAATTGTATTCTTTTAACATCTTTACTATATCCTCTCCTTCATTTGTACGTATCACTTCATTAATAAGCGCTTTCTGTATTCGACCTTTATATTTTGAATCAAGTTTTGATCCATTGGCTGTAACACTGCCGTGCAGTTAGGGGGCAAGAACATAACTCTAAAATCTGGATTAAAATTTAATTCTTCCTCTAGAGGATGAGAGGGTGCATTGCCGATTAGCAATAAAGCTTTTTTGGGTCTGTTAACTTCTGTTAAAAATTTTCTGACGCTAGGTTTAAAACATGTGTTAAACCACTCTATAAATACATGCAGGTCTTGTCATCCATCCTTTGCTGGTTGCTTTATAGACAACGGATAGCTTAGCATTTTTAAAACTCTGGAATTTTTTGATTTGCCGAGAACCAGAAGTGGTAACTTATGTGTGCCTTCTGCATTACAACAGGGCATGAAGGTTACACGACCCTTGGATATTTTTTTGCCTGGAGCTGATTTTTCTTGACTATGTACCCATGTTCTATCGGGCAACGCTGTCCAAAATGCCGCGGATTCGTCAGCATTATACATCTGTTCTTTTGCTAAGCCCATTTCCTGCACTTGAAACTTTTTCACCACAAACCTTTACAAATCGAATACCGTGTCGTTTTTTAAATTTATCAAGTCAACCAGAGCTCGCAAGAAAATGATCTTTTTGGGTTATGCGTTCATAAAAATGCTTCGCTTTTAGTCTTAAAAGATCTGAAGGAACAGATACGTGGGCAAGTCATTGCTGTAGAAACCAATTGTATAAGGCAGCCTCTCAACTTCAGGATTCTCGGCCTGTCTGATCACTTGCCTTTTGCCTAAAATGTAGATCAACTATGCATTTTTCTAATGACAGTAAGTTATTGAGCACATACCTGTCCCTTGATATGATTTTGACACAAAGTTTCTTATTTTCTCCTTATTTTTCTTTATATCAAAAATCGTGGATCTAGGCACTCCAAAATTTGCTGCCGTTTGACGGATACTTCCGGATTTATCCAGACTGTCTAATATTTTACATTTTTCGCTAAGAGTTAATGTTTTGTGAGGCCTTTTGTTTGGAGCCATTGCCAACAGAACAGATAACTATGGGTCTCACATACGACTAATTCAAATAAAAAGAATGCAACAATCTTTATGTCGCGTCAAACTTGTTAAGACAGGAAAAATTTTATGGTTTTCTTATGAAACGTTTTAATGTCCGGTTTACAGAGGTAAAATTTTAAAAACATCCGGTTTATAGAGGAATCCGGATTACTGGAGTGTTCGTTTTAGCGAGTGTCCGAACTACAGAATTGGCACTGTATTACATTTGTCTATAATACTTTGTACACTCTTCAGTGACTCTACATTCTTTCTAATAAAATAGGGACTCTATGCTGTAATTTTGGGGGTAAAAACAACAGCATCAAAGGGCAAGAAAGATTTCTCAACATTATTTATTTTTGAATTATTATCACAATCAAAACATTTCCTTATTTTGTAACGTCTGTGTTTACGCTCTTTCCCACCATTGCATCGTTTTAAAAATATTTAAATCATGTTATTTTCGAAATAAATCTCTATACCATGCCTTTTGTCAGTTTTAATAGGCTATTCATTTCGTTTGTTTCTGTTAATCCTGACAGAGAAAGTTTCAAAGAAATTCTAACGTTTTTTTTACAAGGGGCTTATTAACTTTAACGTCAAAGACGAAATTCTCATTCATAAATAAGTAATTTTAACTTCCTACCATTTAATTATCGACTTTATTTATTAGCCGACTGTCAATGTCGGTGGAAAAATGAACTGTTTATATTCGGGATTTGTTTATTTAATAACGCGTTTAAGCCCAGAGATTATCCTTCTACTGGCATTAGATTCGTTAACCCGCGTGTCTTTCATTTCGATTATCGGAATGGACCTTGCGAGGAACGCAAGTAAATTATCCTAACTTTACTGCATACCTTTCTAAATTCCCTTTTGTGAACCTCTTCGTCGTTCAGAGCAGGTACAAATGCAGTTTCCATAAAATAATTTGTAGGTCGCTGCCCAAAAAAGGAACCCTGATCATCCACTCACGTCCAGAACAACAGTAAAACGATTCCATTAAAAATTGGTAACTACTTGATGTACCCATAACCTCAAAACTTCACAGCATTAGCAACACTGATAACTAAAGGGCGGAATATATGCAAAGTGGGATTTTTTGCATATTTTGTCAATTTTATAATAAATTGCATATCTTTCCCAAATTATTATTTTATGGGCATATTTTTATGTTTTAGGCGCCCGGTCATGAAAACTCAGGGATTTTCCAATCTGAAGATAATTATATAATAATTAATATTTACATTTTGGTTATACACAAGGAATTTATTGGGGGTTTCCGGGGTTGGCAGGTATATTGTTAGGGGTTATTTATTGTAATTTAATAATGCCTTATTATTACCTGCTTAACAAACTGTATTTATATCGGGTTGTAATACGTACTTCTGTTTTAGTTTGTCGAAAGATTTCAGTATTTTTAGTGATTTCAAATTTGTGTTCAAAATGTTTAAAGTGGCGAAAACGTCTTCGTGGATTAAAAATTTCCCATAGTTAGAGTTTAATGGAGAAAAAGTCTTCTGTAAAGCTCGTGCAAAAATTCTTGTTTGTGAAAAGAAGTTCTAAATCGATCAACATTTGAAAACACCGCTGCATAAATCAAAGTTACAAAAAATGAAATCCGAGCAGTTCAGCTGAGTGTAAAAACGCATTTCAAAATAATGGAAAAAAATCGAAATCTGAAAAAGGAAATTTTTCAAGAAGACTTATGCAAGGCCTTGGCCGCAGCAAACATACCCTTAAAAAAATTGCAAAATCCTCAAATTAGAGGATTTTTGCAAAAATATTGTCAACAAACCATTCCTGATGAATCCACGCTTAGAAAGAAGAATGTTCATTCAGCATACGAAACCGTTTTAGAAGAAATTAGAGATTCACTGGGTGATAAAATTTTTTACATTAATGTTGATGAAAGCACAGTTGCTTGTTGCAGATATATCGCACATCTTATGATTGGAGCAGTTGAAGAAGATAAAGCAACAAACCCATATTTAATATTTTAAATAAATAAATAAATATTTATTTATTTATTTTCAACAATACAGTACAATAACTCATTTAAGTAACATAATAAAATATTCTAAAATTCCACTGTTTGTTGATAAAAACGGCGGCATTTAAATCTGATATGAATGGTACATACCAGATTCATTCTTCCATGCAGCCCTAACAAAACAATTTTTCTTGTTTTCTGTACCTTTTGCCTATCCTAATGTAATAATTAAATACTAAATAATTCAATTAATTGTAGTTAAGCTAAACCATTAAAAGTAGACCACATATTCAAGACTACTACTATATAGCAAAATTAATATTTATTTCATTCTTAACCAGCAGCATTTTTAGAGTACGTTTAAAATTTTTTATTTCAAGTTTTTTAAGGCTGTACGGTAAGACATTGAGACACTTGCATATCATATATGAATATGACCTTCGAAATAGTGATGTTCGGTATCGAGGGATTGTCAACTGATCATTTCGTCTTATATTTATATTATGAACATCCGAACGATATGTTATCTTCCTCTGAAGATAGCTAGGCTTGCCTGTTCTAATAATTTTGTAGAATAGGGTACAACAGTGTAGAAATCGTCTTTTAGAAATATTATAACAGGTTAGTTCTATTAGCTTGTCAGACAAGGATGCCCTCCATTCTAAATTGAATATAAAACGCACACAGGAGTTCTGGATTTTTTGCAGACGTTGCCGATTTTGTTGTGTGAGGCAAGGCCCATAGACGACGTCCGCGAAGTTAAGATGTGCTAATATAAGAGATTCACATAAACTTTTTTTAGTTTTCATATTCAAGACATCACGATGGTTGTAGAGCAGTTTTAAGTTTGAGAAAGCTTTTTTATTTATTTCCGAGATTTGTCTATCAAAACGAAGATCTGGATCAAGAAAGAGACCAAGGCTACGAGTCGAGTCAGTTAAGAGCAATGGCTGATTATTAAGTCGTATATTAATTGTATTTTTAAGTCCGTCTCGAGCCTGCTTCGGTCCAAAAAGTATAATTTGCGACTTGGCCGGATTAAGAGTCAAGCAATACTTATTTGATATGCTAAACAACGATTGAAGATCATCATTTAACAAGTTGGTTGCATTTAAAATATTGCATTCGTGAAATGATATATACACCTGGGTATCGTCGGCATAGAAATGACAATTGCTGTGTTTAATGTAGTTTTTAAAGGAAGAGATATATATTGAAAAAAGAAGGGGGCCAAGTATAGAACCCTGAGGTACCCCATTACGAACCATTAGGAATTTGGATTTATCACCCCTATAACAAACATATTGCTGTCGTCCAAGCAGATAACTTTCCATTAATTGTAAAGCTCTATCAGCAAAATTTATATGATTCAGGGTTGCTAGTACTAACCGATGATTGATCCTATCGAATGTCTTCGTATAATCCAGTAAAACTAATAAGGTAAGTTTGTTATTATCCGTGGCCGACAGAATATCATCAGTCACTGAGAGCAATAGCTTCTAAGCAGCTAGACAAAACTAATAATGTGACCGTTACCCGATTTATTCGGCAGTCCCTATCGAGCTTTTTCTTACCAAATCCAGTCCCAGATGAGAAGTTTCTAGTGCTTTTGTCTGATGCAGCACCGTATATGGTAAAAGTAGGCCAGAACTTAAGAATCCTTTACCCCTATATGGTACATGTTGTCTTAATACTTGTCTTTTACATGGAATAAACCGAGTCGCAGAAACCGTCAGAACTGAATATCCTAGTGTTTCTGAAAGAACATCTAAGAGTGTAGATGTATAAGGAGAGATTACCAGGAGTTAGTTCACCTCCAGAACCTCTAATTACCCGGTGCGGAACATGGATTTAGGCCGCAATATTCTACGCAGAACATTTCGAAGCCATTGAAGAACTGATTTTGGATTTAGATGACGATTCGCAGTGTGTTGTGGAAAGTAAAAAGTTGTTAAAAAGTGCAAGTGTAGTTAAAGATCTTGTTTTTATTAAGGTTAATCTCAGTTTTATACCGGACATAATATCCTCGTTAGAGAGTAGAAATTCAAGTTTAAGAAACTCAATTAGTAATTCTGGTAAATGTAACAACATGCCAGGTAACGTAGAAGGTCAAGTAAGGAACAAATTAGATGTAACTGTAAAAAAGAATGAAGGACTTAAATACTTAATTGCAGTAAAAAGCATTTATGAAGGTAAACCATTTAACGAAGTTGTATCTTGGTCTTATACTTTACTACCTAAGTTGCAGTATTGTCCGATTGCATCAGTAGATGTTGTGTTGAAAGAAGCTCCTCTTTGTATAAACATATTTTTATTCATAGAAGACAATCTTTTTTAGTTGAAAATTTTGAAAAAATTTAGGTTAAAAAACTTGTTTACTTTTATTTTTCTTTCTTATTTTTTTTTTAAATAAACATATTTTTTAGAGCTCACTGTGTTTCTTTATCCTATTTTACTATAATAAATAATAATAAAATTATTAATTCTGCTTAATAATGTTACTTCTGTGGAAAGAATAAAAAGCATTTACGTAGTGGAGGAGCTTAAAAAGAAGCAACAGGTATCGGGGCTGTTTTTTGATTTCTCCAAGGCCTTTGACACCGTAGACCATCAGTTATCAATTTTAAAAGAGCTGGATTTTCTGATGCTTCTTTATATGTCCCTTTCGGTGGCAAATCCCCTAAACAAACCAACGAAAGGAAGTTTTTGGGACCCATTATTGACACCAAGGCAACTATAAACACAAGAGGCAGACATTATCTTGCCATACCCCCATATAACTCAACATTTTTTTAAGGAGGACCACACGATAGGGCAGTAAAAGCATATCAGATGTTCCCAAAGTGAATCAGAGATATCACGAGTGCTATACGTTTCAGAAGGAAGGTGGGAAATTATGTATTGGAAAAGCAATATTACTTCTTTAACTTTTCCTCTTGATTTATATATTTTTGTACATTTGTACAGGGTGAGTCAACCATAGAGTAAAGTTTATTATCATTTGTTTCAGGAATTGCCAAAAGACGTTAAATTCAAAACTTTTAGAGAATGTTAAAATGCACAGTTTAAGATTACTTTTGAGTATACAGGGTGGTTCGAAAAGCGTGGCGAATATAACATAAGTTTTTTTAAAGGGAACGCCCTATTTTTTAATTTATTTTTAGATTCTGCATGAAATCCTATAACTTTTTTGTTAGTAGTGTTATACGGAGTGGCAAAAAAGTCTCGAATTTTGCCTGTAACTTTTGAATTACCTCGTATACGAAAAAGTGACCTTCAGGAAAGTTGTTCAGTAAGTTATTCCCCACATCTCTACCTGCATGAATTTTTTCTGTCATTTCTGTCTTGGTTGCCATAGAGACTAAGTTACTTTTTTTAAATAGAACACTCTGCATATTATTGCATATTTGGATTCTACATGTACAGAGCGTTCAAAATATATTCACTAAGTTCACAAACCAAATTTAGCCCAATTACTCAAACGATGTAAAATGTAAAACCTAGAAGAGTTTACTACTTCCCCAACGAACCTACAAAACGGACACAAGGCGACTAGATTTGGCTGCGTAGAACAAGTTTAGGTACCGGTGAGTATTTACGATTTTGTCCAAAGACTGCCTGAACACAGCTCACTAAATCATGTGAACCAAACTGCCGCTTTGCTTGCAGATTATCACCAAATTGGGTTGCAGATTACCATCTTCTGGTCGTATCTGATGAATAATATTTATATTTTCTGTTTCGGGAATGTTCTTAAGCTGAAAATATTTACAAATTTTGGGTGTAAATTTTTCTGTTACTTGCATGGTTGACTGGCTTAATGGACCTGTCTTCGTTTTGTTTACACTAACGGCAATACGATCCTGGTTTGTATTTTTTTATACGTTTTTAGGCCAGTGCTCATTGACAATAATTTGTATAGTTGTATCACAAAGTATGAGGTTATCGTAGTTTTCCACTAGTATTTATTTATATGTTAATTACTTGATCTTCTTTTTGGTAAGTAATAACTGGAGGTTAAATTCGATAATTAGAATCAAGTTAGCGTTGCGTCAAATGAGCTCAATCTACCCCCTGCTTCACAGGCTGAGTAGGCTTAGTAATAGAACGAAAGTTAACCTCTACAAGGTCCTGGTCAGGCCGGTACTTGCCTATGGATGCACCATGATGGCGCTTACATAAGTAAGTCTGAGCTGAATAAGTTCCAGGTAATTCAAAATAGAGCATTAAAGACGATAGCAAATGTCCCTAGGTATACGATGAACAGGGTGCTCCATAACGACTTTAAAATACAGACGATTAACGAGTTTTTTTCGAAAATTATAACTGATTACTACAAACGAACGGACGTATCGACAAACGAACTGATAACAAACTCATATACAAGAACTAGACCAAACGCAACATACAAACTACCTAAAGACTGGCTCCCTGTGCGTGAGCCCAATATACAGTAGAGAAGCACTATCCGACAGCATCCAGGAGATGGAAAACAGGCGCCAACGCAAGCAGCTTAAAATATTAGAGAAAACACGCAAGCACGAGACACGACAATTCAAAGCTCCGGCCGATTGAACATTAAAAAATTAAACAAAAATGCTGAATAAGCAAACAATGACCAGAAAAATGTCAAAGGTATTTACCTGACGAAAAGCGGAAATAAAAATGTGTTTTCGGATTTAAAAAATATTGGGTAATAAAAAAGTTACTACCGATCTAAGAAAATGCAACATTTTGGTTTATTCAAAATATCTCAAAACCCAAAAGAACCAGAATCGATCCGTAAGCACCAATAAACTACTTACATAATTGCCTAAAACTTTCCCCATTTAACCGCCTTTCTATCTCTTCTAGTTTCCGAGATCGCAATACTGTCAGCACCAATTTCGGGCACCCTGTATATGTAAATAATTTTAAATATTTTTGTTTAAATTTATCACGACTGAAATTAAATGAGATGAAGCCTATTTACTAATATGTATATACTGCACGTGCATACTGACATAGGTATATATTATACAATGTACTGTATGTTTGCTGTGAAGTTCTTATTTTTTCAAATAGTCAGAAATTAACGGTTGCTTCATATTTTTTATTTTAGTTGAAAAAAATTCGGATTCACATTTTAATAGCAATTGAGAAATATTTATAGATTTGAATCGAGGCGCCATCCTGTATGATATGTATATCTGTCTTTCAATTTGCTTTATGGGTGTGCGAAAAGGAAGTTATTAATTATGTGAAATGCCTTAATAAGATCAATAACCCATTACGCCGATCGTAACTTCAGTAGATAAGTTATTTATATAAAATACATTCTTTTACTACATACAAAGTGATTCAAAATTCAGTTTTCAGTTAAAACATTAAATTATAATGAATTTTAAAATTACCGTGTTCTTTTTTTACGTTTAATGGTCGCACGCCGCCGTGTCGCCTGTGCTGTCGGGGTTGGAAGATAAGAGGGCAATAAATAGGCTGATTAATAAAGTAATAAACTATTATTCTTCCATTGAGAAATTTCATTAGTGGGTGGGTATATCTGACCGTATCTGAAGGTTGTCGTTTGTAGTAGGCGCAGTTAGTATTGTAAACTATGTAAACGCAAACAAGGTGAAAGTGAAAGCGGTGACTATGTCGAAAATACGACGTACTTCGTGGATTAAGCCTTACCCAGAACTTGCTTTGGACGGCGACCATGCTTTTTGCAAGTCTTGCTCAAAAATTGTTTCCTGCTCAAAGAAATTTCAAATAGACTAACACATTAAGACGCCGTCTCACATTGCTAAGGTTAGCAAGATGAAGTCTCCCATACAGTCAACGCTGAAGCAGTCATTTGAGATTTTTAAAAACGGAAACCATGACCAGTCAGAATTTAACGAAGATCTATGTAAAACGTTCTTGGCTGCTAATATTTCTTTAAACAAGTTAACCAACCCGCAAGTTAAGGCCTTTCTGCAAAAATATACAAAATGCAATGCTCCAGATGAATCAACATTAAGAAAAAATGTCGTTAGAAATGTATTTGGTACAATGCTAGATGAAATAAAGAAAGAAATTTGAGGTAGCTATAATATGTATATTGTCGTCGACGAAACAACTGATTCCTGTGGCCGTTATATAGTTAATTTAACGATCGGAAAACTTACACAAGAAGAACCTCGAAAGCTTACCTTATAGCCATAAAAGAAGTGGAAAAAACAAACAACCTTACAGTTACACGTTTCATTCAAGAAACCTTAACACATTTCTTTTTGCCGAATTCAGTTCCTACAGATAAAATTCTAGTCCTGTTGGCCGATGCTGCGCCGTATATGATATAGGCAGGACAGAATTTAAAAACATTTTATGAAAATTTGATTCATGTAACTTGCCTAGCTCACGGATTAAATAGGGTTGCGGAAACTATTAGAGTTTCCTTTCCGTTGGTCAATGACCTAATAGCACATGTAAAAAAAGATATTCATAAAGGCTCCATTAAGGGTACAATTTTACAAGAAGAATCTTCCCGGAGTACCATTACCACCTGAACCTGTCGTGACCAGATGGGGTACCTGGATTCGTGCGGCAATATTTTATGCAGGTAATTTCCAAAAATTGAAAGACTTAATTTCACAAATGTCTGGTGATGATTCACAGTGCATCCTAAAGTCTAAAGAAATATTTCAAAGTGCTAAAGCGGAACAACAGTTATGTATATTAAGTGTAACTAGGTATGCATTTATTGCAGACAGTATTTTGCAACTAGAGGAATCGTGTACAAGTCTTCCAGAGTCGATGGGTATAATAGAAACATGTATACAAAACTGCAAACAAATACGAGGTGAGGTAGGAAAAACAGTAGTGGCAAAATTAGAAAATTTAATAGAAAACAACACAGGTTTTAAGATTTTAAGGCAGGTCGTAAGCATAATGTCAGGGAAAATTGTAAATAATTTAGCTATTGAACCTGCTTTAGTTCCGAAATTAAAATTTTGCCCTATAACTTCAGTAGATGTAGAAAGATCGTTTTCTTTTTACAAACATGTCCTTAGTGATAGACGCCACTATTTTTTAGTTCAAAACCTTGAAGCACACATAATAACTGGTGCGTTTTATAATTTTTCAAATTAATATCAGTATAAGTTTAATTAAAAAAAAACTGTATTAGGTGTTAACTGATTTAATAAAGTATATTATAACTTGAATTTATCTTTATTCAATACTCAATCCCCTAATTAAATGAAAATTTAATTTAGAATATCAAAATTTCGTTGTTTTATTACCACATATTCATTGCATATTTACGTCTTTTTTGCATATATCCTGCATACATTTTGAAAAATATGTTCATATATATGCGCATATTCTTAAGGTTTTTGGTTGCATAATCCGGTCTTTACTGATATCAATGACTGGTATTTATTTCATTTTTGGTGTACGGATGCATCTGTTTTGTTTTTTTTTATCAGAGGCTCTACCCCTTGTGTTCCTTTCATTCATAAATGTTTATAATTTCTGTTGATTTTCATTATAAATAAATCCATTAAACCTAATGGAAAATCATTGTGGTGATCAATGACTGAACTAACAGCACCGGTCGCGGACAACTTACCAAAATAAGCCCAGCGAGCGGTGCCTCTTTTGTAATTTACGGGAAACCCGTTAAAATTAACATAAATTGCGATAACGAATTAATGTTAGATCTAAAAAAATAAAAAATAAGCAATTGATGCCGTTTAAATGACAAAAATTTGTAAATTTCGGTGTAAAAAAACCTATTTAATATGCAAACAGTTTCCGGCATGGTAGATGGTCGAGATTGACTATATCAATAAAGGTTATTTAAGTCTAAGCCGTAAAAATGGCGTTTGATGATTGTTATGAGCGTGGGTTTGAAGGAAATATCTTAGAATATCCTTTATCTTTCTGATACTAAATTAACAAAGAATATTATTGTTGAATGTTTTTGCTCACTGCAAATAATGGTATAAACGAACAGGTATGGTTCCAGCAAGATGGAGCACCTGCACATTATGCGGCAAATGTTAGACAATACATAAACGAATAATTTCCAGGACGTTGGATAGGCAGAACAGGTGCTATTGACTGGCCAGCGCGATCCCCGGACTTAACCCCGCTCGCCTTCCTTTTGTGGGGACACATAAGGAACAAAGTCTGTGTTAACCGTCCAAATGACTTAGAATCTTTAAAAGTCAGAATTAGTGCTGAAATTCGGGCCATTCCGGAGGACTTCCTTTTAGACGTTGTAGACGGGTTCAGGGATCGACTGGCGCTCTGCTTAGCAGAAAATGGTTGTCATTTTGAACACCTGATCCACTGAAAAGGTTTCACTTGTTTATTATTCCGATGTTAAGTTGTTCAATTTTTTTAGGCTATTTATTTTGTTATTATAAAGTTTGTTACAGTTTTAAATAAATAAAAATTTGAAATACAAAAAATTCAGAGTTTTCTCAGTAGAATCCAAATATGCAATAATTAAAAAAAAATAAGTTGGTATCTATGGCAAAGATAAAGGTCACTTTTTCGTATATGAGGTAATTTAAAAGTTACAGGCATTATGTGCGACTTTCTTGCCACTATGTATACATAGCATTTCGCTGTATCTTTTTATTATCATAACAAATTTAAACTACACTGTAAATATGACCATTTTTGCAGAGTACCCCTTAAATTAGGTTATAACAATGTACAGCAATGCGGTCGTATAAAAGGCAAAACTTTACTATATTAGTCCTCATCACTTTCTTCTAGTTTATCTGCCTGCCCGTTGTCACAATGCGTAACTTGGCATGATCCACATACAGTATTGCATGGAAGTCCGTTTGCTCTGTAGCTACAACCGTTACCACTGTCTAATTTAACTAATCTTATGCATTTATCAATTTATAATTACCAAAATCTCTCGACCTAAATTAGACATATATTATCTAAACAAAACAATTAACTAATATTATCTAAACAAAACAATTAACTATTTACTTAAAAACAATTGCAATAATAATTAATAATTATTGTACTTAATATTTGCAAATTTGCCTTTATTTAATTTTTTATCAAAGTTATTAACTTCTCTATAATGTTTTATTGACGTATATTTTAAGGGGAACAACAACTAATGGTGGGTTTATACAGCAAGATAACATAACATAAAAATAAAATGTTATTTTCATGTAAAAATCGTTGTGCGCGTGCGCCTAATTTGTCATAACCTTTATTTTCGGCAAAAATGTGTTTTTTCTGTTGCATTGCCTTATTATTTGAACACTATAAACAATTTGATAAGGTTTGTGATTATTATGGTATAGGTACTGATTAAACCATATTCAATAGCAACATTTCAATATTTCTTATTTTTATGTGACGTCTGTATAAACACGTACCTACTTGGATAAAATAAGAACTGATTTGAATGAACATTATAATCTATTGAAAATTAAAAAAAAAGTATTTAAACCAAATAAATTTATACTCGGTCTAAATAAATATAGAAGACAAGTTAAACAATTAAGTACTTGAATAAGAAAAACAATCACTTTGATGGAAATTACCGGTTTATTTAAATCAAATCACTTAAATTGTTTATTTGAATAACGTTGTTGTTACGGCAAATACATGTAAAACAAAAGTAGAATAAATATATACTTGATAAAATATATATAAATATCAATCTAATAAACATTTTGTTAACTTAACTTTTAACCTATTTACCTTAAGTCATTGAAACGGCTTATTTAAGTTAGGTTAGTGTTAAGGAAATAAATATTTGCTTGAATTTTGTATTTAGTGATTAATTCCAAATAAAAAGTAATTTGTATCAAATCAGATGATACTAATTGAGGCAAATAATCCCTTGGTATTTTTCAAATACATATTTTATTTATGGAATAAAACACAAAGTCTGCTCCACTAATTTAAATTAGCAGACTTTGTGTTTTATTTCGTAAATAAAATATTACTCCACTGTGAGATGGACTACTTCCATAAAATCCATAAAATACATATTTGTTTGGCTAATAGGAAACAAATATTTATTTGAGTCAATGGTAAATTTTTTTAACTCAAATAATTAATTTTATCAGTGTATTATTATTATTATTATTATTAATAAGATACAATAAGATACAATTATGTGGACATTGTCGTAGGAAAATATCCCAATCATTTTCCTATGTCGGCAGCCACGAGAACCATCTCACCTGGTTAATTACTTATGTTTAAAATGTTCCACTTGTTACCGTTAACGTTACAGTGCAGGCATAATAATAATTACAAACAGGATACGAGCAAATAAGGCAATAAACCAAAACCTTCAATAATAAAATCCGTTCCAATTGACAATAATGGTCGAAAATCAACACTAATCGAACTCCAGAGTTACAAGCGAGGGGGCTCCGTTTTTTAAATCACAAAGAAATATAGATCGGGGCGCTGTCCCATTCGAAATAATCGCCCAGTATTTTACGAACAGCAATAATAATTATTGTTTTCTGCAAATTATATTTAAAGCATCTTTGTTGCGAATGAGTTATGCTGCGGGTTCGGGTACCCCGCGGCTCTACGGGCGAAGCGGGGTTCGAAATAAAATTATTTGCTGGGCAGAGGCGTGCGAATCGTATCGTAGATTTTCGCGATACGATTCGGTCGGGTCGATATATTTCACGGACTCCTTTTGCGATAATCGAAGAATGGTAAATTTCAAAATGTGACTATGCGGGTGGATAACTATAATCGATTCTTGCTGGTCTAGGTGAAATCAAACTTGAACGTGCCGCCTTTATGAAGATCGCAATTTACAGATTGATCTGTAATTTGTAAATGTTCTAATTTAAAGAAGCACCAATTCATAAGCTGAATGATGTTGACTTCTACTTCCGCAGATGGTCTAATAAATGCAGCTTGTCCTTAACTTCATCAAACATTTTTAAACTATTTTTGATGTCAAAAATGACTATATAGAGTAAATAATACATTCAAAGATCAGTATGAGATAGTTATTTATGTATCAAGGGCGTTAAGTAGACTATAATGCCCGGAAGGGGAAACTTTATTTTTCATTAATTTTAAAATATAGATAGTTAATCTCCTGCATTTTTTTAAAACTATTTTCGCCAATTTTTAATATTTAGTGAGCTTTGATCGGTTGTCATAGAATAAGTTTGTTGGTTGCTAAGGGTTGTTTATTAAGCGTCTTTTACGTTTTATAAACGAAAATATGGAAATTCCACAAAATATTTTAGAAAATGCTGAAAAAGCTAAGAAAAACTTATTACCGGCAAAGTCTAAAGCCCTGTATGACAAGGAGTATGAACATTTTTTACAATGGAAAGTAAAAAACTAAATTACGGTGATTACTGAAACAGTAATGATGGCTTACTTTCAGGAATTGGTATCTAACTCTTTTGCTCATTGCTAATAACAATTATTAATTATTTTTACTTTACTTTAGTCGTAAAGTCTGAACTTATAGTAATATAAAGGAAAACATTAATATTTCAAGATATTGCCAATTAATAGCATTTTTAAAAGTTGAATCAAAGGGATATCTTCCTAAAAAGTCAAAAGTTTTGGAAGGTGAACAAGTTTTAACATTTATCAAAAATGCGCCGAATGATACCTTCCAGCTGTATACTCGTAATGGGAGCTTTTGGCGGCCTAGGGCGGGATGAGATGGTAAAAATGATCATGTTGAGGATAAGGGGCCTGTTATGCTTGTTAAGGTGCCAGAAACTAAAACTGTTGTGCCAAAAAGTTTTACTATAATCGAAGGAGACCAAACAGATGCCTTAAAATTGGTTAGACAGTACCTTGCATTAAGGCCAAAAGGAATTAAGGAACGCAGATTTTTCCTTACATACCGAAATGGTAAATGCATAGCTATGCCTGTGGGTAAAAGTACACTAGGACGTGTTCCTTCAATCATAGCAAAATTTTTTGATTTAGAAAACGCCAAGGAATATACAGGACATTGCCTACGTCGGACCTTGTCCAAACTTCTTATCGAGGGTGGTGCTTCCCTTGCAACCCTTAAGCTACACGGAAAGTGGAATAGTACTAGCGTAGCGGAGGGTTATATAGAGGAAAGCATCACGTCGAAAAATCGAATAGCAAAAATGATAGCTAACTTTGTTACCAAAAAAGAAAATATGTTAATTAATAGTAGAGGAAATTAAAGTCGTACTTGTTATATTTCACAATTTAATTCAGTTTCCTGACACGTGTTTCAACCCTTGCGGATCATTATCAAAGGCATATAAGAGACAATAATAAATTCTACATGTCATTAAAATAAAAATTGACGGATGATGGGTTATTTTGGTCCTTAATTTACAGGTATTGGCCAAAGGTACAACTAAATTACAGGGGTGATTATAGAGGTACTTAGGTACATCTAAGTAATAAAATTAAGAAAATGATATCGTGTATATAATTATGGGTTTTCGTTCGTAATTATTGACAGTGTTTATTGCATATTTATCTTAAGTTATTAGGCTATTAAGTATTAGATTGGTACCTGAAGGTATTTCAATTTTATTGCTAACAACATTACATAGATTTTTTAAGGCTTTTTTGATTGCTAATGTTTCTAATAGGTTGAGATTTCTACCCTTGTGTTGAAAATATATCGGTTTTATTTTGTTGGATATTGAATGGTTATTTATTATACCGTGGTCCGCTATTCCTGTTTTATTTTGTTTTTTTTAAAATGGATGTTTTATGTTCTTTAAGCCTAGTTTTAAAGTTTCTACCTGTTTGACCTATGTGGATTGTATTTGGTAGACCCCGCTATGCGTTAATTTGTCTTAATTTTCAATTTTTGAATTAGCTATGTATTTACCTAGGTTATTTTTATTGACTTGTATGGGGATAAGTTTATGGTTTTTGAGTTTTTTTAGAGATTTTTTGACTTGTGTGACCTGTATATCTATCTATAGAGTTTTTTTCTTTAGTATTTTGTTTATGAGTGTTGTTGGATAGCCGTTGTTTAAGGCTATAGTTTGTATTATGTCTAATATATGTTAATTATTAATGTTGAAATGGAGCAGGAATCCGCATGCATATCGAGAAACTCAGCAATCGAGTCGCAAAATTTCATAAGTAGTTGGTCCAGCTTCGTTCTCAGGAAAATTCAAAAATTGTACATTACACCAGTGGCGGCTCGTCCATTAGGGCACTGGGGCACGTGCCCCATCTAGAAAAATCAACCACCTAGAAAATTCCCGAGGTATAAAGGTATAACTATTATTAAGTAAACTCTTGATATTTTGCACTACATTATTTGTTGAACGGGCAACATACTATGAACGAACGGCAACCGGGTGAACCGGGCAACGTACAACGAACGAACATAGGCACCTGGGCACACTATTATGAGCCCCTGCATGCTTCTTTGTTTTAAATCGTATGCGAAATAAGGACAGAGTACTGGATAATAGTAAATTACTGTGGCCTGTGGCTATTCGTTCAGCATTATACGGCAAGTCTGGGCACAGCCCATGATACAACTACAGAAGATATGATATCGCGCAGGTGGGCGTGTCTTTCGTGACGTCAGGCAGTGAGAAAAGGCGGCCATATTCCTGTTGTTTACATACGGTTTTGGTGTACGAGTCGGTCTTTTTTAAATTATAAGTGTCCTTTAATTATAAAAAATGAGATGTGCGGTATTTGGTTGTAAGGTTGATAATCAGTGTAAGAGTTTTACGCCTGGTATAAAGTTTTTTAGTTTCCCAAAGGACAAGGAATTGCAAACTGTTTGAAAGCATGTGTGTAAACGCAAGGACAAGTTTATTATTAAAAATGCCCGTGTTTGCTCGAAACATTTCAGTGACGATGATTATGCACGTAACTTAATACACGAATTGTTGGGATATACACCTAACAGTTATCGGTCCCTAAGAGAAAACGCGGTACCATAAAAAAAACTATATAGTATATAGTGGAGGAAGACTGCATTGTTTTATTTCATATTACATTGTTGATTAACAACATTCCAAACTTTAACGAAAAAGTGATAGACAAGTTTGCTTGTCAAAAATCGAGAAGAATAGAGTTGCAGTTCAAATAGTAAATTTAGGTGAGTCTATATTCTTTAAATTATTCGCACAATTTTTTCACGGTATTAGGTACACCCGTGCACCGGACAAAGTATTTTTTTTTATTACTTTTTTTAAGGCTCAAGAGGCGAATTTTATTTTTTGGGTCCTCAAAATAGCCATATTTGGGAGCGGCCCCCGAAAAATTTTTCGCCTCCGGCGGTGCCTGCGGCGAGCTCCCACCGTGTGCCCCTGTACTTTTCAAATCCACGAGCCGCCACTGCATTTAACATGGGAAAAACAGAATAATATTATGTAAAATCGTTGTTAAAAATAAATACAAATTTTCTTCAATATTTTCTTTGTTAATAATTAGCGGGCATTACGAAAATCACCGGGCATTATGAACTTTATCGCCCGCTAATATTTCCTATGATATTATGATGATCTTTATAGCAACCATTTCTGAGGTATATATAAGTAAATAATTGATAGAGGAAAAATAAACACAAAAAAGAATATGACAAGACAAGTTGTTAAAGGCAGTGATATCAGAAAAATATGAAAAACCTTAAAAATTATCAGATAATAAAACAACAAGTATGTGGAATATTTGTAGATAAATCATAGGCAATTGAAGCAAAGGTTCTGATGTGGCTATTGACGGTAATGTTGAAGAAATTCCTAATGAATAAAACCATTATTTACTGTCAATAATTCCTAAAATGGTGGAAAAATTAAATGGCCAGTGTCTTTGTCGTGAATCCTTGTAAAATGCTACCATAACCTGCATTAAGGAACCCAAAGTAACGAATCGTTACAACTCCCCAAAAGTAACGAAAGTTGACATTACTAGTTCTTTCCCACGCCGTTAAAAATTAATATTACACAGCAAAACATAATCATCTTCTATAAGTTGCCATATGTCAGGGTGACCGAGGGACACCAAGACAACAGTAGTAGCGGTATCAATATTCCCTAGCAACGCGTACGTTAGACATTCAAATGCTTGCTTTATCATATTTAATTAATTTAAAAATGCAAATTAATTGGGGCGCCCATGCCCAAGGACTCACGTGAAGGTGAGTCTGTTTTATTTTTGGTTCTGCTGTTATGCTCACATATCGTAAAATATGACTTGGATCGTTTGAATGTCCCCCTGCGCGGCGCGTTCTTCTTTTTCTCCTTAATTGACCAACCTAGCGGGACGCTGCCCGAAATGTAGTTGTTAGAAGGAGTTTTTTGACACTTTTCGGGTTCTAAATTATGCGATAGGTATCTAGAATCGCTAATTTTCGGTTGATGAATAATTTTTGGCGTCTTTGGGATTTGGGAAAGAAATATGGTCCTGTTTTTATTATTAATCGGAATGAAAACAAAACAAGGACAGTTTTATTGTACCCAAAAACCATTAAGCATATTTTAATAAAATGTTAGGAAAGGTTTTATGCCGCAACGTTTAGTGGCAGATTAAATCAACATAATTCGATGTAAGCAAGATTTTACTTGTATCATCTCTATGATATGCGAATATTTAGGGGTGTGAATTTACATAAAAAATTAATGATAATATTTTGCTTTATAAACTGTGGTACAAAAAAAAAGAAATTAATTAATATTTTTGAAACTACTTCAGATATTTTAATACGTAGCGACGGTTTTCCCAAATAGAAAATATTTTTGAATTCATCGTTTAATTTGAAATACGAACACATTACGGGTTGGAAAATACTTGCTTGGATAATATTTAAATATATTTAAACACATTTAAATACCCTAAATACCAACAGATTTATTTGTATTTATATAAATAGGTATACAAGTTCTGGCGAGTTACCTTCCCCTCGCTTATGCTCAATTTTATTGTATAGGTTGGAATTAACTATTGTTGCAAAAACATTTCTGTTTGCAGGCGTTGGCCAATCACTTAAATTAGCATTCCTACAGATGGTTTTGATATTCTAAACATTGCAATGAATTCTGGATCTATCCAATAGTCCATATTCTTAATACGAAGCCTAAAAACATAGAGAACAATATAAAAATATAATTTACAACATCGAAAACATCCATATTATCGTAAATATTAAAGTTAGTACCATAATATTGTAGTATCGTCAGCGAAAAGTGTGAACTCTCCCCCAATGTCGATAGACGTCAAATCGTTAACATATAACACAAGAGAACTGGTCCCAAACGGAACCCATGACTCACGCAGTCAAAGGCCTTTGATAAGTCACAAAACGCTGCCGCGGTAACCCCCCATCTATTTATATGGCCGTACACACCCTCCAAAAGGCGAAATATAACATCATTGATATTTTTATTCTGTTGGAATCCGAACTGATTAATATTAAGAATATCGTTATTCTCACGTTTTTAACCATCTTTTTAATTATATTTGAAAGGGTCGATAAAAATGAAATGGGGCGGCAACTAGATGGCTCCCTGAAGTCGCCCCCCTTATGACGAGCACCCCTTAATAACTTCTTAAAGCGAGTAAAACCAATCATAGAGTAGTAATACACAATCTGATCACGTCTCCCATCATTGTTATCGACTAATGGTTGACGAACGAAGAACCTTTATGTTTTTGCAATGTCTTGCAAAATATTCCAGGTATGAACTCTTACATTGTGTACACAGCTTAACAGTAATCTCTTTCCGGTTAAACGGACTATGTCGTTGCGACTAAAGATTTTGTCGAATTTGTTTAGCTGTACCTTTGTTTAGGTGCGAAATATTTTTTCTTAAAATTAATCGCGACGTGTTGCATTGACAGAACCCAGCACGGAACATTAAAACAGAACAATAAACAAAGATTCCTTTTTAGTTTTAAACAATGCGTCGGTATTTAAAAGGTGCGATTTAATCCTTTTAAGCGGTTTTGGGGCTGAGAGGCGAGAGTTAAATGTTGAAGGGGTTCTAGGTAGATAATATATGCATTATAAGCAATCAACTTTTGAATAATATCATGTTTATACATGCAGATATTTTCGTCATAACATACATGTACCTATACATGAACTAACAGAAAATAATTAATGCTATAGAATTGACATTCTTGAGGAACTTAAAAGAAAAAGCGAGAAGAGATATGATAAGAAATGAAACATTTAGACAATTTAAATATAGAACCTATAACTTCACTTTTTTAAATAGAACATCCTGTACGTTATGCATTTTTGGATTCTACGGAAAATTCTAAGCACACTTCATGTAGGATGTCCTATACCTAAATCGAACTATTTTTAAAATATTGCCAGTTTAAAATTGACATTTTTTAATTTAGAGAAAAGCCATGAAGCAACGTGAAATCTAGTTTGGGCTGGAATATTTCAAGACAGGATTATAGGTCTGTACTTTTTCGACGTAAACTTGAACGGCGAAATTTATCTTGACTTTTTGGAGTTGATTCCTGCCTTAGCTTAACTGTATCCAGGTAATGAGCCCGATATACCTACCTACTTCAACTATGTGGTTTCAACAAGACGGAGCACAACCTCACTACGCGCTAACTGCTCGGCAGTATCTGAATGAGATATTTCCTATAGGACCTCGTGGCCCCGTCGAATGGCCAACCAGGTCTTCGGATTTGACTTCCCCAGATTATTTTCTGTGGGGATCAAGACAAACATATTTTTAATTTCCTGCGTTGAAAATTTTGATTTAATTGTTCATATGGCTTGTCGCAAGATCTTTTTCTTTGTAGCAAACGCACAAGCACCTCAACCACTTATGCCTTAGTGGAACCTGTCCTTGTGCCTTTCTGAATCTACGCCATTGTAGATTGTTTATTTCAGAGATCCAAAAGTATTGATTTGTGTATGACGAAATCACGGGACAAGTAAATTAAAATTGGGTCGGTGGAGTTGATTTTATGTTCATTACTGATGGTTTTATTTTGGGTATAACCTTCTTGGGTTTGTTTTTCCTGGATGAGCTAGAAGTTGATTATTTCAAGATTTTGCTCTATAGATTAGTCAAATTTTTTTTACACAGAATATTTTTCAAGTTTCCGTGGTGTAGTGGTTATCACATCCGCCTAACACGCGGAAGGTCCCCGGTTCGATCCCGGGCGGAAACATTACTTTTTGCATTGACAACAAAACTACTTTCACATCTATCTGTTTCCAAATTTCATGCTTGGTTTCTGGATAATGTTTTTTTGTGTCCCAACAGCAGATACCAGAATGCGACGACAGCTTGAGACATAATTATAAGCTAAGACGTAAAAGTTTGCACACACATAAAATATAGCTACTTTTTGCTTTATTAGCTTTTAACATTTTTCATCTGGCAAAAGGATGTAAAACTAACATTCACTATGTGTTTATTTCGTGTACCTACCATATTTTAAATGGCGCCAGTTAAATACATATATAACATACAGAATAACACACCTATATGCTATAATAAAATTGTATATTCAATCAATTGAGCTAATATGGCACCAATTAAAATCCAATATTAGGAGAAATAATATTTCTCCTACATTAAATGCATCTGTAATAGAATTAATTAAAAACGAATTAAGAAAAATTTCTGCAGACAGCTGGAAAAACTGTGTACAGCATGTACTTAAGGTGGAAAATTCTTACAATTGTATGATTACAAATGTTCAACCCTTAATTATAAGTTTAGGCTTAGATGAAGATAGTGATAGTGATACAGAGTTAAATTTTGAATAAATTGTCAATAGTTTTTAAGAATTTAATTAATTTTTATTGTACTTGTTATCCTAATAGTTATACTTTGAAATTATATTATTTTCAATTATCATTAATTGTTATCATTATTTTACATTTATTATAGGTACCTAAAGCTAAAAATACCTGTCTATTTATTTTAAATTATAAAAATAAATTATGTGGTGTAGGTACATTTTCAAGCCGACCCTGATCCCATTTATTCAGCTTTGAAGAGGTTGAGGCGTATACAATAGGATTTAATTAGGTAGATTATTTATGACAGTAAGAGTCATCGGTATAATTCTGTAAATATTATACACGAAATAAACACATAGGGTAGTTTTACATCCTTTGGCCAGATGAAAAATGTTAAAAGCTAATAAAGCAAAAAGTAGCTATATTTTATGTGTGTGCAAACTTTTATGTCTTAGCTTATAATTATGTCTCACGCTGTCGTCGCATTCTGGTATCTGCTGTTGGGACACAAAAAAACATTATCCAGAAACCAAGCATCAAATTTGGAAACAGATAAATGTGAAAGTAGTTTTGTTGTCAATGCAAAAAGTAATGTTTCCGCCCGGGATCGAACCGGGGACCTTCCGCGTGTTAGGCAATTCAATTCAATTTTAAATTTCTTTATTATTACTAAGTAATATTTTCACATATCGCCTGATGTTTTTGGGATAGTCCCCTGGAGCTACTCTCCCCGGTGCTGTAGTGCAACTACAGCACCGGTTTGTTAACCTACCCTAGGGCCTATAGAACTGAGGGCGCAGCCCCAGCGGGTCGTTGGCCTGACCCTTAAGAGGTAATATGCACTTAAATTTTCGTAGCACATAACTCGCGTTCCGGCAGGAGCCTCTCCGGGTGTATTTATATATATTATTGCTGTAGCAGCATGACGTTAAGGAATATTAACAGTGTTTCTAAAATCATGAATTAGAATGCGTTTGACATTTGGGGAAAAAGCTGCCAAAAAACCCCATTAAAATTAGAAGGTACGACGTAGCATGACTTACGACCATACAGGTGACTTAAAGCTTATGCAGGGCAATCCTGTCTCGTTCTTAAAGGTGAACGAGTGTGTATATTTAAATTTAAATTGTAAAACAAAATTTTGACTGTACGTTGATTTCATGGAAGGAAAGAGGCCACTGTTTAAATTTTTGTTTTGTCCGTATTTATATCCAAGCTAGCTCCCTTAGCAAGCCACTCCCACTGCAATAGTGGGCGTTTTGTAGGGTTTGTGTGCGCGTTGTGAGATTTTTTTTTTTTTTTTTTTTTTTTTTTTTTTTTTTTTTTTTTTGAGTAGTGCTGAGTTTCAAGTCCACTAGCAGTCTCCTCCCATCAGAAGTGGGAGGAGCCTAATAGCAGATTGAAACTCTAGTGTAATGTTTGTCTGTTCATCGTGTGTGTGTTATTATATGTTTAATTGTATTGTATAATCTGTCTGTGTTCTATTTGGGGGGGGGGGGGTGATGTGTTATTGCATAATTGGGAGTGGTTGATGCCAGAGAGGCAGCCTGGAGTATAATGGTTTGTGTTTTATGTGTATGTTGTCGTCATGTCTTTGTTCTGTTATGTTCGTTGTCAAAGGTGAGTTATGTATGTTATGTAAGTAAAATTTGGCCGAGATGTCTATTATATGGTTGCGTATGTCGTCTACAGCGGCCATATGGTGAAGATCTGCGATGCGCGCGTACCTCCCGGAGGAGGTCACGCATCGCAGAATCTTGTTCTCAAATCTCAATAATCGCATGAGCTGAGTATTGGATGCAGAACACCATATGGGCGCTGCATATGTCAGTATAGGTCTTATAATTTGAATGTATATAAGTCTTTTGTTGGTTGGTGATAGTGGGGATTTGGGGGAAAGAAGGGAATAAAGGCTATGCATTGCTGCAAAAGCCTTTTTTAAGGTATTGGAGAAGTGCGTCTGAAAAGAGAGTCTTTGATCAAGTGTTAGTCCTAAGTAAACTAGTTTGTTCGTTGGTCGTATATAGTTATCGTTGATTTTAATAGGTACAAAGATTTTGTTGTTCGTAAACTTCTTTGTAAGAATAGTGCAAACGGTCTTGTCGGAGTTTACCGTAATTTTCCATTTGGAAAAATACGGCAGCAGCAAGTCAACGTGTGACTGGATTTTTCGTTTTGCTGCCTCCGCATAGAACGAATGCGCGTATATTAGCGCATCGTCCGCGTACAGAGCGAGTTTGGTGAGGGGGTACTGCGGCATATCTGCCGTAAACAGATTATACAGTATCGGAGATAGTACTGTGCCTTGCGGCACCCCCGCACTAGTCACTCTGGGCGCTGACAATGCGCTTTCAACTCTTACAAAGAATTGTCTGTTAGTTAAGTAAGATTTTATTAATGTCAAAAAATGTAGTGGAAAGTTATGTACGTTGTAAAGTTTGTGTATTAGGCCATGGTGCCATACTGTGTCGAAAGCACGCTTGATGTCTAACGACAGGAGAACAGTGTTCATACCTCTATTGAAATTGGTCGTTGCATCTTGCGCAACTTTCGCCACTAGCATGGTGGTACCATGGCCAGGTCGAAAACCAAATTGTTCTTGTGGTACTTTGTCTGTTAGTTTCAGTTTGTTGATATTACGTAGTATTAGTTTTTCAGTAAGTTTAGAAAGAGTATTTGTCAGCGCTACCGGTCGGTAGCTGTCTGGTTGTGTCGGGTCCTTGTTCGGTTTAAGTATAGGTATTACAGTGGCCTCTTTCCATTGCTTTGGAAAATGTTGAAGTAGGAAGATATGATTTATAATATATAAAAGTTGTACAAATGTCTTACGAGGGATGTTTCGTAGGAGGATATTATGTATGTTGTCTGGTCCGGGTGCCTTGCATAAGGGTAGTGTTTTTATCGCCCCATGCAAGGTTCCGGGTCGAATTAATAGTTTGGTCATTACCATCGGTGGTATGGGGTATGTTTGTCTTGTTAAATTGATTGTTCTGTTGGTTATGTAATTTTGTTCGTCTGTAGTGTTGTCAGGAGAAATACAGACTGCAGCCAGCGATGCGGCTAAGCAGTCTGCTTTCTCCTCGTCGGTTTGTACGTTATTGTTTTGTAAAGTTGGAATTTTCTTAAATTTCCTCTTTAGGCGCTTTGTTAAGCGCCATAAAGAGGAATCTTGTGTTGTTAGTCCGTTTAGCGTGTTTGTCCACATGTCGTTTTTGTGTTTGTTTATCTTGTCACGTATTGTACGTTGTAATTCGTTCATTCTTTGTCGGTCTACTGGTCGTTGCAACCGTTGCCATTGTTTTCTGACTCTGTTTTTAAAGCTTATTAGATTTAATATGTCTTGAGGTAGCTTATCCTCTTTATGCCTAATTTTGACAACGGTTGCAACCTGGTCTCTTGCGTATTGTATATTTCTTGTAAGTTTGTCTACTTCGTCTTCTAGTTCGATTGTTGAATTTATATTGTTATTGATTGTAGTTTGTTCGTTAAGTATTTGTCTGTATTGCCTCCAGTTAATGTTCTTAAGTAAGTAAGTTGAGTTTGGTGCCTCGTAAGACATTTGTACGTGCCACTGTATGATCAGCGGCAAATGGTCAGAGCTGAGTTCATCAAAAATGGTCGCCTCGGAGAGGCCAAGTATGTTTTTATTTATAAAAAGATCAATAAAAGTGGGTGTCATCCCGTTTGGCGGGTAGTGACTTGGCCTCTCCGAGGCGACCAGTTGTAAGTTATTATCTGTGACATAATCAAATAGGAGATTACCATAGTGGTTGTTTTGATGATTGCCCCACATATCATGCCGAGCATTTAAGTCACCAGCCATGAGAACCTTCTCAAAGCTGACAAAGAATGGGTCGAGGTCTGCGTCCGTCAACTGCATACGCGGTGGTGCGTATGCAGTTGTAATTACGGTACCATTACGTAATTTAATACTTACATGCTCAATTTGGCTAAGGTTATTTTGAATTTGAGTGTGTGGGAGGGAACATTTGACTAGCAAAGCCACGCCCCCTCCGCGCACATTGCGATCGGCACGATATATCGCGTAATTTTTAATTTTAAATCTATCATTCTCTGTCAGCTTTGTTTCGGTGACGCAAGCCACGTCTACGCCGTATTTAGATAGAAAATGAATAAACTCCCCTGTCTTATTTTTTAAGCCATTAGCATTCCAATTCATGATTTTCAAGCCCAAGGACCTTGCCCCAGTGCTGTTATTATTTTTATTATTAACATTTATTTTATTATTATTTAAATTTAAATTATTTTTATTTTTAAGGCCCGCCATTTAATATTCATATTTATCTATGTTTTGAGTAAATTCAAGAATATTGACTAGTCTTTCTTGCATATTATTAGAGTTTTTCAACACCTGGACAAAGTCCTTGAGCATCATTATAATTCCTGTTATATTGAACTGTTTCAAGTCATTAAATACACCCAGGAGGTCACCTACCTGGTTATTGCCGGACGCACTTGCTGCAGGTGTTACACTAGGCTGTTGCCTGTGCGCTGTTGTTGGTGGCTGTTGCTGTTGTTGTGGTTGGTGTTGTTGTTGTGGCTGTTGGGATAGTTGTCTCGTTCTCAAGGGTGGAAAGTTGGATGATTGTAAAGCTGGGCCACTTGCCCTGGCCGATAAGTTGACACCACTTGCCCTGGTGTTGTTCTCTCTTGACCATGCGTTAAAAGTTGGTGGTGGGGCATCAACATATTCAGGGAGGTCCTGTCGACTGTTCTGTGCCATCTTCTTAATTTTGAAGATGTACACAGGACAGTGTTCGTCGTTCGCCATATGGGGGCCATCGCAGTTGGCGCATTTTGGTGTAAAAGCTTCGGTGCACTCTCGTGTTGGGTGAAATCCGGCGCATTTCAGGCATCTAAACTGACGATGGCAGTAGGTAGTTGCGTGACCCCAAATTTGGCACCTTTTACACTGCATAATAGTATTTAGTGTTTTACGTCTTTCCCAAGTTATAGATACATGTTGTAGGTATGTTATTTTTGTTTGAAGTTTTGTCAGAGTCAGGTCTCCTGTGAAAACAGCCATGTATAATGGTTTAAATTGTGTTCTAAGGCGAAAAACTTGCTTACAGGGTAGTTTGTGTACTTCTTTCAGTTCGTCTAATATTTCTTCAGGTGTCGGTTCATTGTCTAAGCCCCTAATGATAAATGCGTTTGTCTTTTCAGTTTTACTGGCGTATGTGTGAAAATTGTTCATGTCGTCTGTCCGTAGTAAACGTAAGTAAGTATTGTACGCTTCGATATTACCGAAGTGCACAATAATAGTCTTTTTTGCGAATTTCAACGTATAGTCCTTTGTGATCGTCTGTAGGTGCTGTTGAAATTTGTTAAAGTTTTCGCGTCCTCCAAAATTTCCATCTATTACAATGGGTGGGATCTGCTTTTTTGTTATTGTTTGTTGGTTTGTCTGTGATTGTCTAATTGTTTGTTTAGTTTTGTGTTGAATTTGTCTTTGTATTGGTTGTTCGTCTTCGTCTTCATCGTCACTGTCACTGTGCGGGGTGGTTGGGATTTGGGGTGCCTCCTTTGGGGTCAGCGTTTGGTATCTGTTTTGAGTTGCGGCGGATGTGATAACCACTACACCACGGAAACTTGAAACTTCGACTACTAAAAAATAAATCGCTGAAATGTCTAATTATTATACGAATTTGATAGTAATTTCTATCGATACCATCATTGATTGTAATGATAATGATGTTCAGACAATTACCTTTTTTTGCTCTTCTAGGTCATGGACCTAGAATACTTCTTTTCCACCGGCGCGATGTCTAATTTGGGAATATTGATCCAAAAATCCACTTGACATTTTCGTTGTTGAAAAGACACAGAACCACTCAATTCAAAACTCAAAAGGAGCCTGAACAAGAGAGTAAGTTTAATGTTATAAACAATCGATTTTAGGTTTATCTATCTGTTTTAAAATGACCCCTTATAAAATTTACTACTTGGCAATATAAAAGGGTCTATGAGCCCATTGGTGCGTATTAGGGCTTGATGAATATTTTTCTATTATTACAAAGGTATTAGCATTGTGAAACTAATGTGCCGAACCGTGTTACTAAAATCTTGTCGGCCAGTGTAATATAATAAATACTTTTGCTGCAAGAATTTTGAATTATACTAATATGTAATTTGACGCCATTTTGCGCCAAGATTCATTAAATGGAAGTAACCTCATTTCATCGTAAGGTTCTTTATTAATAATGGTGCAACCTCCGTTGATATCAAAAAGCCATCACGGCCGAACATTTGCATAAAGTAAAATCGGCTGGAATGACTTTAACCCCAGTAACCTCGCACTGCTCGCGGAGATTGGACATAATGAATTAAATTCGCAGGTTCTTGTGCTGGCTAATTCGATACGATCCTTTGCTTAAACGCCAAATAAAATGCTAATTAAATACACAAAAAAACGTGTTTTGTATCTTGTACAACATTTCGTTTTTTTTTTTTATTATTTTATATGCGGTTAAAATTATTGCCTTTTTTGTACCCGCACAGCTTTGGAGTTATTTTTGTTGACGTGCCAGTGGTTCATTGCAATGTTCTTCAGGATGTCCGGTAGGTCCTCCTAATTTCTGGGAAGCAGGAGATCTATAAAGAGTTGACATTGTTACACTATTTGCAGATTTTTAGGTAACCTTTAGAAATTTACAGCAAAAATCACGCGTCGCGCTGGTTATTAGACTGCCAATTATCAAATACTGCGAGTTAGGGCGGACGCATCTTTATATAAACAGTGGAGAGTTTTCTTGTTCTGACAGGAATTTGCAGCTCTGACGGTGGGAATAAAATCAAAAACGTGTTAAAAATAGCAACTTATTTATAGGAAAAAACAGATAAAAATCAAAACAGAAAAAAAAAAAATCGAAAAAATAAAAAAAATCGTGATTTTCGATGTTTTTCAAAAAAATCATGATTTTTTCAACCCCAATTTCCAGCCCAAACATTGCCAGGTCAAAAGGCCTTTCAAGGGGTTGATCGGAGCCTAAGGGAAACAGGTGAAAGATGATTAGAAAGTAATTATTAAAGTTAACGAAATTATTATTGAAATTTTTTATTCAGGGTCATTTTTACCGAGACGTGGCGGTGAGGGACCTCTCAGGAGAGCGCCAGACCCTCACGTAGAGGAACAAATTTTGCAAGATATTGGCTGACAACCCTTCAAACAGCATAAGAAAGATCGCGGCACAAAACAATGTTACAAAATGGGTTGTACATGGAACTCTAAAAGAGCAGTAATACAAAACAAACACCAACAAAAGTTTATGGTAAATGTGTGGGCTGGCATTATCGGAAATACTATCTGTTTTGGAAGAATTTGTGAGAATATTATTTACAATTTTTGCCACAAAATTTGAATAATTTATTGGAAGACGTGCCTCGTGATAGTAGAATGCAAGTGTGGTATATACATGACGATGCTCCACCTCATTATAACCGTATAGTACGACAAGACTTAACAGACGTTTTTGGCCCTCGATGGATAGGTCGAGGTGGGCCTGTTTTATGGCCACCAAGGTCTCCAGACCTAAATCCCTTTAACTTTTGGGGACATCTAAAAGAACGAGTTTATTCAATATCAGTAAATACTAGAGCAGGGAGAATAACAGAGCATTCTAACGAAGTCCGTAATAAGGCCGGAATATTATTTGCAGTGCAGCGGGAAAATATTAGAATTATGGACTAAGAAAATGTATTGAAGTTCGTGGAGCCCATATTGAACATTTGTATTTTAATAACATTGTAAAATAATTAAGCTCCGATCAACCCTTTGAAAAGTTTTTGGACGACAATGTCTGAGCTGGAAATCTTTCAGCATAAAAACATCTTCTGTAGCATGGTTCAATGACTCTATATGGCTTGTATGAAATATTAAAATTTCATTAAATTTTGCACGTGAGTTTAAAAGCTAGAGCCAAAAAAGTAAATCGCTGGGCTCTGTATCTCCTTTAAGGGGCACTTCAGGAATTTTTTTTCAATGACAGTGTTATTATATTTTTTTATGTCTAGGTGTCTCTGTCTGGTTCTCCCTGAGATCGTGTTCCCCAACGAGTATAATCTTCAAAGATTCAAGACCAACGTGAATCGTTTCCTGCGCACACGCACCGCTCCCAGAGCGCCATAAAGGATTTATCCTGCAGTGCTGTGCCTTAACATAAAAAAAAGAAAAAAAAATACTTTTTAATACATATATTTTTTTGTATATAATATTCTGTTTCTTCGAAAATAAAAGACGTTTATTATTATTATGAAAACCTGTCATGCACTCCCTCTACGGGGAACATTCACTCATCCCAGATATCACCGATATCAAAAGGATTGAGCTCTGTGGGGGCCCTTTCCGTGTTATTGGGCCCGTGGGGTTCTTCTTTGATTACCCATATACTTTTTGACTGTTCGGCTTGTTGAAAGTAGCACTGCTTTCTGCATATCCTTGTAGAGATCTTGAGGTAAGTGTTCTAAGGTTTTCCAAAAGCTTGTTTGGGATTACTCCTGTTGTTGAAACAATAATCGACATGGTTTCGATGCTGTCCATATTCCACTGTGTTCTTATTTGCTCCTGGAGGTCTCGATACTTCGCTATTTTCTCAGCATGCTTCACTAGAAGGTCGTGAAACATAAAAACATAATTTAAACAATAAAGTCCAGTTGATACGAACATTATTACCTCTCCCCAAACATACATCGGTAAAGTATCTTCTCGAGCTTTATGGTCAAATTTGTCACGTCGTACTCTTACAGACACATTTTTATTAGAAAATAATCTCGCAGGTGTGACGCTTCATCCAGCTATCGTTGTCGAACTCTTGGACGGACACATAAAAAGCAAATAATACAACATTTAAAGGTAATAACATGTAATTTTGCACCTAATCGCACTTTGCGCAGTTTATTACGTGGTGAGCCGTCCTGCTTGAGCTATGCGACCATTTTTTTAAAAGGTAAACGTGATATTCCCGTAAAAGTTTTGTGTGCTTGTGTGTTTTATGTCCTTGTGTGTAGTCTGAAACAAACGGATGATCGTTTGGATATGGTTCGCCTAGATTTTTTCCTTACAGTGGCGTCTTCGTAGAAGGCAGTGGCGTAAATAATTTTTTCTTATGGGCACGATGCACATTCGCCTTGAATCTTTCGAGATTAGGTTCGTTGGAGAACACGTCGTTCTATAGTGTGACGACGTTATCACGATAAAAGCATTTTTGTGTCGTTCTTCGTTACATAATATTGTCAGCAAAATACCACCCCAACATACAACAACTAAATACACTATCACACTTCTCGACCACTGTGCGTTGAGATCTTAGACCACTGTACCATCTAAGGTCAAGATCATTTAAACAAACATTAGCATTGGATGAACCAGACACCGTCTTTCCGATTGGTGTCACCACCCCTATATACAGTGTATATCAACCAAATGGAATAAATTCGATAATAAATACATGGGGACGTATTCGAAAAAACGCTCGAACACGTCGATTGGTATATCTAGTTGTGCATTTTTTTCAATAAAAACTTTTTATACAGGGTGTGTCATGTAACAGTGGACAATACTTACTTTCTTATTTTTAATGCAACAATATTATTCAATTTTTGGATTCTTCAGAAAATTTTAGACATATTTTATGTACAATATCCTATACCTATCTTCAACTGTTTCGGAAATATTAAGTGTTTTCAGATTTATTGCAAAAATTAACAACACACTAAAAAACTAATAAGTAATACTGTTTTTCCACTACTAACCTATAACATCGCCATTATTGACCGATTATTGACGTTATAAATCGTTTTTCTCTACCTTATAAGTTATTATTGACCATGGTCAATAATAAGGCATTGAAATCCATTATTGACCGATCTTCAAGAATCTATTTGAACGCAGGTAACTTGATTTTTTTATTCTACAACATGAATTCATAAACATGAATAACCTGAAAGGTGATTTCTTGTGGTTAGGCAACCAGATAATTATCAACACATATTAGATTATTAGAGATGCTTGATATTGTAAAATTTCGATAAAATCAACCTTTTTTTCTGCTTCCATCCTTAATTCTGGAGGTGTACACATAATAATATCACTAACATCTTCTTCGCTCACTTAAAAAAAAAACGGAAAACTCGTAAAATCTGATGACATAAATGAAGAAAAATTGACATTAACAAAGCCACCTGACAAAACAACAAAATATTTTGCCAATTCCAAAGCGCAGGTAACTTGATTAAAAAATATACTTATACCTACCTATATTTTTTTATAATTATTAATACCCACTTTAAAGATAAATGTCTTATAAAAGTTTGTAGTAGTGGAAAAAATATTATATTAATCACGGTTTAGACAGCTTAAAGCCCTCGCGTCTTAAATCCCTCGTCGCTTCGCTCCTCGTGATTTAAACTTGCCGCTCGGACAATAATGATGGCTGTCTAAACCTTGGTTAATAATATACTATTATTTCTTGATAATGTAAAAAACAAAAAAAAAGACATTAATGTAGGAGATTTTGAAAATTGATGTTAAAATGTTTTTACTGATATGAAATAAAAAAAAAAGGTATAAATAGTTTTGTTCACTTTTGTTTAAAACGCCTGACCTTAGTAAATTGTTGTCTGTCTGCATGACAGTAGTTGTCAGTGTTATAGTCGTTTGAATTTCGTTAACTGCATATCAGAAAAATGGTTTTCTACAGATAATTGGTTATGGAGATAAAACACGGACATAAATGGAAGTTGCTCGCTTATTTCATGAAAAATTTCCAAATTTGCCGCCTATAACTCAAGGGACAGTTAGTAAAATAGAAAAGCAGTTTCGCCAACTTGGACATGTACAGCAGATAAAAAAGTAGCTGCCAATGCAATAAGTGATGATAAAAAATTAGATATTATGCTTGAGTTTCAGGAAAACCCACATACTTCTAGTCGAAAAACAGCCCCAATGTTCGATGTTTGCCATTCATCGATTATTCGAACATTACAAGGAAATAAAATGTATCCCTATAAAATGATACCTACTCATGAGCTCATGGAAGACGATTTTGATAGGAGAACGTATTTTTGTGAACAAATGATGGCGATGTTAGATAACAATGTGATCCAATAAGAACATGTTTTGTTTTCTGATGAGTGCACCTTTACACTTCACGGTCATGCCAATTGTCAGAATTGTCGCTATTGGTGCAGGGAAAATCCTCACTGGATGAGAGAAGAACATACGCAATATCCTGAAAAGGTTAATGTTTGGGCAGGAATTGTTGGAGATCATATCATAGGTCCCTTTTTCATTAATGGCAATTTAAATGGCGATAATTATTTAGCACTGCTCCAAAATAATGTCTTGCCAACTTTGACAAACTTATATCCTGATCCAGCAAACCCACAACTTCCAGCGAATATGATATGGTTTCAGCGAGATGAAGCACCGCCCCATTACCAAATCAATGTCCGGCAGTACCTCAACTGAGTATTTCCAACAAGTATGAAAAACATCAAGAGCTACGGCAAGGTGATTAAGAACGAAGAATGGTATTTTGTTTTGAGGTAATAGAGAGAGCATATAATAATAGGGATTTTTGGGAAATATTTGTCTTACATGTACATTCACCCTCAATAACGAACCAAATGTTGCCAATATTGCCGGTATTGGAGCCAAGTAATTGAACATAATCTTGTTCATACTCGGACGCAATATCCACAAAAAATAAATGTTTTGGGCGGATATTGTAGGACATCACATTTTTGGACCATTTTTTATTCAGGGCAACCTTACAGCAGTAACCTATTTGGACTCACTACAAAATCGAATTGAACCCGCACTAGAAGAAGTTGTACGCGAAATTCAGGAGATCTGGTATCAAATGAATGGTTGTCTTGCCCATAATTCTCTCATGGTTAGGGAATACTTGCAAACTATTTTTAACGGAAATATTATTGGGCCACGGCATCTAATCCTTTGGCCAGCCAGGTCTCCTGACCTTTCACCAAACAACTTCTTCCTGTGGGGTCACTTAAAAAGTTTTATTTATAAAGATGTAAAATTTGAAAATCTAGACCGGCCAAAAAAATGTATTTCTTTAGAATGTGACAGAATTTCTCAATATCAACTCAGTAATGTTAGAAATTAATTTTATGATCGGTTAGAATATTGTTTAGCTGTTAATGGATGGGACAGAGTCTCTCCGACTCCTTCAGTATCAATAATGGTCTCAAACAAGGTGATGCTCTCTCACCTCAACTCTTTAACATAGCATTGGAATATATAATTAGGAACTCCAAAATCGAGAAGCCAACTGCTATCTTCCATCAAGAGAGACCCAACCTGCTCCTGGCTTTTGCAGACGTTGTCGATGTGACTGGCAATAGCAGGATCAACCTCAAAGACTCCTCAGTTCGAAAAGGAAGCGGAAAGGATAGGCCTCAAAATAAACGAAGACAAGACCAAGTATATGTACCTCAGTAGAAATAATCTGAACCGAGATAGAGTAGGACAAAACTTCTCTATCGGAGACTACAACTTCGAGCGGACAAGACAATTCAAATATCTGGGCACAAGTATCAGTGAAAACAACGATATCACAGAAGAGATAAATAACAGGATACAGGCGGCAAACAGATGCCTTTTTGCTCTTTAAAACCTAATAAAATCTAGAATACTTACCAGGAAAACTAAGCTGAACATATACAAAACAATTTTATTATAAGACCTGTCGTAATGCATGGATGTGAGACCTGGACACTAACGGTTGCAAGCAAAGAACGACTTAAGGTCTTTGTAAGGAAAGTGCTAAGAAAAATATTTGGCCCAACTAGAGACGAAAACACAGGGCAATATAGAATAAAAACCAACCAAGAACTCAAAGAACTCCACACGGATACCAGCATAATAAACGAAATAAAGGCCAGGACACGTTAAAAGAATGCCAGATGATAGAATGGTAAAACAGGTGTGGGAGAAGGTTCCAGGGGGAAAACGTCCATTAGGTCGGCCCCGCCTCAGATGGAGAGACAATATTACAAAGGACCTAAAAGCCATGAAAATCGAAAATGGCCCCGATCGGATGCTTGATAGAGAAGGATGGAGACGTGTGGTCGAGCCGGCAAAAACCCACCCTGGGTTGTGAAGCCACAGATGATAATGATGATGATAATGTTAATGGATGGTTGTTTGAAAATTTAATTTATGTTTTTTGTAAAAATCTGTAGTCTTAGGTATGTTACGTTAAATTAAATTATTAATTATATCTTTTATTTTGGATGTGTGATTGCCGGATTGGTAAAACTAAAATGTGTTTTTAAAGTAAAATAATCTTTATTCGTTATGTCCAGCTTTACGTCAGTTTTGGACAATAGCGTCATATAAATTACTTTCTGGTGTTTGCTGTATTACCCAAACTATGAAAATTTCGTAATTTTGCCATTACATTTAATTAAATAAGTTAGGATTGGCTTATTAGAATTTAATCAAACTTGGCACATGGGTTTATTATATCGGCCTCTTCAAGAAAGTATAATACCAATATTCTCTAAAATGTACAGGGGAGCCAATATTTAGCCACCTCAAAATTTACATGGGATTTCCTATATTCAACTAAGCCATGCATCACCCGGTATAATTTTCTACCTACCCATCCCTGCATATTATGAGGAAAAGCGACGCAGACAATTGTATTTCCTGCCTACAAAAAAAAAAAAATTGTCCCAAAATTGATTTTTGGTGCAGGGCTTGAGCCACTTTTATTACAGATAAATTCTAAAAATTTCCGAGCACAGACACACGTTTAATAAGTCATTATTATTTTACAGTCTTTTCATGATCCACGACTCAATTTCGAATTTAAAAAATCGTGAATGCGTGAATCTTATCTCGCATTTTCAATTGTATATAAGTCAACAGAAAATCTGTTATTATCACAATAGTGTGAAAAATGAAGTTACTACAGGTTGTCTTGTTGGTCGCAATTTTTCAGTTTTCACAGCAGGTATAATACTTTTTTAATTTATTTTATTTATTTATTTAATTTAATTTATTTGTTGAATTCAATTTAATTTCGCAATATTACATTTTCCAAATAAAATGTAAAAGTTTAATAACATTTAATATATCATAATATACACTTAACTAATTCTTATTTTTTCTTTGAAATAGAATAGGTAGATAACTAAAAAAAAATTGAAGAACTCTAGCAATAAAGAGGTAGTCACAGAATTGTTTGTTAAAATGCCTTTTGTTTGATAAGGTTATAATTTTTTGAGGTATTGAGGCATATATTTGTGGACCATAGTACGTTACAAAATGTTGCATTATTGTGGTCCTAGTTCTATAAATGTGTGTTAGTTCATTTGTATTGCCTCTGCTCTGATAATCGTGTCAAATTTTTAATGTTTTGAAATTTTCATGTTAGTGAAACCGTACAATATTCTACTATTACAAAGTTCTCTGGAGTAAAGTTGCAGATTACTGTTATACTTTCCTACCCGACAAGTGCCTTATAAATAAGGCGGTCAACCGTTTTGATTTACCCAGGACGGGTTTAGGTTTTTTGGGTATTTTCCTGGGAGCCGACCTTGTCCTGATTTGTCTTGATTTTTTAATGTTGTCAGGATTTTTCCTGATTTTAGACAGTCAACGTAAAATAATTTGTTATAACCTATTTAGTCTAAGGGAAGTATTGTATTTTTGACTATATTAACTGGTGAAACAATATTTAAACTTTAAAAGTAAGTTCATACATTTATCGCTTCTGTACTGAAAAATAGTTGTATACATTTTATTATTTGACTTACCTATAAAATTATATTTATTTTGAATTACAGTATTTTTAAATTTCATTTAAAATTTCAAACATGAAAAATTTTGATTTGTGACGGGCTACATGCTTGGTGAAATGGATATTCCATGGTAGAGAAAATTAAAGTGGTCTTACTTGTTATATTTCACAATTATAATTCAGGCCTGACACGTGTTTCGACCCTTGCGGATCATTATCGAAGGAGTACAAGACAATACTAAATTCTACGTGTAGTTACAAAGTTAATATCTAAGTAATAGTGATGGTGAACATGTCAACATGTCATTAAAATAAAATTAGGGAGATGAAGTAAATTGACAGACAGATAATGGGTTATTTTGGTCCCTAATTTTCAGGTATGTAATGTTGTTAATCATCAAATTGAAATACCTTCAGGTGCCAATCTAATACTTAATAGTCTAATAACTTAGGATAAATATACAATATACACTGTCAATAATTATGAACGAAGAAACCCATAATTATATACACAATATCATTTTCTTAATTTTATTACTTAGATGTAAATACCTGTATAATCACACCTGTAACTTAGTTGCACCTTTTGGCCAATACCTGAAAATTAAGGACCAAAATAACCCATAATCTGTCTGTGAATTCACTTCATCTCCCTAATTTTATTTTAATGACATGTTGACATGTTTACCATTATTATTAATTAGATATTAACTTTGTAACTACACGTAGAATTTAGTATTGTCTTGTAATTTAATAATTTAACTCAAAAATTTCTTCGATAAAAAAATTATTTTTTGGGGCCGCCATTTTGTCCTGTTTTTTAGTTTTGGAAAGTTGGTCATCTTACTTATAAATCATGATGATGAGCTTCTTGTTGAGAATTTCAGAGTATAAAATTTGTGTATTAAACATCTAACTTTCGTGTGCAAATATAAAACATGTTGGTCCTATTTAAGGCGCTTCTTTCTCAACGACAATACCTAAATATTAAGTGTGATTGACCTTTAATAGTGGTTAATTAATATCAGGAGTCGCGATTTGATTGAAATAGGGTCGATTTACAGAATTTATAGAGATGAGAGAGCCTTTTTGATATTTAAAATCAAATTGCGGCTGTCCAAAAAACTTTTTATTTTTAGGAAACCTATTTTTTAATTATTATTTTTTGCAATAAATACGAATTCTCATCACTAAAAATAACAAATGTATCATCCGCATACGCCACCACCTCTTTACCCACGCCAAGATTGCAGATTTTATCTATGCATACGTTAAACAAGATTGGTCCCATCACAGTACCCTGTGGTACCCCATACCCAGTGCCACTACATTTGAGGATATTAAGTAGTATGGAGTGGAATACCGTGTCCAATGCCTTTGCGCCAGGTTCAAAAGCAAACCAATTCTTAAGCAGAAATAAATCCTTATTTACTTCTTGCTGTAATATGTCTGCGTTGTTATAAGACCAACATATAGTGATGTCGTCTGCAAGGAACGTAAAATAACCTTTCATTGGAAGGCATGTCACATCCTCAAGAAAGGGAAGAAACAACAGAGGACCGAGCACTGATCACTGAGGCACACCGCTTGTTATTGGAGCAGTTCCAGAGTAAACTGTATTGTAGGAAGAATCATACACTTTAGTTATTTGTTTTCGATTACCAAAAATGTCCGAAACCATTCCCTAAGTATACCCATCGAAACCCATAGAATTCAAGCTTCTCCAACAGCGACTCATGATTGACACAATCCTTTGCCAAGTCACAAAACACTGCCAAAGTAAATCTTTTATCTATGTTACTATAGACATTCTCCAAGAAAAAATCTTTTGTCGTTTTTAGCTTGTAAACCGAATTGTTCCTTTAAAATGAGTTTGTTTTATACTATAAACGAAGTCATTCTTGATTTAATTACCTTTGAATTTTCTTGATCGTCACCTTTCAGGACTGGACTAATTACTGAGGTTCTTAGGTCCTCTGGATAATAACCTTCCTGAAATGATTCATTTATATGCAACTTATAACCTTAAAGCAAATATCAGGCAGTTCTTTAATAACTTTGACAGTAATGCCCTAATTATAATACCACAAGTTAATTTATTTTCCAGATTATTTATTATGTCAGATATTTCAAGAGAGTTCGTTGGAACAAATTAAAACTTGTCGAGATATTTATTTTCTTAAGTTTGAGAAAGAGAGTTAGACGAGGTTTTTGTTTTTATATTACTTGCAGAATTTTCAGCGACTGAACAAAAATGAGTATTTAAACAATTAGCAACGTCTACAGGTTGAGTTATATCTAAGGATTTTACAGTCAGATTAATTAATTGTCTTTTATTGTTTCTACCACAAAGTTCATTTATTATATTCTATGTTTTCCTTTTATTTTTTTTGTCTAAGTAGTATAGAGATTTGGAGCGTAAAATGACCTTCCGGAGAACTTGTTTATATTTTTTAAAGTAATTGAGAAAAACTCGATTTGAGGTAAATTTACTGATATATTAATAAATTAGGTTTTGGTAAAAAATATACTTTTAGACCGAACTTCAAACAAGGATATTAAATGCTTGCTTTACCATTTCTTTTAAAAATATACTTAACTGATAAACAATGGTTGATGGTTATTGCAGAAGTGACTCTAAATCTGGCGCATATGCAGGCCCTACATTCAAATTATTCACTATATGCAGACGTATATAATTATCGCAAATATCCGAAACTTTAAAGGAACTTTATCAGCAAGGCCGTCGACCTTTCGATCATTTTTTAATTCATTAATGCTAAAATGAGGGACTGGTCAGCGCCATTATCTCGGGCAAGCGGGTGCAGCGCGGAAAAGAGAGAAAAAACGGCCAGAACGGCCTAGGGCTAGGGTTCTAGCATATGGCAGCGATAATTTAAGAATTTCCGAAGCCGATACCGAGACCCGATCTGAGCATAGCGTGATTTTCTGATAAACCTGCGGGCGCATATAATAAATCCGGACGACGACGGGCAGCGGCCAAGATTTTTGCGAAAAAAGCCTTGTTTGTGGGTCAGCCGTTCCGCAATTTTTCAAAATATCGGTAAATTTTGGGCGTTGGTGTCCTATGCAGTACATATCTTGCTAATTTAAGTTCGTTTCATACTAAATGGTTTTGACCTTTTAACTGCCATAAAATTAAAGGGTCGATCCCATTGTGTGGACAATAAATATGTAAAGTATAAAGGTGCTGAAGGGTCGGACTAAGGAAATTAAGAAATTATACTCGTATGATGTGTTTATACAGTGTGCGTATAAACTCTGGAAAGGGCTTGATAACATCACAATTTATTGGCCGATTTGAACCAAATTTGGTACAGTTGTATGAGAGGATCTGAGGCACCGAATGACGATATTGGCGTTGTTGCCAGCTTTTTAGTTTGTCTGGAATTCGAACGAATTATCTATTTTTAAATGTAACACCCTGTATATTTTTTCATTAATAGTTTTTACTTTAAATTTGTTACACTTTTGGTATAACATACTTTGTTCCTAATATCAGTAGTTTTCGAAATAACGAGTACAATTTAGAAAAAAATATATTTTTTAATATTAAATGTTCAAACTGTTTTCCCTGTACAGCTTGACAGTGTGCCAATTGAAAATAAAATTTTTCAATTGTGTTGTAAATCATTTCTGGGGTTATTAATTCAAATTCGTCCAAAATCCGACGCTGCAAATCGGCTAAATCTTGAGGTTTTGTGGTATAAACTCTGTTCTTCAAGTGTCCCCATAAAAAGTAGTCGTTAGGCGACAAATCAGGGGACCCAGGTGGCCACTCGATTGTACCCCCTCTACCGATCCACCTATTCGGAAAAGTGTTGTTCAACAATTCGCGCACGTTTCGACCAAAATGGGGAGGAGCTCCGTCCTGTTGGAAGAATGTACTTGCATAATTTGGACCCATCACATTTCGTATAGTAGGCACTATTTGCGTTTCCAAGAGCTTAAGGTAAAGTTAAGATGCCAAATTTCCATTAATATAAAATGGACCGATCTTGTGGTTACCCAGAAGCCCAGCCTACACCTTCAACTTTCCAGGGAGTTGTGTATGACCTTCTCTCGTCCAGTGGGGATTTTCATTTGCCCAAAACCTACAGTTGTGTCTATTGACTTTACCATTTAACATAAATGTTGCTTCGTCCGAAAATACTTTAAATTTGAAAAACTGGTTATTTTGGGTAAACCTTGACATCATAATATCACAAAACACAATTATGAGAACAAACATATTTTTACTGATAGAAGACAATTCTTTCGAGTTGAAAATTTTGAAAAACATTTAGTAATAAATTATACAATTTAAGGTTAGAAAATTTAATATAAATTAAAATAGTTTACTTTTATTTTTATGTTTTTTTTCTTGCATTTTTTTTTAATAAACATCTTTTTTAGAAACCAGTGTGTTTCGTTACCCTAGTTTACTATAATAAATTACGAAATATTGCATACCAGTATGCATATTTGGTCAAAAAAATGCATATAAATGCATATTTTAAAGGCAAACAAGGAATATATATGCGCATATTTTGGCTTTACGCATGAGGCATATCAAGAATGCAGACGGTTGAAGAAGACGTAGTGCTGGCTATATGTCTTCTTATTACTCTTCGGTCTTCAAATAAACAACGAGGCATATTAAGAATTAGTTCATCAGAAAGGATCACTGCTGTAGTAGGCGACCGATGCTCTTTACTTCAATGTTCCTCTTTAATATACACCGAGGCATACCAACAGTATGAACAAATAGGGCAGATTACTATCAGGGATTAGTTTCGCTTCAAATTTACAAAGAATTCAAATTATGAAGTAAAAACTGATTGCTTATCTATCAACATACGGTTTATCAACACGAATTACTTCCATTTAAAACACCTTTTCTGTCTTTCTAAAATAAATCCCGATTTTAATAAGATTAATGTGGATACATGAACACAATTTAAATTTTAAATACTTATACAACGGTATACATGTTCCTTTCGAGAGCCTTTCTAGTTTTTTATCGGCGTGTTTGACTAGGTAATGATAATCAATAAATTTTAGTCTTTGATGCTCAGCTGTAGACATGGAAAAAATATCGATACTTCGGCCGCTATCGACAATATCCCATGTAGCGCAAGTTTGGAGCAAAAGAACGCACATTTTCGGAGTTGTTTGGCTGTTCCTTAAGCTAATTTTGAGAAGTCTCGGTATGCATAATTAACGATAGTTGTATTCCCCTCTGTTGGTTGGTGTTGTTAAGTCATTTAATAAGCTCAATAAAGCGTTTTGTTATAGAAATAATGACTAAAATATACAAACATGTGTTTAAGTAGCTTCTTTAATATCATAAAATTGAAAATTAATTGAATTTTTTAAGGTTAATTCCTTATTTTATTAGTTTTTAAGCATGTTTGTTTTAGTTTTTAATGTAAATTCTTATAGCGATATGTAATAAATATCGGTATATTCAGTTTCAGAAATTTTAATGCGCCAGTACTTTTATTGACAGATACTGAAAAAAGAATACTAGAAACAATTTAGGAAATTAATAATAAAATGCTAGCTTAAATTCCAACGCCATAAGGCTAAAATATGACGATTTAGCCTAACTAATTTTTTTTTCATTATACTGTATAAATTAATTAATATGATCATAGAGATAATGATTTTATTATCCAGGTAGGGACCGTACTTGGCCGTAATTAGTTTACAAAGCCTTATTAAATAATGGGAAAAAAATAAGTAGGCAAATCAGTGTTGCAAAACCAGTCATTTTATTAGTTCGTGTGAAATAAAAACGTAGCTTTGATTATGCAAATATGTGGCGTCCGTGGATTGGTGAATCAAGTATAGAACAGCCAGAGGGGGTACAGGTACAACCACAGTGCGGAAATGAAAATGGAAGAAGACACTTATCTTTAGATTCTAAAGAGATTATAAAAAATGTATATACAACTCTCATAGAACGTGAAAAGTTGAGTAAAATGGAATGTATTAAAGAAACAGCCACATTGACTAAAATTTCGGAAAAAAACAGTATGGAAAATTGTGAATAAACCCATCACCGGAAGGAAAAGAAGAAAATATTCTGGGACTTGCAAAAAATTAGATCGCAGCGATGAAGATTTAGTCCGACGCAAAATTTATAAGATGTATAAAGAGCATACGGTACCAACACTGGATAATTTACTGAAAAGACTTGATATAGATAACACGGATATCAATTGCGGTAGGACAACGCTGTGGAAGTGTCTTCAACGAATCGGCTTTAAATATAAAAAAGTCGATAAACGGCAAGTTATCATGGAATCGCAACGACTTAAGGCATGGCGATTTGAATATTTGACAAAAATCGCCCAGTACAGAAGTGAGAACAGACCTATTATATACTTAGATGAAACCTGGTTTGATACCCATGATACCCCATCAAAAGGTTGGGTTGACAGGTGTAGAACAAAGGTACCATCAAACAGAGGAAAAAGAATAACCATAGTACATGCAGGGTCCGAAGATGGTTGGGTACCAAACGCACTTTCATTAGCAGCCAAGAATTTAAATGACTCCTGTTTGGATTACCATAACGATACCACAGCGGAGCTATTTGAGGATTGGTTCGTAAATAAGTTAATTCCTAATGTTTCTTCAAACAGTGTAATTGTTATGGATAACGCAAGTTACCACAGTAGACAGTTGAACAAGCACCCTTGTACAAAAGATACGAAAATGGCAATACAGGAGTTTATGTATCAGAATGATATATGTTTTCATGAAAGTTACGCTAAAAGAGAGTTACTTGATGTGCTTAAATTTCTGAACCTAGAAAAGAAAGTAGTACTACTGCGACAGCTACGCTAAAAGTAAGGGGCATACACTGCTAAGGCTTCCGCCGTATCACTGTATATTCAATCCCATAGAACACATACGGCATCAATTAAAATCTGCAGTTAGACGTAATAATGTATCACCCACTATAAACGCTAGTGTACTGGATATTATTATTACTGAAGTGGATAAAATGCCTGTGAGTAGCTGGAAAAATTGTGTTTCGCATAAACTGTTGAAGATTCATACATTCAAATTGGGAATATTACAGAAAGATTTATTATTAACATAGGTGTTGATAGTGACAGTGAAAATGAATTAAATGAGTAAACTGTAGTTGCATTAATTAATTATAATATATAATTATAATATATTCTATCTAAAATTGTTTATTATTTGTGTGAAATCATCCATGCTTAAAATGCAATTCAGGGCGGGCCTGTGTAGACCCCAGTCTGGTTTTAAACAGGCGTCAACACGATCCGGTAAGTCAGTCTCTTAAATCTGTGAACGGACTTTAACAACGGCAAGAAATTAAAGCCTTAGAGGAACAGAGTCAAATTTACACTAATACCACCCTGGTTAAAGATAACATTGTCCAATATTCTCAAATAGATGAACTTACTAACAGCAATTTATGTCCCAAAATTGGTTGCGGTAGCTGAAGTAGTTCCGGGGCCACAAAACGAAAAGTAGTTTATGAAGGTCATCTTCAAAGGGCTCTAGCTCCCTCAGGAAGCATTTCCGGACCCATGTTCAAGTTTGTAACATGATCACGTTAACACCCTGTATACGGCTTATAAGGCCTGATTACATAAAATGGTCTGATTTCATATAGGGCCTGTATCGTATACACAAATATTATCTTTATTTAAGCCTATACTTAATAGAACATGGTCAACTTATAGAGGTGGTTTTGGTATGATAATTAGTACAATCCTGTTTAATTAGGATTAATTATCTTAAATGATAGGACTTCCGGTTGACATGGAATCATTTAAATGGAAGTAAATGAGAAGCGACTTACAAAGAGATACGGCTGGAAGTAAAAAGTCCCAGGTAATCCTTCAAATCGATCGATTATGTGATGTGACCAACAAGATATCGTTCGTTGATATTTTAAAATACTCGTTAGTAAAAATAGTCTAGTTGTTGTTGTTGTTATGGGAAGAAAGCAACATGCTTCTGGTGCATGTAAATATACAGGGTGTTTTTAAATGCATTGCTACACGGAAAAAAAGATTGTGATTTTAAAAACAATTGTAGACAAGTTCGCTACATATTGTTGTAAATATAGGGACAAGAACAATTTGTTGTGACATATCATATTGTTTCCTTATTTATAACTAATTGTGCAATTATCTGACACAAGTTGTACAAATAAAGTATACAAATTGTTGTTGAATTTAAAAATATTGTAGAAATATATTAAAATAATAGCTTGTCACCTAATGCTAAACGAGTTTGTAAATAATGTATATACATGTATTAAGAAAAAGATAAAATGTATACTTACAAGTTTCACAAAGTTTGTTGGATATATTTCAATATACTATTACAGGAAAAGTTTAAATGTCTTGGTAAGCATTTCACAGCTATTTGTTGGGAATGTATTCTTAAACATTTGACAACAATTTGCAGGAAATGTCTTACAGAAACTAACGGAAGGGATAGAATGAATCTCAGAATATCTGTTTCTAATGGTAGCATGCTACACTCTACACTACTGATAACTGTAGACCGGTTTCGAACTCTTTGGTTCTCGTCAGCACAGGGCACAATTATGACAAGTGAGCATGCCGAATACTGACCGTTGGAAAATCGAAACAGCTTAAAGCTTTAATATTGTTCTGCGTAGGCAGTACAATATAGGCAGCGCCATCTTCCAGCAGCCTCTAGCAATCTAAAGTACTTAATACCGTATGCTGGTTTATTCTATTACAGGAAAAGTTTAAATGTCTTGGTAAGCATTTCACAGCTATTTGTTGGGAATGTATTCTTAAACATTTGACAACAATTTGCAGGAAATGTCTTACAGAAACTAACGGAAGGGATAGAATGAATCTCAGAATATCTGTTTCTAATGGTAGCATGCTACACTCTACACTACTGATAACTGTAGACCGGTTTCGAACTCTTTGGTTCTCGTCAGCACAGGGCACAATTATGACAAGTGAGCATGCCGAATACTGACCGTTGGAAAATCGAAACAGCTTAAAGCTTTAATATTGTTCTGCGTAGGCAGTACAATATAGGCAGCCCCATCTTCCAGCAGCCTCTAGCAATCTAAAGTACTTAATACCGTATGCTGGTTTATTCTATTACAGGAAAAGTTTAAATGTCTTGGTAAGCATTTCACAGCTATTTGTTGGGAATGTATTCTTAAACATTTGACAACAATTTGCAGGAAATGTCTTACAGAAACTAACGGAAGGAATAGAATGAATCTCAGAATATCTGTTTCTAATGGTAGGATGCTATACTCTACACTACTGATAACTGTAGACCGGTTTCGAACTCTTTGGTTCTCGTCAGCACAGGGCACAATTATGACAAGTGAGCATGCCGAATACTGACCGTTGGAAAATCGAAACAGCTTAAAGCTTCAATATTGTTCTGCGTATGCAGTACAATATAGGCAGCGCCATCTTCCAGCAGCCTCTAGCAATCTAAAGTACTTAATACCGTATGCTGGTTTATTCTAGTGTATAGTAAATACTACAAACTGTTGAAGTATTTTAAATTTCGTTATTTCTTAATCTTGAAAATTGTTTAAGTTTCTGTAACAAATTGTTTTAAAACACAAATTTTAAACTAGTGTAGTAAATACTAAAAAATAATAAAAATTTTCATATATTGATAGGTATAAATCTTGAAAGTTGTTTAAGTCTCTGGAAGAAATTGTTTTAAATTACAAATTTTATACTTGCAGTGAAGTTGCATAGAAATTGTAAAAAAGAATCACAAATTATTATCATTATGTATTTTACACAATAAGATTTAACGATTAATAGTATAGTCTTGGTTCACTTATATTGATAGAAGGAATATTATATTTTATAAGTATCAGTTTAAAATTTTACTACAAAAATGGCAAATACAAATCGGTAGTAAAAATTTCAACAGGCACTCGAGATTTTAAAAATATTTTTAGTATTTTTTTTTAACAAATGTTAGGATAAATGTTACAACCTGTAGCAAACGAAAAGGTACATTATTGTTGGCATTTTGTATTTTTCGTTTTTTTTCGTGTACAAATGAAACCATAAACAGATAAAGTTCTTGGTTCTTAAAGTAGATCAACTCAATAATAGAACTATCCTAAAATATTTACGAAAATAACTAAAAAATGCCAATACTTTGTGATAAAAAGTAGATATCTATTACTACTCGAGGATCATTCGCAGAATATTGGGATTGTTATAACTGTTTAACCAATTTTGAAGAGGATGAAAATGGTTTTCGCGTAGTTTGCTTATTTTCTATCATTCTAATGGTAACTGAAGTTATCATAAAACAGTAAGAGCTTTAAAAATTGTAAAGTTGAATAAAACTCTTTGTACGAAATTTGTTGTCGACGAAATCGCTTCAAAACGAAATATAATAATAATAATAATAATAATAAAGTTTATTCAAAATATTTATATAAATACAATACATTTTAATATATTTTACATTAAAAATAAACTTAGGAATAAAACCCCTGAAGGTTAACTTGTATAGGGGTTAATTTTATTAAAATATTTGGTTAATATATTATTATGTAAATAATTGAGGATAACATTTTTATAAATTTATTTAATATTATTTAGATTTGGTATTAATATATTAATATATTATTACCTATTTAATAATTATAGCATTTCTAAAATATTATCTAAACTATTTTTATTTAATAACCACCATTTAATTTCTTTTTTATATAATTTAAATGATTTTATTTTTTTAATATTATTTATTAGACAATCGAATATGTATAAACTTAAAATTTTGAAACTTTTTTGTCCAATAGATTTATTTATTTTTGGTTTAATAGAAATTTCATTTTTAAATCTTGTATTATAATTATGCTCTTTAAATTCAATGTTATTTTTATTTTTAAAAATATATATTAAAATATTATAAAAGTAAATTTGTCTCACATCCATTTTTTTTGTTTCTGCATATAATTTTTTTGAAGAGTAAAAATAATCTTTATCATAAATAATTTTTAAAAACCTTTTTTGTAATATTTCTAAACTTTTTACTAAATTTCTATTTATTCCCCCCCAACCTAAAATACCATAATTTATATGAGTTTTGACTAATGCATAATATAATATTTCTAGATTTTTTATATTTAAAATTTTTTTTATATTTTTAAATATTGGCAATGTGCTTCTTAATTTTTTAATTAAATTTTCTATACGAAAATTCCAGTTTAATTTATTATCAATAATTATTCCCAAATATTTGATATTATTAGTTTTCATTATTTGAATATCATTATTTATATTTATATTTTTAAAATCATTTATTTTTGATGTAAAAGGAATATATTTTGTTTTATCAAAATTAATTGTTAATAAATTTTTATCAAACCAATTTTTTATAATTTCGAAGTCTTTTTTTATTTTCTTATGTAAATTTTCCCAAGATATGTCGTTGTAAAAAATAACAGTATCATCTGCAAAACTATGAATTTCTCCGTCACATTTTATATTAAATAAATCATTAATATAAATATTAAAAAATAAAGGTCCTAAAATTGTGCCTTGTGGTACACCATATTTAAAATATTTTGAATAACTTATTTTTTCATTTATTTTTACATAATTTGGACGATCTTTAAGGTAATTTTTTATTAATTTTAGTTGATTTCCCCTAAAACCAATATTTTCTAATTTGTTTACCAAAATGGTATGACTAACTGTATCAAATGCTTTTGCCAAATCTAAAAATATACAAATACATGATTTTTTATTATCCATGGTGTTATATAATTTTTCTGTTAAATAGCATATGGCATCTTCAGCTGATTTATTTTTTTGAAATCCAAATTGTTTATCTGAAATGAAATTTAATTTTTTAGATATTCATCTATTCTTTCTTTTAAAATTTTTTCAAAAATTTTTGCTAATGAAGATATTAATGTTATTGGTCTATAATTACACGTTTTGTTTAATTCTCCATTTTTAAAAATAGGTTTAATCAGACCTACTTTAAAAGCTTCTGGATATATACTAGTTTCAAAAATATTATTTATTAAGTATGTAATTGGTTTAGAAATATTATGTTTAATAGATTTTAAAATTTCAGAGGTTATTCCATCCATACCAGGAGATTTTTTTGGTTTTAAGCTATCAATAATATCTTCAACTTCATGATAATTAGTTTCCTTTAAGAAAAATGATGTCATATTAAAAATTATTTAATGATTTTAATTTTAATCTGTTAAATTCATTTTTATCCTCTATTATAGTAGTTTCAATATTTTTTAAGTCAAAATCTGATAAACTTTCTGTCATTTAAAGAATTTTAAAAACATTATTTAAATATGAAATTTTTCTAATAATTCTTAGTAATGTTTAGTATCTATTCAAATTTATCAACTGTTTCAATGTTTTTTTTTAATTTTTTTAACGGTACTTCGCCTTCCGCCATATCACTGTGAACAAATCCTCATAGAATTGGCGTGGGCGCAAGTAAAAGGGTTTCTAGCAAGGCATAACACCACTTTTAAAATAAGAGAAGCTGGAAATCACTTGCAAAAGGGAATAAAGACAGTGGATTGTGAATAATGGAGTAGGTGCGTCGAACATGTGATTAAAATATAAGAAGTAGGTGCGTCGAACATGTGATTAAAATATAAGAAAGAATGTGGGAAGCTGATAACATGCTAGAAAACACTGGAGATCCTCTTATTATTTCTCTGAACCCCAACGACGATAGTTCATCAGACTACTCGGAACATGATGACTAAAATTTAAAAATTAAGCTGTTGTATTGTACATAGTAGATTTTTTTTAAAAATATGAATATTTATTCCAATTTATCTATTTTAATATTATTCTTACTTCTAAATAAGTTTTTATCTATTTAATATTAATTTTATGGAAGTAGTCCATCTCACAGTCGAGTAATATTTTATTTATGGAATAAAACACAAAGTCTGCTCCACTAATTTAATAAAATAAAATTATATGCCCATACATGTTTCGAAGGCATAAACCTTCATCCTCAGTGGGTTAATATTAAGATGTAAGAATATTATGAAGAGACCAATGACATTGTTAAATTATTAAAACTTATGTTGCAGAAAAATTTTTTTTTATATTAATTTTTATAAGAATTCATATGTATACGTCAACTACATTATGACTAATAAAAAGGGGTTTTTGTTTAATTTAAATAATTAAATGTCATTGGTCTCTTCATAATATTCTTACATCTTAATATTAACCCACTGAGGATGAAGGTTTATGCCTTCGAAACATGTATGGGCATATAATTTTATTTTATTAAATTAGTGGAGCAGACTTTGTGTTTTATTCCATAAATATTTAATATTAGAATAATTAATATCTCAATTATCTGCCTATCTCTATAATTATTATAATACTTATTATTCTAGCAAACTACCTGTAGTAACTCCGCTCTCACATTACTTTTATTCACCAAACTTGTCTTTCTATTGTATGCAAATTAGGGTAACCCTAATTTAGGACCGATTCGGGGTGTGTAGGTCCTTAATATCTGAAATAAGGAATTTTTAAAAACTATCATTGCAGTTTACCTGAAATTTACAATGCAATCTTTAAGTTGTTCACCCTTGTTAATGGGTCCTGTCGTAGGGCGTACATAGAGCGACAGTCATATAATTTACTTATTATTGTGGTAGCATTGAAATCTTTGTTGAACATTAGATCGGAGTCTGGTAGTTGCTTTCCTAAATTTTTCATTATTTCAAAAACGCTTGTATATCCGAACAAATTTAGAGTTTTTTAATTATCGAGGACCAGACAGTAAACGAGTTAAACGATTATGGCCTTGTCGGGGTCCGATATTTTCCATTGCTATTGATTATTAATAATTTTACAACCCGATAATATTCGTAAAAGATAAATTGTGGCTTTAATTTCTGCAATCCCAGAGATATCTTAAAATATCATTATTATGAGTACTGAAATCTGATATCTAATATGAGAAAACCTTTTTTACGGGTCAATTTTATGATTACTGTCACTTGGACCATCAACCTGTAAAAGAAACGAAGCTGTTTAAAAATAATAAATAATCCACCATCAGGATAAGGTAAAAACTTTTTATGGCGAAGCTATAAAAATCCTATAAACTTAAATGAATGTTTGCTAACCCCTTAAAATACACACTGAGGTTTAGTATTACTTAATTTTTACGGGCTTTATTCGGATTTTGATGAGTTGTCTTGTTATCTGATCAATTTCAGCAGTAAAAACTAGGATACACATCACATAGTGCATTGTCTTCTCTCATATATTAATGCCTCAATGTAAATATGTATATGTATAAGGGGACGATATATCTAACCAAATCTAAGCTTAAATTGTCACAAATTCATATTATGATATGATAATATGCCAGACTGATGAATATTAAAATAAGTAAACAAATATACAAATTTATTTGCGTTTTTTACCAAATTAACGAAGTAGGAATATAGAGAAAGGAAAATGAAAATATAGGAATTGCTCAAATTAGCCACCAAGCATAAATTCACACGCCTCTCCATACTTTCGAAAGCGGTGACCAGCATCTTTGATTATCTATGGTCTTTCTTTAAATGACGCGAAGCAATAAATCAATCAAAACCGTCTTCTCCATGGGCGTGCAAGATTTTTTGACATGTATAGATTTAAATAGGCCTAAATTTTTAAATTTGTGCAAAATTAGTACAAGTACGATATTAAATTCAAGTTTTGTCTTCAAATATATATTTTAATATTAAATTTTTTTAACTTAAAATTATGTATGGGTTTTCGGTGGAAAAGACATTATAGGCAATCGATTTTAATAGACAGAAGCGATATCGTCTGTTGGAGAAGAAATCACTAAATCATCCAAAAAGCCAGAGTAAAATAGAAAAATTTTACGTACATGGCTAAGTGACATCGACTTATCATAACCCATATTGGAAGTTCTGAAGCTTCGTTAAAGGTGGTCTACTGATGTTCCAGTCTGAAAATACAGGATACTATCACGAAGATATGAATGCCGATGTCTTTGAAGAATGGTTCCAGCCAAGCCCGGATTATCCATAAGGCACATTAGGCACTTGCCTAGGGCCTACGAAACGCGAAGGGCCTACGGTCATAAAATATAATAAAAATAGACACAAAAAAAAAGGATCAATACTGTATTCTACAATAAGAAAAAGAGTTCACAGGCACAGAGACAAACTACAATGTGATACAAAAAACCTTATAACATATTACATATACATTATATTATATATATTATTTATCCTACGCAGATATTTTCGATGGCAAAAAGTTTGTTTTGTTCAATAAAGAGCTAAATGTTCTAAATTATTTTGTAAGTTTTTTTTTAATTAACAACTTTTGGCCATATATTAAATATGATGTTTTTAACTTTTAAGAAAAAGAATTCACAGGCACAGAGACAAACTACAATATGATACAAAAAAACTTATAACATATTACATGTACATTATATTATATATATTATTTATCCTATGCAGTTATTTTCGATGGCAAAAAGTTTGTTTTGCTTAATAAAAAGCTAAAATTTCTAAATTATTTTGTAAGTTTTTTTTTAATTAACAACTTTTGGCCATATATTAAATATGATGTTTTTAACTTTATCTGTAAAAACAGCGACGTCAGCGACTTCGTCAGGGCCTGGGCATCCATTGGGCTCTTCAAACGCATAGAAACGTTTAGGAAACCACTTAATTTGTAAATTTTGTTATTTCTTGGTAAAATTAGGGCGTGGCACTAAAAAAAATTTTCGTCTGCGGCGCATTATTTTCCACAAGCCGTTAGAGCACCTCCCCGAATTAAAATCTAAAATTCACCACTAGTGCCTAGGGCCTACGAAACCTTTAATCCGGCGCTGGTTCCAGCAAATGTTGGATCTTATACCAAAAGATGCAACAATTGCATTAGATAATGCAAGTTATGACTCTAGGCTGACGGAAAAATTACCGACAAGTGCGTGGCGTAAAAGTGAAATAACAGAATGGCTAAGTTTAAGACAAATAGAATTTCTATTGGATTTCCTAAAAAAAGAACCATTGGTACTAGCCAATTTACATAAAAAAGCATTCAAAAATATGTGGTCGATAAAATGGCAAAGCTATGAGGAATATCTGTGCTCAGATTCCCTCCTTGCCACTGCGAATTAAACCCGATCGAACCTATACGGGCTTAAATAAAGACAGATGTTGCCAGAAAAACACGACTTATAAAATCGTGTGTTTAAAAAGACTGTTTAATGAAGCTATCGGTAAAATCAGTAAGGAAAAGTGGAAAAAGTGTATCGATCATGTGATAGAAGAAGAAGCCAAAATGTGGCAGGTAGATATAATAATGAAAGAAATGGTTGAACCGCTTATTATAAACGATGTTAATAAAGGTTCATCTTCCGAATCGAACTATGATTAAACCATAACGACAAAGAATTATTCGATTTTTGAAAATGCTTTGTTTGTAAGATTCTATATTATATCATGTTTTTGTAATTATATATTATGTAAAATAGTACCACCCATTGTTATTTATTAGTTAATACGATTTTTTTGAGAACAGACCCTGTGCATAACCTCATTTATCCATTTTTATTAAATTTAGTTAAATAAACAAAATCATTTTAAACAAGGTAATAAAAGAAAAAATAACGAACATTTTAATGATGCGATGATAATAATAATTTATAATACCTAACGAAACAAAAAGCTATTATTTTTAATTCAGGAATCAGTTAACTAACAGGCACTGTTTAAGCGATAATTTATTAGCGTTTAATAAAGCCATGTGACTAGCATACCGTACTACGTTGGAAATTTTATATCCCATGCCCGCACATTCATTTATGAGCTTTTATGTACTTAAATGTAATAAAACTTATAATATCGGGGAGATTTAACATCAATGCTCTCCTATTTACCGACTTATATCAAATCTAATAAAATTTATAAATACAATAAACCTGAATAGGAGCCAGCAATTAAAATATAGGAAGGTATCTTAGGTATTAAAGGTTTCTATACCATAAAGATAATGCCGGGACACTGCTTCTTTTTATGATCAGATGCACTGTAGGATTTAAGGCATTCTATGAGCGGTGACTAAGTTTTTAAACGTGGTTGTTTAAGAACTAAACTGCTGCACATAATTATCGTTACAAGCGCATTTTTTAGTCAAATTTGATACCTTGTGATTCCTGAAATAAGCGATCGAATTTTGTATGCGACACTTGCAAAAGTGAGTTTATTGCACTTTATCCAACTGGGCTTCGCCCCACAGGATAATTTTCATGCTGCGTGCCATTTACACTATAAATGCATAAAAAGCTATTACTGTAAAACTCGCCACTGTTTGATACAATAATTATTTACATTACAATTTAAATCACGTTTTTCTTAAAGATTCATAGGTTCACACAACAATTAAACATAAAAAAGGAAAAAAAGTATATAAAATTTATAATGGACACAAAACAATCTCAATTAAAATTACCATCAGCTCTAAACGAATTTCTAACAACAAACTCGTTAAAAGGATATAAAAATGTATTTTTATAGTGCCCCTCGGTGTTCGGATGTTGTAGCTATAATTTATATTAAATATTTTACAACCGCATTTCCCGACAAAAACTGCGGTAAAAGAATATTGCGTAAAATAGAATTTATGGCATTTTGATAGAAAGTAACTTAAAGTGATATGACTGTATACGTTTATTATAAAGTGACGTATGGTGTGAATGTTGGACGAAGGCCTAAAACAAAGTTTACAGATATTTATTCTGTAAACTTAGCCTATAAGTACAAAATTATCACTTGCAAAAGCACTTCTTTAAGCCATTGATTGACAAATTGTAAGTAAAACCTGCCAGGCTAATATAATTAAATCAATTTTTTCTACAAATGTGTTAAAATGCTATTTTAACACCTCCCAGTAGCCTTAAAAATGTTTCTTTAGGGCACTACTGTTAAAAGTGAAATGTCAAATTTCGAAAGTAAACGTCAAAAAACATTTCTATTTTATTTAAGTAAAGTAAAGTAAAGTATATTTATTTGTTCCATCAGAATGACCCAGGGCATATAGAACATGTCCAATGTCCATACAAAGTTCACAATATTTAATATTATATAATTTAAGACAATAAAATATAGTTAAAAATTAAAATTAAGAGAAAAAAATTTTAGAACAATTTTAAATCAAAAATCAATATCAGAATTACATCACAAATTATCAGAACTATATCACAACAACATCACAAATCATCCCGTTCTCATTTGGGTCACAGCATATATAGCATACATAGCCTGTTATCATTAGGATTAGGACGAACAAGAAAGCAAACAGCCAAGTCTACATTGAAGATCAAGTCTATCACTCAAACAATATTAGTCGAAACTGCAGTCTGAGAAAAATTCGATCAAAGAATAAGGACAGGTTTTTATTAAATATTTTTTTATGAAGCTGAGAAATTCGGGCTTTGACAAGCCTCTTAATTCCAAAGGAATTTTGTTCCAAATTTTCATCATGGTATTGTGACTATTTCTCTGCACAAAACTAAATCTTGTCCTATCTAAAAGCAGATCTTGCTTATTTATCGTATTGTGTTTATGTGAATGTTTGCTTTTTTCAAACAAAGAGATATTCTCAAAGACAAAGTTGTCTGCGTCATACACGTATACAGGGTGTTTCAATAAAAACTCCCAGGCCAATTATTTCGAAAACTATAAGTGACATGTAAATTCTGTAAACGCCAGTTTTTAGCCTCTATATGATTGGCTTCACAACTGTGTAAAAAATGTGTTTAAATAATACAAGATGTAGGTGGCGCCATGGTGCAAAGAATTTTTTCGATGACAAGAACTTTTAAGACAATAAAAGGATATTTTTAGTTGCTTAATCCGAAAAAAATATAAAAATTACCAAAAACTCAGTGGCGTCTTATTTTTTTCCAATATTATTTGTTAAGGCGTCCCCTGAGACGTCACTGGACGTAATAATTTAGCGCTACACGAGCGTTTTATCACTAAAATTATCACTACCAAAATTAAATTAAAATCTGATAAAGGATATTAAAAATATTTATAATTCAAATACTCGTTAAAATTATTTGAATAAAAAACTTAACCCCAAATATCTCCGTTCATGTTGGATTTATCAAAAAATTTTATGAGACATAAATTGATTAAAAATTAATTATCTTTAAGAACCAACCATGACATTTAAAAGTTCCTGTCATCGAAAAAATTCTTTGCACCATGGCGCCACCTACATCTTCTATTATTTAAACACATTTTTTAAACAGTTGTGAAGCCAATCATAGAGGCTAAAAACTGGCGTTTACAGAATTTACATGTCACTTATAGTTTTCGAAATATTTGGCCTGGGAGTTTTTATTGAAACACCCTGCATATTGATATAATTAAATTGTTATAACAATGACACGCAGGGTATTTATTTATGTTTAAAGACCGATTATAATCATACTTTTTCAGTTCTTGAAGTTGAATGTTTTATGTAATCTTTAAAAATGAGTTTAATAAAAAGTGCTCGTAATCGAGATTTACATCTTGAAGAAAACTATACGTTTTGTAAAAGCAAAGAATTAAAAAGTGGTGAAATATTGTGGCGATGCATCCAGAAGAATTCTAAATGCTTAGCGAAAGTGGTGACAATCGGTTTTGACGTTACACTAGTGCATAATCATGGAATAGATTAACGCAAGGTACTTAGAAAAATAATTACCAATGCGTTCAAACGAAAAGCTGAAGAAGACTTAACAGAAAAACCTGCTAAGATTATTCGACGAGCTATTGCTACAAATTCTTCAAATGATGTGACAATCTCAGACATTGAGGCTATTCGAAAAAATATTTACAACTGTCGTCGGAAATTGCTACCGTAGATTGGGGATACATTGATCAAATTTTCAATATAATGTTGAATAGCATTTTTCTTTTAGAACCAAATTTAAAAATGAAAATATACTAATATCGGAATACACTTCTCTACCGATCCTGAAATTTTGATGTCTTTTAAACCAGTATTTTGTAAAAAAAAAAATAAAAAACACTTGATCAATGTTATACCTATTTTGGGGATACTTTGATCAGCCTTGGTTTTTGGATGAAATATTAAAGTATCCCCACGTAAGAGATTAAAAATGTTTTTAAAAAATTAGGCAAGCCTATCTGGCAACCTTAAGCCATTTTTATTCGCTGATTTAAAGATAAATAAGGGCAAAATTAATACTTCTTTTTAAAAATCTTTTATTTGAAATAGAAAACACACTTTATAATTAGTCTTTGAACTGTGAAAAACTTAACATTAGCTCTTAAACTACAAACCACATTATCAGAAAATACTTTAGAATAAATTAACAACATCTAAACCTCAACTATTTTGATTTCACTTTCAAAAGTATATAAACTGTTGCCGTCTTCGTCACGTTCCATTAAGGGATTAGGCAAAAGTTCAAGGATATCATCTTGATTGATTTCACTGATATCATCAACCATAATTTTAAACTGTGTTTTGCTTCTACAAATGGATTTCATCCCCATTACCACTATCTGAGGAGCCAATTCTATGACTTTACATACATATTTATAGGTTTTTTTCCCCCTTTTTGTAAAAAACTTAGCTAGAATGTACTGTCCCACATTAACACGGATTTCGCGGTCTTCCTCCGGTATTCTTCCAGGTGTCTCGGAATCTAAAGGATCTATCATATTTGCTACTGACGTAGAGGCGGAGGCCTGTATTGATGACCCTAAAGAACAAGGTTGAGGAGTGGACGAGGTTGTAACACTACGTCCAGGCAAAATATCGAGTCTTTTTTTTCTTGTAGGTTTTTCTGAAGTCGCGTCACCAAATCGTTTTTCTTTTAATAGTGCAACTAAAGCACTTTCGACGTCCTCACGTACATTTTCTTCTTCGATATTCCTCCTGAGGAAATCTTTTAAATACTTGAGAACGGTCGAGGGGGAAAATCCCTGCTGATCTAAAAGCGCTGATTAAGTTGCGTTTAATTGCGCTCGTCTCATTGGAAACCTCACTTCCAGCTTTTGGAGGAACTGCATCCATTCTTTCTAGGCATTTCTTCAACAGTGTAGGGAAACTGGCTTTGGGAACCGTGCCAAACCGAGGATTTTGGCTTTTCCACTCAGTTAATACTGACCGCCAGGCCTGTTTCATGGCACGGAAAAAACCCACATCAAGGGGTTGGCATAGATGTGTGGAATTCGGCACTAAACAAATAAATCGAATATTGTTTTCCGCACACATATTTAAGACATCATTATCCATGTGCGTTGATAGATTGTCTCCTATTATAGCCTTTTCTCCTGGCAAACGTTTTGCGCGGGGTAAAAAACAATTGGAAAACCAGTCTCTAAATGTTACCCCATCAAGCCAGCCACTAGCCGTTCTATTAAATCTGGAACCCAAGTTGCAGCATGGCTTATTACAACATGGAGGTCCTTGTGGACCACCCTCCTTCCACGTATCATACAAGTGTAGGCTTTTATATATTACGTACGGAGGTAATAAGGTGCCGTCGGCTGAACCACACACCATTATTGTCGTTGCACTCTTCGAATGATTCATAATTTTTTCAGGGTACTTCACACCCCTCCTGTAGATGCCCCGCATCTTGCCTGGATCATCGCTGACGTTTGATTCGTCATAGTTAAAGATGTTAGTGTTTGGTAAACCTTCCAATGCCGTTTCTAAGTTATCAAAGAATTCGCCAATGGTCTCTTTTGATACGGATGCCCGAGATTTCTTAATATTGGTGGCTATCCTTTGACCAAAAGAATCCTTATGCCTTTGAAGAAGGCTATAGGCCCAGTCTACTCCTGGCAAATTATTTTTGAACATTGCAATGGTTTTGCCCCGACGGTCTAAATAATATTTTGCAAACATTCTGATGTCTAAGATATTAAGGGGAAAGCCCCAGTCAGAACATTTAGCCGCACTTTCTAATATTGCGACTTCCTCATTACTACTAAAAACTGTGGAGCGACCAGGAGGTTTTCCATGTAGGCCTTTATACTTATTATATAATGTGCCGAAAGGTATTTTGTAGGTCCTAGACGCTTCTCTAATTTTCATTGTGCCATCTACAACTTTTTGTAAAGCTTCTTCCAATTTTTCCGGGGTGTAGTTTACATAGGAACGGCTTCCTAATAAACGTTTATGATGACGTGGCATCTTCTGGAAAAAATATAGAGCAATAATAAATAATAATAGCTATTATTTCTGCAAATGCAAAAGTCCTACACGACAAAAAAAAAAACAAAATGGGCAACATTGATCAAGGGGGCAACATTGATCATGTGATCAATGTTAGCCTGCAAGGTGATCAAAGTTGAACTATAACCTTTAAAGTGCTCTCAAAAATCGAGTTCTAGGAAATTTGTAATTTTATAATTTTAGTAATAAACACAAATACCTACCTAATTAAACCATGTACATCCAGACACGTGATATATTATTAGCACTTTTGTGGTGTTGAAGTTTTGCAAATTACAATATTTGTATTAAAACAATGTCGTAAAACACGGCGAAAAATAGTCGACACACGTCCAGCCTCTAAGAGCCCATCAGCTGTACTAACTATTCTGAACGTACAAGATGGCACCCGCACCAAGGTCATGCGTCGCTTGCAAATATTTTCGTAGATATTCTACATTAAAAATACCGCGAAGTTTTGATCAATGTATCCCCGATGCTCAAAATATCCCCATTCTACGGTACCAAATTCATTACCAAAATCAATTGAAGAAGTTCATAGTGCAGCGAGTGCTTATTCTCTTACAAGGAACACAGGTGAAGATTTTATATTTATAAATAATCTTGAACATAATATTATTATTTTTTCATGCAAAACAAACATTCGTGCATTATGTGAAATGGAAAAATTGTATATGGACGGAATATTTTCATACTGTACCAAATATTCTTGCCAATTATTTACTATACATAGGGGCTAGAAAATGGACATTATATACCGTTAGTATATTGCTTGTTAGGAGATAAAATAGCGGCCACATACCAAAACCTATATTTTCTGCTAAAATCAAGAATATTTGAAATTTCCAGATTGTCATTACATCCTGTAGAAGTCTTTGTAGATTTCGAAAAAGCAATTAATCTCGCATTGCTAAGTATTTTTCCACAAGTAAAAATTGGTGGCTGCCGTTTTTACTTAAATCAAAGTTGGTTTAAAAAATTGCAATTACCTGGTTTGGTTCACGAATTTAAAAATAAAAATTCAGATATTGGAAAATGGCCGAGACATACATTTGGCTTAACATATTTAGCTCTAGAAGAGTAGAGGACTGTTTTGTATTTGATTCAATATGCTATAAGCCAAATAATGACTAATTAGAGGTGTACATTATTCAAAGTGCCCAATTTCCACCGACAATATTGGCAAACAAAAATCCATCAATTAATAGGATTACAAATGTTTGCTAATCATTCCATTCTAGGTTTAAATTTTCTTTTTATGAGCCACATCCGTCTATATACAGGATTTTCATTTCAAAAGTAGCCACTTCGGTTTTAGGTAGAAATAACTACGAAATGTTAAAACATGTCAACTTTTGTTTTAAGGGGGTAAATTTTTCATCATAATTTTATTTATACATGGTGCGTCAAAAAAGCTGGACGTATGTCATTTTGTATTTTTTCAATGGAAACCCCTAGTTTTTTTCGTATTTCTGGATTCCCCTACAAATAATAAACACTTTTTGTATTACACATCCTATAGCCAAACCTAACAGTTTTTAAAATATCGAATTATTTTAAATACGACTTTACGTTCAGAGTTCGCTTCGTTACATTTTTTAAATACATCACGGTCGTAGGCGGCTTATACCCGTCCTCATAGAAACGAAACAGTCACAAGTTAATTTATAAAAGTGACTTTTCGCCTACCACTGACAAGTGATTTATTTATGGTTTAACAAAAAATTGGTTTAATATTCACTTTAAAATGGTGTATACTCTCCAAGAAAGGACAGAAATAATTTTCATGTATGGCGCTGAAAATCGTTGTGCTCGCAGAACAGCTCGAAGATTTAACGACATACACCCTGACAAACATGTAGGTCACAGATATGTGATAGAGCTGGTAAGGAAGTTTAAAGAAATCGGCTCGAGTTAATGAGCAAGCAAGGGTTCTAGATGAAGATACGCCAATTGAAATATTAGGTCATTTTGCTATGAATCCATCTACGTCAATTCCAAAAATATCAAAATTGACACACATTTCAGTAGGTTCCATTTACACAACTTTGAAACTAAATAAGTTTTTTCCTTATAAAATACAAATCCTTCAACAACTCAGCGAAGACGATTATGACAGAAGAATTGAATTTTGCGAAACAATGACTCAGGTGATGGTGAGGTGAGGGTATTGGGATAATGAAAAGCCACATTTATTCAGGGAAGATCATACCCAATATCCTCAAAAGATAAATGTGTGGGCAGGCATTCTGGGAAATGAGATCATTGGGCCAATTTTTATGGAAGAAACCTTGACAGGTGAACTATACGTAAATCTGTTGGAAAATGTCATAGATCCTCTTATTACCCAATCTTTGGAAAATCAAGTTGATTGAGAAAGGGATATGTAACTTGATGAACAAAATTTGTATGTCCAGATTTCCAGTAAGATGGAGCCCCACCGCATTATGCGCTACATGTTAGGACATGGTTGAATGAACGATATTCCGGAAAATGGATAGGTAGACCTTACACCTCTCGATTTTTTTCTGTGGGGATATTTGAAGTCCCTAGTTTACAAAACTGCGCCCGAGAGTATTCCAGAATTGAGAAACAGAATTACTGAAGGATTTAGGCAAATTAACCGGCAGACTTTTCAAAATGTTCGCGAAGAATTCAGCTCTATTATTGTTTAGCCAATAACGGAGCACATTTTGAAAACTTAATAAAGTGAATTCTGAACATAAAGTCGTATTTAAAATAATTCGATATTTTAAAAACTGTTAGGTTTGGCTATAGGATGTGTAATACAAAAAGTGTTTATTATTTGTAGGGGAATCCAGAAATACGAAAAAAATTATGGGTTTCCATTGAAAAAATACAAAATGACATACGTCCAGCTTCTTTGACGCACCCTGTATAAATAAAAATATAATGAAAGTTTACCCCCCTAAAACAAAAGTTGAGATGTTTTGACATTTCGTATCAAAACAGTTATTTCTACCTAAAACCGGGGTGGCTACTTTTGAAATGAAAACCCTGTATATTTTTATGGAAAAATTAAAAAAATTCCAAATAGACCCTTATATAGAAATGAAAAGTATTCACACAGCGACAAAAATTAAAGGCAAAAATGTAAAAAATAAGTTGGCATTTTAGGAAAAAGTGGTACAGAACTTCCTATTTGTGGCCTATTCTAGGTTAGATTTTGTAAAAACTGTAGCATATCATTCCTGTAGTAGCAATAAGTAATTTTCAGACTTTGTGTAAAGTACGTTGTAATATGCAGTGGCGTAGCCAGCATTTTGGGGCGGAGGGGTGCAAATTGCGGAGCTAAAGCGCCGCAGGCAAACATTTTTTTAAGACCACGCCCAAATTTCGTAGGAATTCACCTTTATGACCTTTATGCTCCCTAGGGAACAGGGGTCTGGCCCCAAATGGAGTTAAAATCCGCTATATATAAAAAAAAATAAATTTATTGTGATGAGACGCTCTCAAAACCGGTCTTATTAAGTTTATTACTATCACTCTTCTTTACTAAAAATAAAATAAGACCGATCTTGTTTTTTAAGAATTATTTTTTAAGTAGTAAAGGGACGCCAGGCCAAAGGGGGCGGGGGGGGGGGGCGGTCGCCCCCCTGTGGCTACGCCACTGGTAATATGTAAATATATTAAGTATTTATGTTAGTGATGAAATTTAATTTTGAAATAAAAACCGACATATACAAACCATACCTTGCATTTTCATTTTATAAATGATCAAAAACAAAAATTAAAATGGTTAAAAAAAAAATGTTATAATATTTGACTGTTGGGGTCGAAAATTAAGCAACACCCTGTATACTATAACGTATGGTACCAGGCAACATAGATTATTTAATTAAATCTGCATAATACATCTTTAACCAGATATTTAAATCAAGTCCTATTAATATGTAATTAATTTATTATAAACGGATTTTTCGTGTAATTTAGCAAATTTTTGCATAAATACTTAATAAGTAACTTTAACTGAAGGAGGCTCCTAGCAAACATGACGTGGCAACATAAATTACGCTAATATCACCTATCAGAATTAATCGAACTTTTATGTTTACAATCAATTTTGCCTTGTTGGCCATTTTTTTACGGTGACACATTTACAAATTATAACAATATTTTCAATTTTGAAAAGGTCATTCTTTACTTTTTGCGGTTATACTTGTAAGCAATATTTCCTTGTCATATTCATCCATAAAAACCCCTTCAGGTATAAACTAAGTTCACCAAAAATAAAACGCATGGAAATAAATTAATATTTTATTTTATATTCAGTTCTAGTTCATATATTTACATAATTTTACATGATTTTAAATGTACATATATTTACATCGTTTCTTTATATTATCAAATATTTGGTCTAAAATAATTTAACATCACAAAATATACAGTAGTATACATCAATTATTGATCACAATTCGGATCACTAAATATCACATTTGAAATGACCAACATGGAAGTGTAGCTATTTACAATAAAATGTTTTGATAAATTGTCTGGTTGAATACATTTCTTACTTTATGCCAGCGTTGGTAGAGTGACACTATTAAAGATACACAACCCATAATTCTAGGTCTACTATCAATTAGCAATGAGGTGCAATAACTATTAATAATACTGACAATGCGACATATTGCTATCTAAGTCCTTAAACGTAGGAACTGACGTACATAGCAAATGTGTGAATTAGTTATACAAAACTATCTGGCGCTAAATTTGACCGATAACTTATCAAAATATTCCTCGGGGCTTCTGAAGATCGATTTGGGTTCCCCCGATGATCATTTCCTTAATTTCTAATGGCAGAAATACTAGGATGCCTTAAAAAGCCCCGTTATTTATTACTTTCTATCTCACTTTGACTCAGAGTCAAAATATCCTAACTACTCGTTAATTTTTTATATCTCAATGAGGTGTCTTCCGTTTTAACATGAAAAATAAATAAATAAATATCCTAACAAGAATGCACACTGACAGATTAACAAACACGCATTTCGGAGAGCCACATGGTCTAAGAGATAATTTAAATAAATGTTTTTTTTTTATTAATGTAAGAAAAATGCTAATGCGGACCCAGTTCTCCAAACTTTTGTTATATTATAATTTAGAAATTTAAAATTTAAATAATCCTAGGCGATCTGTGTCGCTATGTATTCGAAAAAATCGACTCACATTTGGTTATTTGTCCGTACACCCGATCAATTCGTTCGTTCAGGATTTTTACACTCTTGTCCGGCAAAGTCGGTAGAATATCCTTAACGGTGGCACTATTCCGCTTCTCGAACATGTCACGCAACAAATTCCCGATATTACCCGTCGCCTTCAGTTTTTTTATTATTCTCGCAGTCTGTCGCCGAAAAACGCACAAGTTATCCAACAAGATCGAGTGGTAAATCTCGTACTTCTTCAACAACCTGTACCCGTGCAACAGCCCCGATTCATTATCAAGAAACACTAAAAGATCACTGTCGGATTTGCGTGCCAGGTTGTGAGCCGGTGCGTCCATAATATTCACATTCCACTGGTAGTTGTACAGATTATTAACTATTCTATCCAGATTGGCAGTAAGATAGTCGAAGATGATAAGGTCAGACCACTGCGCCAGCTCCACGAGGTTTTTTAACAGATCGTTTTCGTCTAAGAGGCCGTTCTTTGTCATGTTCATCACGTCCATCTTGTTGAGGTGCCGTTCCAGTGGCTTGAACACAGCTGGTATATTCGCCGAGTTCAAATTGGAGATGAACTGCGTCAACACAATGGGTCTATTGGAATTCCATTGGGCAGACGCTATTTCGTTTCGTAAATTAGCCCAGAGGGGAGACGACAAATCGACAACGCTAACCGCACTTGGTGCAAGGTTTGGAAGATTCAGGATCTGCGCTAAGTAGAAGCTGAAGAGTTCGCCTTGGATCTGGTCGGTATTCTGACGGTATCGCACGCATCCTTTTAAACCATCCTGGAATGTAACCAGGCGGTTTTGCATGCGTCCGCAGCCGTTTTCCAGCCGTATAGCCACTGCCCTGTTAACGTAATCCGACCAAATGGCGTGCTTTTGATCTCTGTAGCCTTCGGGAAGTGCTGATTCTACTTTCCGGCTCCAGTAAATGCCGTCTTCTATATAATCGTTGTTTTCACTTTTGTTTAATGTTCGGGGTTCCACAAATGACACCGTTGGATAGACTAAGACTGGCTTCGAGAAGTTGACGTATCCGTAGCTGTTGTTGAGAAATATAGTCCTTATAACGGAGGAAGCGTTAATCACTAGGTCATCTTGGCCGATTAGCAACGAGGAATTTTTCGCACTGTAATAATTGTTAAAGTACATTAAAGGAATCAGTATTCCTATTGTCAATCCGACACTAAACGCGAATATCGCACTAACTAGACACAAGTTCTTGTAGGCTGGAATTTTCTGCCTAAAGTCCCGTTCCCATAGAATGTGAGGGAATTTTTCCACTTTTCCATTGCCGAAATTCGTGTACGAGCCCATTGTCACTGGCTGAACAAACCGAATATTCAAATCACCTTGTACAGTTCATATTTCAAGTCAATCAAAGGAGTTCATCTACTCCGAACCGTGTTTTTTATTCGCCTCGAGCGTCCGTCAGTGAAAAGAACATGCAACTAACCGACTAGTTCTCAAAGAAGTCTTTTATACACTGAATAACCATCGGTCGGCCAGACATAGACTCGGGTTAACAATACTGAGCCGTGGTGGGATACATAACTGACATATTTCGTAAGAAAAAGAACGCTGCGGAAAAATCATACGCCGAAGAAAGGGACGGAAGAAGAAACCCAGATCAAGAAAAAGATGACTGGTTGGTAGACAGAGAAGATGTTATAGAGGATTTGAACGGTTTGAAGAATTGACACGAAGCGAGCGGGGTTTGTTTTGTAAGGCACATTTTTTTATTCGGATATCGTGTGCTCTATGGGTTTATGATGGTGCTTTTGATGTGGATTACCGTTTTTTGGGGCTTTGCGGTCGCGATGGGCGTCTAGCGTGAAATTTCGGTTTTGATTTGCCTAATTATGATGTAATTTTTTATGATTTGGTATTTTATCGCTTAAATTGGATTAGTGGTTAAAGCAGTTAAACAGTCAAAATTATTGATTATATAGACACGCATAAAAATATCGCAGAAATCTGTCATTTTATGTTTAACATGGAATATTTGTGGCTGTGCATTAAAGTCCTCCATATTCCCTAAACAATGAAAATTAACGAGCTCAAGGAGACCGTCCGATAATGGAAGATGCTCTGGTTTTTCTGGTGGTTGTGTGTCATTGTATGTGAGCCGATACTTGTCGCGGATGACACAACTTTTTCAAGACATTCAAAAAAGACCAAGTTTTGAAATATGTCATAAATTGCTGCGACTCTAACTCCCTTCGGTTAGGTTAGTACTTTTTAAAATGCTGATAATTCAGCACTATTTTTTTAATCAAGTTTGAAAATAAATATCTCTGCTAATTTTAACCGGTTTAAAAGAAATTTTTATTAAATTGTAGAGGGATTTATCAAGATATTTATCTACTTTTCGATTTAAAAAAAATGATGTGTACACGGAAGAAAACGAATACTTGCACAAAGGCAATAATACTTATATGAAGTAAAAATTAGATTTGTATATACAGAAAGACATTTTAGCTTCAATTTAGAAGTGGATGTACTTAACATATACACTCATACCAAAGCCGTATTAATTTGTATTACATTTTAAATATATTGGTTTAAGAATCGTGTTTTTAAGGTAAATAGCACGAAAAAGTAATTTTAAAATACTAATTGTTTAAAACAAGTAGTATCAAAATGCTGATAATTCAGCACAAATTTTTAAATCAAGTTTGAAAATAAATATTTCTGCTAATTTTAACTGGTTTAAAAGAAATTTTCATTAAATTGTAGAGGGACTTATCAAGATTTTTACCTATTTTTGGATTTAAAAAAATGATTTGTACACGGAAAAAAACAAATACTTGCAGAAAGGCAAAAATACTTATATTAAGTAATAATTTTGTTTGTCCACACGTAAAGACATTTTAAATTCAATTAAGAAGTGGATGTATTTAACATGTACACTCATGCCAAAGCTGTATCAATTTGTATTAAATTTTAAAAATATTGGTTTAAGAATCGTGTTTTTTAGTCAAAAAGGACAACAAGGTAATTCTAAGATACTAATTGCTTAAAACAAGTAGTTTATTAACCTAATATTTAGTTCGTAAGTAAGTTAACTTGATAAAAAATACATGAGAATTCTTCCAATGTGTTCGATTCTTGCAACGACTTTAAGATTCGCACTGTACGTGAAATTTCATAAATCTGTCCCTGAATCTTTTTAAAATTTAATATTGCTACTTTTCGATTTAAAAAAAAATGATGTGTACACGGAAGAAAAGGAATACTTGCACAAAGGCAAAAATACTTAAATTAAGTAAGAATTTGACTTGTATATATGGAAAGACATTTTAGCTTCAATTAAGAAGTGGATGTATTTTATATATACACTCATACCATAGTCGTATTAATTTGTATTAAATATATTGGTTTAAGAATCGTGTTTTTTAGTCGAATAGCACGAAAAAGTAATTTTAATAATGAGATTTAAGGACAAATAGGAAAAAAATACTATTTTTTTATTTCCGGCTATAAAACGAAAATTTTTCCACTAATCCACACGATTATCCTGTTTTGTAAAATTTAATTGAATTTGTAGGTTAATTAAATTGCATTTTGCAACAAAATGACCCAAAGAAAAAGGCGAGTTTTTGGGGTTTCTGTCTTTTTTGCCTGTTGATGTTTTTCAGAAAAATGCCTTGTGAGATTTCGCGCTATCAAAAATGTCTTAAGGTGGATTTATGCAGACCAATTAGAACCTTAATTTAATTGTCTTTAATTAACTGTTAGGTGATTTGCATAAATGTCACCATATGATTACAAGTGGTCAGTTAAAATAGCCGGAACGACTAATTCGCTTCAAAACTACCAAAGCGAAATCAATACATTTTGGTAAAGGTGGATAACTGCGACGTATAAACAGATTTTTAGTTTTTTTCTGTAATTCATTGATATTTTTTTTAAAATATAACACTACTCCTTTTTATTGAATTCGATTCCTCCCATCAACATTTTTAACCTAAATAGTTCTCTGACAGAAAAAGGTCAGGTAAAGTAATAGGAATTAATTCCATTTAAAAACGTTTTCAATATATAAAAAGGTATGTTGATAGAAATAATGTAACTAATAGTAACTATAACAATATTAACAACAAATAACTACTAACAATAACATAGCTAATACAAATTACTTACATATTTGCAGTTTCTTTACCAAAGTATTTCATGATATTTTCTTCACCCAAAATTGTATTAATAAAGAAGTAAGTTCATTTTTGTATTTACACTAACTAAAGTAATGAATAATAAGTTATAATTATTACTCATTAAGTACTCCTTAATAAACATTTCTCGAAACAATTATAAATACCTCATGGCATACATCATGTATGCCATAGATAACGCAATATTACTCAAAAGTGGTAATTTCTTTTGCAAAATATCAAGGATGTTATCGCTCCAGATTTGATCAATAGAGTTTTAAATGTAAGTTATTTAGTTAATTAATTATTAACATCGTATTATTATTATTATTTAAAGTAATCGCTGCTCCTGTTTATAAAATAGCCTCGGAAAAGCAACAAATAGAAATTTTTCGTGGATATAGAGAAAAACAGAGATACTGTAAAGAATTATGCGATGTATTCAATACTATTTACCCCGATAAACAAATTAAAAAATCTACCGTATGTAGATCTGTTGAACAGTTCCTTCAAACTGGTAAAGTAAAAAGAAAGGAAGTAGCTGGTCGACCTAAAGCTGCAATATCTAATGAAAGTAAATTGAAAATTCAGTATTTGCAAGAACTGCTGGAAGACAATCCATACCGTAGAATGGAGTTTGCTGAGACACTGATGGAAAAAATTAATATAATACATAATTTTACACAATTGGATTTAGTGACTAGGCAACATTCTGTAATGTATCACTGGATGTAAGAATTACATAGGTATTCAATATCCAGAAAAAATCAATGTTTTGGCTGGACGGTACGTTAAGAAGACCACAGTATCTAGACCTATTGAGAGGATACATAATTCCCAACATTAGAGAACTAATGACAACTTTGGGAGGTGTGATTGTGATGATTGTTTCTAAATAACCAATTTTCAGAACGATGGATTGGAAGGCGGGGGACACTAAAAGGGCTTCCACGACCCCCAGATATGAACCCGCTTGATTTTTTCTTATCAGGCCACTTAAAATATCGCGTATGTCAGAGTGATTTGAAAAAGCTCAAGTAGAAGGTAGTTTACAAAACTTCTCAATGAACCCCATAAACTTTAAGAAACACTCTCCAAGAGTTTTACGATCGTCTTGGTTACTTAAGTAACTTGTTATAATATCTAGTTGAGCGAAACTGTGAATGTTAACTCGATGTTAGGTAAGATCCACTTAAACTTTTATTTTATATTTACTGGTCGTTCCTAACTTTGTACTATCCTTCTAAGTATTCCCTAAGAATGAACGCTTAAGCGTTTGAAACATGTAGGGATCTATTTACTTGTTTTTACAATTATTAAACTGTGGAGGAAAACTGCATTGCTTCATTTACATTACTTTGACTCCACAGAAAGTATGGACTATTTCTTCACTTCCATTTTATTATTGTTATTATAAAATTATTGTTATTGTTACTGTAACTATTTCATAAGTTTCATTATTTTTGTCATTCTTTTTCCATATTTAATTTTTAGTGTTGAACTAACAATTTTTATTTTTTGCTTTGTAATCAAACAGTATCAAAAATACAGATGCCATATATTAAATTAAAGTTATTGGCATTGATAATAAAATGGGTTAGGAAAAACTGAATCTCCAAAAACTTGGCAACCTTACCATATCGCTGTTATATTGGTGCGCAATTAATAAACCTTCCTTTCTTTGAAAAATATTAAGGATACAAATTCTACACCACCAGGAAAAAGGATCGCTGATGGGAGGAATCGAATTCAATAAAAAAACTTCGCAATTGTCAATTTTGAATTCAATCTTTTAAGCTATCAACCTATACCAAAATTCATTGATTTAGCTTTGGTAGTTTTAAAGCAAATGAGCCATCCCGGTCATTTCAATTAACCCTGTATATGTTAGTCGTTAAAGTTTTACTTATTTAATCTGCTTAAATCCACCTATAAATTCAGATAAATTATTTTAAAAAGCCAAGATTGAAATTTTAGTCCCTGTAAATATAGAGTGTTGTGTCGAGAATAGGATTTTCGGATTATTTTGTTTCAAATAATCCAAATATGTATGACGTATATTTCGTTGTAAGTAGATTAAATAGCATATGTTTGGGAAATATTACAGACAGGCTTTGATACTAATTATGTCTACCCAATGAGCTGTTAGGGTTACTGTCTTGTTTGCCTGTTGATGTTTCATGCCCAATGCCATTTGGAAAAATAATTTTCGGTTTATCTTACTCCAAATAATCCAAATATTTATATATTAAGCAAACGGAATAGTTTTAGATGTAACTACACAATTTTGGGAATATTATTAAAAGGCTTGGCTGCTTAAATGATGCACTATACCTACACAATAAGCCGTACTATCTGAACCTTCCACATAAAATAGTAAGTTAACGTCAAATAAATTTATTACACGATTAAATCTTGATGAGGCTTTGTGTATCCGCTGAAAAACCACTAAATAACAATTTTTATTGTCTTTAGTTTTCTTCATTTTAACTGCATGATGACTATTTCTAATCGCTATAAAATGGATGATGAAATATACAAATTTGGTGAAAAACATGAAACGATAATTTAAGATCAACTTAATCTCTACTCGATAGTGAAGAGATTTTTCCCAGAAATCGTGGCGTTTTTCTGAAAATTCAAAATATACCGGGTGATGCATGGTTTGGTTGAACGTAGGAAATCCCATGTAAATTTTGAGGTGGCTAAATATTGGCTCCCCTGTACATTTTAGAGAAAAATTATATTATAATTTTTTAAAGAGGCCGATATAATAAACCCATGTGCCAAGTTTGAATAAATTTTAATAAGCCAATCCTAACTTTTTCAATTAAATGTGATGGCAAAATTACGAAATTTTCATAGTTTGGGTAATACAGCAAACACCAGCAAATAATTTCTATGACGCTATTGTCAAAAATTGACTTAGAGCTGGACATATAGTAGATTATACCACGAGTCAATAATAATAGCTATTATTCCCGAGGAATATTTAAGAACCGAGCCGCGCAAGCGGCGAGGGAGTAAATATTCTGAGGTAATAATAGCCATTATTGTGAGTAGTATACTCTACTTTATCTACGACTAATTTATTAATTTGAGATTTTTAATGAACAACTTTATTTGTCAATAACATTAAAATTAGTAAAAGTACAATTAATAAACTGTATTGGTCGAGAACTATGAATAAGTTTGGAAGAGTTTTCAATACAAATATTTGGAATGTCGGTTGCTGCAACGGAAGAAGTTGCTTCATTACTATTTATTTGTTTAGCTGTAGCTGCTGTAGTTGTCTTGTTTCTCATAGACTGATCAATGTAATATTCAGCTACTTGTGTAGATTTCCAGCCCCCATGACGCTTTAATCCAGTTATATCGCCTCCTCCATCAATGTACAGAGTGGCAGATGATCTGCGATAACAATGGCCGGTATAAGTTTGAGGATTTGGCAAGTTTAAATATTTGGCAATTTGTCTACCAATGTCTGCAAATTTGTTTTTTCCTATACGTTGTATTGTACATTTGGATTTTTGATAATTTAGAAAGAATGAATTGATTTTTACATGTGACGGGCGGAGATCGATGTACTTCTTTATAATGTTGTAAAACGTACTGTTTATGGCGAATGTTCGTACAATTTTGGTTTTAGTCTTGGGTATTGTTATTAAGAAGTTTGTTTGAAGATCCTTTACGTCTTCTATATTCATTTCATAAAGCTCGTTTGACCGGCATGCGCCCATAATTCCAATAATTAATATAACCTGAAGCAAATAAGAATATGAGTTTTTTAATAGATTAGATTAAATACCTATGTATATTTACCTTATGTAAAAGAAAAACTTCATCAGGAGCTTTGTCAATAAATGTCTTAATTTCTTTCGAGGTCAGAGTGGAAGATTTCTTTGCTTGAAATCCTTCAGATTTTCTTTTTAAAAACGCTCGTAGTTTTCCATATTTTTCCAGATCCAGTAGTTTTCGAAATAACGACGTGTTTTGAAAATATCAGCAAATTGTGTTTTATTTATAACTAATGCCACAAAATGGCTCTAATATTAACGCTTGAGATCACAAAGCAAAGTACGTCAAATAAACTGAACGGATATACACTGAGTGAAAAATCAAGATAAAGAATGCCATTTTATAAATGACTTTTTAAACTGTTTGTCCGTCCCTTCTTCAAAATGAAAAATCACATTATAATTAACTAACCGAAATTACGCCCAACAGACATCAGTCAAAGCGCGTCATCGACAAAAAAATCTTAATCTGCATAACACATTGAGATGGGCCATTATTTAAACAATAACTAGAAAGGAGCGTGGTTCTTGAGCGTTTCCTTGCTAATTTATTCGTGTGGAGTTAGATCGAATTAGATCAAGTGCGTTTAGTCCGGCTTTGAATGTTGATATTTGTCGATTATTAGCATGAACTAACCTGAACTAACCAGAACACGAAAATGTAAATGTTCTTTTCTTTTAAAACGAACCACCTGAAATATCTCTTGATTTTGGGGGAAATAAGATTTGAAAAAAACACTTTTTGACAATTTTTTTAATTTCAATTTATTGATCCAATACAGGATATGTACACTAACTATACAGATTAAAAAAGGCGTATAAACCTACAATCTGGTAAAAAAGCAAACAGAATGACAGTAATGATAACAATGTTTTTTTATCAACCTTCTACCGAGCAAGACTGTCAAAAAACAAACAAAAGGAACATTATAAAATATGTAAAAATAGGTAATACAATTAAATATAAACAGGTTTACATTACAATCACCAATTTACATAATACACTATACGGGGTGTTATTTAATAAGTGTCCGATATTTTACAAGACGTATCCGCAGTTATATTTATAAGGTGAAAAGTTCATATAGGCATGGGTCCGCAAGCCCTTTATTTTTGAGATACAGGATGTTCAAAATTTATTTTTATTTTTGTTTTTCGTAAATAATTTTTAAAATAATGTCTATATTTGGACGAAAATTGGTAAAGTTCTTCCCAACATATTTCGTTTGGCTTAATGACTGCAATAAAACCCCTCACAAACTCGGCTTTCCCTTTCGCAGAGACGTATTAGCCCACATTTATTTTTAATGCCAGTTTATATTAACAATAGATATGTACATTCCTTGATCTGTTATCAAAGTTAATAAACTGTCTAATTAAGGTTTTCTAGAAACAACTTAATTATTAGGATATTTCTCAAAACTTTTTAGTTACAGGTACCTGTTTATATAGCTTATATAAATAGTAAACATAATATTTAAAATAGATTAGTACCTATCTATTTTGCTTTGAAACAGTGTCCAACAAGTTAATATTAGAAGTATGTGGATACCTTGGGAATCTTCAGCTAATGCGATATCTAGCTACCCTAAACATTCCAGGAAGCATTTATCTTCTGACGCCAAAGTGATTGTGAAAAATGTATATGAATCGTATTAAAGAGCGGCCACCCTAAAGTAATTGCCACTAAAAATACCAGTAAAATGACGAAAGTTCCATTATCGACGGTACGAGATATTATGCCAAAAGGATATTTTAAAAGAAAAGTTCGCAAAGATACCATTTTAATTATTGGTCCTTTATACAAGAATCTGGCTTAGTTACTGAACTTTTAACGGGACTTCTGTATTTTTTTGACACTTCAGCAAGTACGATTGGCATAGAAAGTATTTTCATCCGAGAATAATATTTTATTTGTTATGGTTTGGTCATTGTTAATTCGTTCCGACACTGCCACCTCGAGATCGCCAATAGTGATAATCTCACGTCTGCAACGCCATATCAAAATTCTTGAAAGATGGCCGCAAAGACTGGAAAATTCGTTTAAATGACGGAAAGTCACAGGCCATCTTTTTCTCGAAATCAACAGTTATAGTCCCAGAAAGCAGGATAAAACTCAATACCACATTTGTTAATTGGAACAAACGAATCAGGTTGAAGTTGCATAACATGCAATTTGGTATCATCATTTTTCTTATAAATTGCCATAGTAAAATCAACTTATAGTCTATCTTTAACTAATGCGAAGTAATAAATCAATCAAAACCGTCTTCTCCATGGGCGTACAAGATTCTTCGACATGTATAGATTTAAATAGGCCTGACTTTTTAAATTTGTGCAGAATTATCGACATTAAATTCAAGTTATGTCTTCAAATATATATTTCAATATTAAATTTTTTAAGCTTAAAATTATGTACAGCCTGGAATTTTATCAAAACTAATTGGAGTTTAGGTACTTATTCCGTTTCTGCTCTAATCATTTTATTCTTTTATTTTGTACCTAATCCTGCTTATCTGTTTGCTAATTATGTGGTTATTATGCCTTTATGGGTGCGTCTATTGGAACAATACACCTATTTATATCTATACATACCTACCTTGGGTGTTTGTTTCTCAGCGAAACTAGTCAAAGTGTGAAGTGTCAGTGTTTTTTAATTAAATATGGAGAATATTCAACAATTGCCTTAATTTTTAACTGTTACGATTCCATTAAAAGTAAGAATGCGGATTTGAGTGTTGACAATGCAGTGCGATTTACAGGAGATAAGCTTAACGCTGGGAAGACAACAATATGTAAACATTTAAAAGATAAAAAAAGTGTTGGCATCAAACCTTCAAAAACTTCTCCAGTACGACCAAAACTTGAGCTGGATGACATTTTAATGCAGAGAATAAGGCGAAAAGTTCATAGTTTCTTTTTAAGAACAGAAATTCCCACGCTGGACCTCAATCTCCTCAGTTCGAGAAGACCAGGAATACCCATTTATGTGTACAAATACACTTTGGAAATTATTAAAAAAAATTGGTTTTTGGTAGAAAAAACATAATAGGTAATCGATTTTAATAGACAGAAGCGATATCGTTTGTTGGAGAAGAAATTACTTAAGAAGCATCCGAAAAGCCAGAGAAGAAAACAAGAAATATTTTACCTAGACGAAACATGGCTAAATGAAGGCCACACTGTGACTAAATTTTGGCAGGATGAAAATATTAAAAGTTCAAGGCAAGCTTTTTTGGAAGGATTGCCCACAGGATTAAGACCGCCATCTGGAAAAGGACATCGACTTATCATAACCCATATTGGACGTTCTGAAGGATTCGTTAAAGGTGGTCTACTGATGTTCCAATCTTAAAATACAGGAGATTATCACGAAGATATGAATGCCGATGTCTTTGAAGAATGGTTCGAGCAAATGTTGGATCTTATACCAAAAGATGCAATACTTGTATAGGATAATGTAAGTTATCACTCTAGGCTGACGAAAAAATTACCGACAAGTGCGTGACGTAAAAGCGAAATAACAGAATGAGAAATAACAGAATGGCTAAGTTTAAGACAAATACAATTTCCATTAGATTCCTTAAAAAAGAAGTATTGGTAATAGCCAAATTATATAAAAATGCATTTAAAAAATATGTAGTCGATGAAATGGCAAAGTTACGAGGAATATCTGTGCTCAGACTCCTTCCTTACCACTGCGAATTAAACCCGATCAAACTTATATGGGCTCAAATAAAGACAGATATCGCCAGAAAAAACACGACTTATAAAATGGTGGATTTAAAAAGACTTTCTAGTGAAGCTATGGGTAAAATCAGTGCGAAAAAGTGTATCGATCATGTGATAGAAGGAGAAGTCAAAATTCTGCTTATTTTAAACGATGTTAATAAAATTTCATCTTCCGAATCGGACTACGATTAAGCCATAACGACAAAGTATTATTCGATTTTTGAAAATATGTACTTCGTTTGTAAGATTCTATATTATATTTTGTTTTTGTAATTGTATTATGTAAAATAGTACCACCCATTGTTATTTATTAGTTAATACGATTTTTTACATGTTTCATATGTTAGAAATACCTACGAATATAATAAAATACAATTTTAGGAGAATAGGCATGTTTAAGATTTTTAATTAAAAAACTTCCCCAATACACGCTCCTGGCTAAGAGATTTTCCCAATAACAATGGTAAATCCTCAAATATAACAATAGCTTGCGATAAGTTCAGATTGGACATACCCAAAGAGTGCTCATTATTTGGATCTGTTAATGTAAACACAATATATTCTAAGGGACGGTGTTTAAATCGTTCTTGATACCCGGTATGCGTCTTGCATATTTAAAGAATATTTATTACTTCGCGCCATTTAAAGATAGACTATAAGAACCAAAATCACTTTTTTACAAGGTCATAGTCAGGCCAGTTCTGAGTTATGGTATTGTAACGTAGAGCACAATAAATAAAACAAGTAGAAACAAGCGAAATAGTCATGATATTGAAATAAAAGGAACAACAAAATAACAGGAGTAAAAACACAAATGGCTTAAATGACTACAAGATGACTGATTAGTGCGACGAGGTTCGATATCTTCGTTGTTGTTACAATTATTAAATACAGGGTTCCCCATAATAGACTACCCATTTTATATTATTAATAAATTCCCTACGAGATAACTAAATAGGTTGTTCTCTGTGGGATTATCTTCTGTAGTCTTTGGGATTTAAGTAAATTATTAATCAAGTAGGCGTCTGTCACGAATAAATTTTAAATTAATAATTTCGTGGAACGTCATTTTTCTACGAGAAGTTTGTTAGTTTTCATCAATAATTATTTAATTTTTTTGCTTTGAGACATTATTTCAACATCCGTTTGAACTTTCATGGATTACTCAGTCCACCAACGTGTGTTTTGTGTAGAAACTTACATAAGAAGCAATTCAATAGAAGAAGTTAGGCGTGCATTCCGGCGTCAGTTTAATAACAACAATAGGGATCACGCGCCAAATCGTAAAACTGTTAAGTTATGGGTTCGTCATTGGCGTGAAAATGGTTCTGTACAAAATTTGAAGAAGCTTGGACGTCGAAGAACAGTTCGTACACCAGAAAATATTGAACGAGTTAGAATTGCGTTTACGAGAAGTCCTAAAAGGTCTGCTAATCGACAAACCCTTATCCTAGGAGTATCGAAGGGAAGCTTAGATCGAATTCTTTAAAGGGATTTAAAATTTCATCCCTATAAATACCAAATGGCACAGCACCTTAGCAATCAAGATAAAGAAGCAAGGTTCGCATTTTGTCAAAAATTTTTGGATTTACATTAAGGAGCAATTCACAGTCTCCTAATGACCGACGAAGCAAATTTTTATTTGAACGGCATGGTCAATAAACAGAATTTTAGATACTGGTCAAATGAAAATCCTCGTGAAATCTTTACACAGAACCTCCATAATCCAAAAGTTGTTGTGTGGTGTGGAGTAGGATCTTTTGGTATTATTGGCCCTTATTTTTTTGAGGATGAAAATAACCGCGCTGTAACAGTAACATCCGAGCGCTACGTTAATATGCTAGCGACATTTCTCATTCCAGAATTAAATAGACGAGGATTACTAAACAATGCCTTACTATTCCAACAAGATGGGGCAACAGCTCATACCGCCAGAAACTCAATGAGGGTCCTGCGAGAAATGTTTAATGGCCGACTCATTTCTCGATTCGGAGATTTGCCTTGACCTTCGAGGTCCCCCGACTTAACGGCACCCGATTTTTTCCTGTCGGGATATTTAAAAGCCAAAGTGTTTGCGAGTCGTCCAGGTACAATCGAGGAACTGAAAGTCAAAATTCGTGAAGAAGTTAAAGGAATAGACGAAGGTTTGCTACGCCGTGTAATGAACCACTTTTTATCTAATATTGAAAAATGTGTTGAAGTTGGTGGGGGTCATTTAGAAGACGTGATTTTTAAAAGTTAGAATTAAATTAGCCAAATATTTATAAGTTATCATAAATCCCAAAGAGTTAGCTGTAATTTAGTAAAATAAAAAGTTTGTTTTGTTAACTAAAAAAATTTTAATTCAAATATTAAAATGGGTAGTCAATTATGGGGAACCCTGTATAAAAGTTCTAGGATAAACAAAAGTACAAAGTTGGATATACAGGATGCGCCACAAATGCGGGACATCATAAATAATTTTGTTTTTAAGTGATGCCACCCATTCTTTTTATTTATTCGAATTCGGCATACAATTTTACATATGATACACTATTCTTTTTTGGCGATTTTGTCTAAAACTTTCTCGGAAGACATCATATTGGATAAATAAACCTTATAGCTATCTGGAAATATTCTGTGGAAACACAACATCAATAGCATATACGAGGTATTTTTTAAATCTGTACAAATGTAGCAATTTTTAAATAAATATTACTCGATTTTTTTAAATGAACCCCCCTGTATATTATTATGTCACTTTACAGATAATTTCAACCACTTTACTTTCGAGATTTCTAATAATGGAGATAATTTTGGAAACTTCAGCTGATTAGTGGTTCGATTCTCTTCGACGTTCAGCGGCAAAATTGTCGACCTCACTTCTTATGCCAACCAAAGTAATTAAATTATGATTAAAAAATTGCAGAAACAGAAATGCCATTGAGCGTCCAATCTAAACTGACTTTTAATGATATTGTACCTTACAAAATAGACTAGTAGGCTTGATGCATAACAAATAAAAGTGTATAACAATACCAGTTACCCAACAAACCGGACAAACAGATACACAATAGTAAAATTGGAAAGTTTTTTTAATGTTAATAGTGATATAACACATATAGCCAATTCAATCTCACGTGTTTAAATAATTATTAAAATATAATTAAATTCATTAGTAATGGCAAGGCTGGGCTCTGACTTGTATTTTTTGTGTTGTGTTCTACTAAATAAAAAACAGGAAAGCGCCATGACTGGCGGTATTTTTGTTTTTTTTTCGTGGCTTTAATGTTGACCGAATGCCTATACGGTAATATCCCAGATAACTGGGGTAATATTAAAATGTGTAAATTTATATTTAGATGTCTTAATAAACTGTACCAGTCAACAAAATGTAAAATTTGCAGTTGTTTTTGACTTTAAGACGAGTTTAAGTAGCGAACACAGCGTAATTGTAGTGATTAGTATGGTCAACTCATCATTTAGTAGTTTAGTTTGTCATGTTTTTTTGTTAAATTACAAATATATACAGGGTGAGTTTTTTAAAGTGTTATAAGGCGATATCTCGCAAACGGTTTAAAATATTTTTTTGGAATTTTAACGAGACAATAGTAAGATGGGGGGACATATTTAACTGGTTAAAAAAATGGAATTATTTTAACCCTTAACCACCCCGGTATGTGACACCTATGACTAAATTTTTGAAATTCAGAATTCAGGAACTGATTTATCGTTAAAAGTTTAAAACCAGACCTAATTTCAAAATTTAATTATGAACGGACTCGAAAATGTTAAAAAAAAACGATTTTTAGGGTTCCCCATTCGAGGGAGTCCCTATGAAAAAATTGTATTATTTTTAGCCGGAGAATATGGTGGTAAAGTATTGCCCCTTAATTTTGGGACACCCTGTATAACAAATTAACAACAACAATTGTTTCTGTAAATGTCCTCATTCAAATCTAGCCAAAGTCAGGAGTTATGCTCCATTCCACAATAATTCGTTGATTTCCCGACCGCATAAAAATTTTAACCCAACCATAAATAAGAACCTTTTGAAAGACTACAGGTCCTGATAACCTACTAAGTTCAATAGTTTAGGTTAGCTATTTTCAACAAAACAACAAATATAAAATAATAGGTAAGTATCTTTATTTTAATCATGTAATTGAATAGCTGTTAATATTTATACAAAAATACTAATCTACAATATTATAATATCATCTATGCCTAAACTAATTATTAAGGGCCTTACGTTACTATTAATTATGTAATTATATTGGTATATTAGGTAGGTTAATGGCAAATTGCAGGTGTTCAATATAAAGCAGAGTCTTTTCATCTTAGTTCATCAGTCGTTTGGTGTTTGTCAAGCTGTGCGTTAAAGGTATTTTCGTGTGTGTTATCGAGCATCCAAAATATGTCAGATCTGTGTGAAACTTCAGATAATATTGCTTCCGGAAGTTATGGTGTAACGAAGAAAAAACATTTATCACTTGATGCCAAAAACATCATAAAGAACGTTTACTGTACCATTTTAGAAAAAGGGTATGACCGGCGTGCAAGTTTTAGTGAAACGAGTATTTTGACCAAAGTTGCACTAACGACAGTAAAAGATATAGTGACTAAACCCATCCAGCCAAGGAAAAAACGGTGTGACAGCGGAAAATTGAGAAGCATCGAAGAAGCTGATAAAGACTTGATTCGGAGGAAAATTTATGACATGTACAGTAAACAAATAGTCCCAACAATAGATACGCTAAAAAAGGTACTTACAGCAGAAGAACCGACATTTCATGTAGCAGCACAAGCCTTTGGAGAATAGTAAAAGCAATAGGTTTTAAATATCGTACCATTAACAAACGACAAGTACTAATGGAATCGCAGCGTTTACAAGTATGGCGTAGAGATTATTTGAATCTTATCAGACAATATACAGAAGAAAATCGTTCAATTATATACTTGGACGAAACTTGGTTTGATACCCACGACGCTCCTAAAAAAGGTTGGAGCGATTCAACAATCTAATGTCAAACTAAAGCTCCTTCAAACAAAGGACAAAGAATTACGATATTACATGCAGGTTCAGAAAATGGATTTATTCCGAACGCTCTATTTTTATCTGCGAAGAAAATTGCCAATTCATCTTTGGATTACCATCAAGACACGGATGCTACATTGTTTGAAGATTGATTTCAGAATCATCTGCTTTCGAATGTGCCCAAAAATAGTATTATTGTGATGGACAACGCTAGTTACCACAGTCGCCAACTAAGTAAAGTGCCGAATTCAAATAATACAAAAGTGGAAATTCAAAACTATATGATGAAAAATAATATATGTTTCGAGGAAACCTATACAAAAAGGACCTTTTAAATGTTTTAAAGACATTCAATATTAAAAAAGAATATATCTCTCGACAATCTCGCAAGTGCTAATGGTCACACAGTTTTACGCCTCCCTCCGTATTACTGTATTTTTAACCCAATAGAACATATATGGAGCCAGTTAAAGACGATGATTAGAAGAGAAAACACACCCCCTACACTAAGTAGTTCTGTTATAGAATTAACTAAAAAATATGTAAATCATATCCCAGTAGAAAGTTGGAAAAATTCTGTGAGACACGTGATCCAAGTCGAAGATTCCTATAACATAATTAATAGTAACGTAAGGCCCTTAATAATTGGTTTAGGCATAGATGAAGACGATAGTGATAGTGAAACAGAGCTAAATATAGAGTAGGTTTAGTTAAATATTGTATTATTATAATATTGTAGATTAGTATTTTTGTATAAATATTAATAGCTATTTAATTACATGATTAAAATAAATATACTTACCTATTATTTTATATTTGTTGCTTTGTTGAAAATAACTTACCTAAACTATTGAGATTAGTAGGTAATCAGGACCTGTACCCTTTCAAAAGATCCGGTGGCTACACAATAGATATTTGTCAGGCAGCTTATTTATGGTTGGGATTACGACTGAGGGTTGCCATTTAAATTTTATTGCGGTCGAGAAATCAACGAATTATTGTGGAATGGATCATACTCGAGTAGCATGATTTTCACTTATTGTATTCTTAATAATATAATTATTCAACATAATCAAGTTTTTGATTTTTTTTTGTGCTGACTAAATATACCCTCAAAGGTCTCAATAAATTGACCTTGATCGTTATTATACCTATTTGTACACAAATCCAACCCAGGTCATAATCTGGATTGGATTTACATACCTCTTTATCTTTAATGCAATTTTTTACATAAGGGTAGTTACAAGAATTTTGGCCAATTCGAGCTGTGCAACATCAATGTTTTTTTTTATGATATATTGAACTTATAATTTTATTTTTTACATAAGTTATTATATGTTTACCCATTGCCGTATGTAGCCATGAAACAAACTAAGAAACTGAATTGGTAGAAGTAAGAATGTGTTCTATTACAGGGTAAATTGTCATTTCCGCAACAATGGTAAATTATGAATGGATTTAACAAAACAAGACAGTTATCTCAATACTTTTTTAACATAAAATGTAGTAAATACTTTATTCTTGAAATATTTAAGAGTTATTCATAAATTTTACACTTTACATATTACCAACGTTAAAAAAATTGTAAGTAATTTTAAAAAAATTGGGAATTTAATACATCTACTCTACATGTATACGCTATTATGCTGATTCTGTATGTCGCTAATTTTTTACCTTCATTGGGATATGCGTACAATTTGATTTTGACAATTAGTTTAATTATTTACTAAGAGTATACTCTTAAATTTTGTCTATTTATCGTGTTGCAGAAAAGACAAAAATGTTGCTGAAATGACAATTTTATGAAATTAATCAAAAACACAGTATATATAAAGCAATTTATTGCAACAAGAAACAAACTACATACTACAACAAGTCGTCTAGATCTTTAAAATTTAATACGAAGAAAATATTGGGCCTTGTGGTGGAAACTGGCTGTGGAGCAGAATTAAGTCTGCATAATATGTCATTCATAAACACAGTTTGGTTGTCTGCGACCTTTGGCCAATAAAATTTATTTTTTCGTGAACGCGCCATAAATGTTATTTCCAATTAAAATAAATGTGAAAGTTGTTATAATAAATAAAAATACTGGCAAGGTACGTTCTTACCGGGAAACCATTTTTCTTCATAAATGACTGCCACCCAATCATCAATCCCAATATTATTTTTGTCCTTGCCGAATACTTGGGGAATCACATCTATAGCTAGGTTGCAACGAATACTGCCAGCCCCCACAGAATAATGGTTACAAACTTCTAGACACTCAAAGCAAGTTAATTCTTTTAGGTAAAGGAAACCTTTATCTATCTTCCACGTCACTTGGTGAAGTTTTGTAATATTCGGAATCTTCTTAACCCTTTCCGGCACACAGTTCTTAAATTACGTTGCGCTATCCTCCATTGTTTTCTCTTAAGTTTTTGATCATTCTTATGCAGTTCTGATATCGATTTAACCAATTTGTCTTCCTTCTTTTTTTGGTACCTTTGCTTGTCCTTTTCGCGTATTATTATATTTTGACGCCAGGAGTCTGTCGTCAAACGTTGTACACGTATTTTCCGGACACCCTGTACATATATATAGATATATATATATATTTGTACATTTTTATCATTTCCGCAACGTATTGTCATTTCCGCAACATATCTCATGTTGCTGAAATGACCGTTGCGGAAATGACAAAATCCGAGTTTTAAACATATTAAAATTAAGAACTTCAAATGAATAACAAAAATTTGAGGTTAGAATAGTAGGACATGATCACTTTATCAAATTATTAACACACCCCGCTTTTATAGTAAAAGACTTTTTCTTACCTAGTGTTGCAGAATTGACACACAATAAAAATACACTTCGAATTTACGACTTTAACATAAAATTATAAAAAACTGTGAAAGTTATAAGCAACCGTCTAGTCGCCACGAGTTTCGGCATAGAAAGAAGGTTAGATTACATCAAAATTTTATGTCGCAAACTACTTGTAGGGAACCACACATACTTATTGGGGATCCACTGCAGGAATAACCGGTTTTCTAGGGACATACTTTAGTTAGCGTTTACTAATTTAAGAAAAAGACTTACATAAGTTTATTTATGATATTTTAATACATACAGGTTTTCACTTGACCAATCGTCAAGGAAAGTGGATATAAGATCTTAAATTAGACAAGTTGTGGTTAATTAAATAAGAATTTTTCATTGGGGGACATGTTGCGGAAATGACATTCGTAGTGTATAAATAATTTTGGTAGTCTTATCTTGTTAAAAATTGGCAATCTAAGATTTTTTAATAGTAAAATGAACGGTCTCTTATACCTTACATTCAAATCCAATGGTACCTGAATGATCCGAATGCGGATAAAAAGCTAGGGACATGTTTTGGCCAAAATTCTTGTAACTACCCATAAATGGATACTCCTCCACTCTAAAATTCTCACCATGTTTGGCGAGATTAGGGGAAGTTGTCACTTCAGAAATTCTTTCTGTTCTGGTCTAACCTCGTAGGCAAATATTTTGTTAAAAATAACCTCGGGCTTAAAAATTTATTTCTTTATTCAATCAGATAGAGAAGTGTAGGCCCTAGACTCTTCTCGTGGTCTGGCAATCTTAGAGGTAGCGGCAAATTAGAATGATACACTATAAGACCTTGCAAACTTATACATAACATTAAGAATTGTCAACAAAGTATAATAATATGTATCTATAATTATCGTGAGTAACTGTAGAAACAACAAGTATTAAAAGAAATGTCTTCGATGGATCATATTTCTCTTAATTCAACAGATTCAGGCTGAAAAAGTCTTTTCCTGTGCAAAGCGTTGTAGCTTCATAGATATGCTTGGTTTATTATAGAAATTAATACGTAAAACCTATAAATACATTGAAATATTACTAGGCAAGACATGCCATAAATTATTAAATTAATTCTCTATCTACATTTCCAGTTTGTATGCCCTAATTGACATATTATTATTATTAAAATCACAATATAGGGTGTCCCACGCCATGACGCTGGCAATGATTTGAACACGTTTTTCGATATTTACATTTTTTACTCGTTAAAATTCCTGTTTAATGGAAATGCCTATGTCGGACACATATTATGAAGATATATATTTTTATAATAATATGAACGTTTGTTTTGGTTTTAGTCAGAACATGTCGTGCATAAGCCTTTAATTTATGGGTAGCAGTAATTTAACAGACCAAATTTGAAATCATTGAAAAAACTCACTGAATGCCCTTAAATAAAGCCTGTCCAGAGATATAAGAAAGTTACATTTTGCCTTTGAATGGGATTATTCAAGGGTGGCCATAAACAAACAATGAATGAATGAATAAATGCAGGTAAATTATGGTCCGTACTTAAAAATGTCTGAAAGTAAACTGCAAATCCGGAAGACGTAATTTCATTATTAAAGTAATAGTTTGGTGATTTTAAACCGATTTTTACCTGATTCAAAATGAGAGGGTTAATCCCATAAAACAAATTATGTTTTAAAGACTGTAGATATAGACACACTAGTTAGTTTTAAGCTTAGTTATTATTCTTACTTCGTGTGTAATACAGCGTTTGTTTAATCGTGTGTGAGTCATGGAAAATATGTGCGAGCCCAATGTATCTCAGGAGATAACCCTGTCGAAACTAAGGAAGTTATAAACAATGTTTATTCAACTCTCATTGAACGTGCGGTCAGCAAGCAAGCAGCGTTAGAAGAAACGGCCACATTAACAAAAATTCCAACATCAACTGTATGGAAAATTGTGAATAATCCCATTTTAGCGAGGAAAAAAAGAACCGATACTGGCATTTTCTCGAAGGTAGATGATCCTATATCCATATAAACAATATAGCACCAATAATAATTAGAACAGATGAGAATAGCGATAGTGATATTGATATATTAAGTGAATCATTATTGTAAGTACCGAATAATTTGTATATTTTTGTAATTATAAATATAATTTTTAATAATAAAATAACTTGTAATTTCACATTTAAACATAAATAAAATATTATCTAATGTCTTACTTATTTTTATCACAAACCATGATTAAATTCTAAGCAAAATACAGACCTGTTCGGCCACATTTCAATTTTACAGCTGACCCGGATCTTTCCTAATAGGGATCAGTTAGTCACTTTCTTATATCTCTGAACAGACTTTACCTATAGTAACGTTGGTTGAAAGATTTTACTCTTTCAATTCGAATTCAGGTAGAAACATTCAACATTTTTACTCGTTAAAATGACTGATTAGTCGTTCATAGTGCATAGAATCACCCACATAAAGCATTTGGGCAGAAATAAGTGCGTTCCGCAGTATTATTAGCTCCGGTTGAATATGCCTTGACAAACAGAACTCTTCGAAAACAACAATGTTACATTTGCTTGCGCTTTATTTCTTTGTGGAGGCCCCTGAACTTTAGCCTCAGCCCCTTTTACCATCTACTAAATCAGGCCTTTAGTAAACAACAATAAACAACTAGATTTTTGTACATACCAATTTTCATGTTTTCTACATTTGGCTCTGCGATGTTCAAACCACATCTAGAAAGTAAAGAAACAATAAATATTATATTCATACACTAATTAAGTAGGTGATTAATAACCATTTAAGGTAAAAAAATTGTGGATGTACCCATTGAAACAAACAGGATGAATATTCCTATTTGAAACTAAGTCTCATTTTTTGTGGGTTTTTCACTTAAAACTCCCTATATCTGGAAAGCAAATGGATATATTTTGATTTCGCAATATCAGATAATAGTCTACGAAAGTGGCTCCATACACTAACCAAGTAAAAGTAGATATATTACTGATTTGCGGTGAATGCGGGTCAAATGCCAGATAATCCTAAATCTTCACTAGACAAAATCAAAGAAAATGCTGGTGTTTCCATAAGCTCTTCATGGATAAACCAAATTAATTCAGGGGATCCCCCACAAAGACTGGAATTATTAGCAAGATTTTCAGAATTGTATTGCCGAATTGTAAATATCTTGTCCAACATCTTATGGAGCGACGAAAGTCGCTTTCATAATAATGGAATCTTGATTCGATGTAATTGTCGCTATTGGTTCCACAATCATCCTCATCAGATTAGAGAAGGAGGAAATCAAAGCGTTTTTGGAATTAATGTTTGGTGCGGTTTATTCACTGGATATCCCTTTGATCCTTATTTTTACGAAGGCACTTTACCTGGATAACGTTATTTATATTGTCTTCAAGTCATACTTGCAAAACTGTATTTGAATCGTTAAGGACCATGTGGACATACAGTAAGTGACGTCTGCTTCAAATCCGTCCATATTGTTTTAATAAAACATAAATATCACCCTTTCAAAATACGCATGTAGTTCAAGAGTTATCAGAAGATGATTATGAGCGAAGAAAATTTTGTGATATTATGATGTCAAGGTTTGACCAGAATAACCAGTTTTTCAAATTTGTAGTATTTTCGGACGAAGCAACATTTATGTTAAATGGTAAAGTCAATAGACACAGCTGTAGGTTTTGGGCAAATGAAAATCCCCACTGGATGAGAGAAGGTCATATACAACGCCCTGGAAAATTGAATATGTGAGCTGGGCTTCTCGGTAACCAGAAGATCGGTCCATTTTTTATTGATATAAATTTGATATCAGAACTTTTCCTTGAGCCCTTGGAACCGCAAATAGTGCCTATTATACGAAATGTGATGGGTCTAAATTATGCAAGTACATTCTTCCAACAGGACGGAGCTCCTCCCCCTTTTGGTCGAATCGTGCGCGAATTTTTGAACAACACTTTTCCGAATAGGTGGATCGGTAGAGGGGTTACAATCGAGTGGCCACCGAGGTCCCCTGATTTGTCGCCTAACGACTACTTTTTATGGGGACACTTGAAGAACAGAGTTTATACCACAGAACCTCAAGATTTGGCCGATTTGCAGCGTCGAATTTCGGACGAATTTGAATTAATAACGCCAGAAATGATTTACAACACAATTGAAATATTCTATTTTCAATTAGCACACTGTCAAGCTGTACAGGGAAAACAGTTTGAACATTTAATATAAAAAATATATTTTTTCTAAATTGTGGATACTCGTTATTTCGAAAACTACTGATATTAGGAACAAAGTATGTTATACCAAAAGTGTAACAAATTTAAAGTAAAAACTATTAATTAAAAAATATACCGGGTATTAAATTTAAAAATATAAAAGTCGTTCAAATTCCAGACAAACTGAAAAGCTGGCAACAACGCCAATATCGTCACTCGGTGCGTTAGATCCTCTTACATGGGTGTACCAAATTTAGTTTAAATCGGCCAATAAATTGTGATGTTATTAAGCCGTTTCCAGACTTTATACACACACTGTATATACTCCAAGTACAAAATTTCAGTCAGTGAATTCCAGTGGCTTGTGCATTTTGAAAAATAATAAATTATGAAATTTCCTCGGAAAGTCATATAATTTTTTATAAATAAAATTTATTTCATCAACCCTTAAAACCTGATCCTATAAAACGACGACCTTTTTCACTAGGATTTCTTAGTCTTTGCGAAAATTCATCCATAAATACCTGCCACATCGTGCACGTCTTAACCAAACAAAGAATGTAGTCAATTCAACTGCGAAATTCACGGTACTTTTACTGTACGTTTAAAAGAATGGTAACCTCTGTTACCCGGCACACGTCCCCAAAATATCCCTTATTTTAACAATTGAACATCACTTTGCCTGACACGCATGTCAGATCAAAACGTGCTGTTATTTTTTAAGCCACATGGAGAATCTGCCTACTTTAAAGTCTAACAGGGCACTGATTCGTTTATGGTGCTACAGCGCTCTAGTCTGGGAGGTCCACCAACTACATGTGGTCACGTGGACCCTCTTGACCAACCAACGAGAAGCGACCGTTGAAACATTCAAGTGATGTTTCCGTTAGCGTTTAAAACATCACAGAACTAAATTTACATATTCTTGAAGCCGGAAACGTATTGCAAGCTACCGGTTAACGGTTTAATTTATTTTTATTACTTTAATTGTTAGACACCGTGTTTCCCAAACACTATACATTTACACAAAACAATGTGAACGATCCATTTACTACAAAAACTGAAAAAAAGTTCACAAAATCTATCGAGAAACTAAATTAATCAAGCAGTGCGAAAACCCTGCCGGCACGCCTATTCTCAAATCTTTTAAGTTGACACTGACAGATATTATGGACTTTAGGTATAACTTACTGAAAACAACTATTCAGCTGCTTAATGGGTGGTAAATTATTTCATTTCCTATACTGATTATTCTCGCACATAAATTATTTATTTGTGATACGAGGCTTATTGGTTTGTAGTCTTGTATCATAATTGTTATTAAATAAACATATAAAAAATCATGTTTCTTTTATGCAAATTCGCTCAAGCAACGTGAAGTACTTATAATTATAGTTATTTAATACTAAAGGCGCCATGCATTTTAATGTGCTGCAAGGCGTATTCGAACCACATTCTAGGTTTATATTATTGACCTTGTGATCAAAGTAGGTCTAAGAGGTAGGCATATCCCTTGTCCGTTAGGTAATGGCAAATATTGAATAATTCTAGTAGGGCTTCCCCATGATAAAGATAAATCATTTGAAAACATTAAGTGATCTGTGAATGTCAAACTGGGTTAAGTCAAGACAGAATATTCGACAGAAGAAATTATCTAAGCCTGTATATGATGTTTCGTTCATTTCCTCTGCAGTTTCACTGCACACAAAAAAATCTAATTTCAAAGAGAACATACTGCTATTTTTATAGCAATATATTTACATTGAAAATAATAAACAATACTTTAAGCCTAGAACTCGATTCAGTCTAAATATACGTTAGTATTAAAAAATATAATTAAACAAATTATAAATTATATATATAAAATAAATCTACTTTATTATTATTTCAAGTATTGCAGCTTTAGTAAATATGAAATCTAACTAGGATAGCTTCAAAAATAGAATATAAGAGTAGTTTTAGAATAAGCATAAAAACAACCAACATGCTAAATTGAAGATATGTCATAAAATTATAATTATTTTAAAGATATTTCTTGTACAATATGATCATTTTAAAAAATAGTGAAAATTTCTAGTGTCTAGAAAGTAGTTTTACTGAAATGTTTACAATTCTCGCGACAGTTCGTCTTACTTTGATGATATCGATACTATATTCCTTGATTGAAGTGGAGGAGTTCGAGCGACGCTGCGTACAGACGGGTCATTTAGTTTAATTGCATTTTTTAAGAACGTTTCTTTGTGTAGTGCATTGTATCTACTGTTTGTTTAATTTATTCATGGAATATGGAACCATTACTTCGAAAGTGAAATTTTTCAGACGAAGTTATTAAATCATTTTCAATTTAAAAATCCCTTTTATTAGTTTTGAAACACACTTTTTGTTTCTTTTATGATAGAGTATTGATATTTTAAATATGCAGCCAATTTTAATAAGAATCAAATTATTACTGGTAAAACCATAAAGTATATTCGATTTGATATTAACTTATTATTACAACAAAAACATTGACTCTGACTATAAGTATACGTTCATTAACGCTGAGATTAATTTAATTTCAGACCTTACATATATTAATACTGATTTGATGTCAAATTTGTATTCAACTGACTATATGAAATATCACAGTGAATATAAATTTTGAGAATTAACTATCTTTAATATGTGATTAAGGGTGTTGTTGTCATTTTGTATGCTTATGGAGGGAATGGAAGTAAAAGTACTGGAAGACGACGCCGTTAGAAGGCTTCTGGCAATTCTCTTCTTATTTTCCACTGAGTTCTCAATGTATTCTTCTGCAAATATTGAGGACTTCCATTCACCGTGTCTTTTGATAGTTCTCAGGCTCGCACCAGAGACGATATGCCTTGGGCATTATCTACTATAGATTTCTTTTATTCACCCTCTTGTCGTTATAACTGACGTTTTATAATAACCCCTTTTTGATTGTCGTTTTGATTTTTAAATAACCTCTTCTTAGGCATAGCGTGCCTAAAAGTAATTATTTACAATTAAAAACTAAACACAGACTATAATTTTACCTATTTATTATAAATATTAAAAGTACAGTTACTTATATTATTAAAATTAATGCTTGGGTAACCTAAAACAGTACGTTGAGATGTTTCTCTTTGTAAAATAGATGAGGAATTTGAACTAGAAATAGAAAATGAATCTGCAACAGCAATATCAATTAAACCCATGCCACTAGTAGAGCTGGCAGAACATTCTGATTCATTAGATTTAACACGTTTGTTGTTAGCGTTCAAAGATTTTTCACCAAGAATTTTTTCGGAAATTTTTCTTTTGTTTTCTAAAGAACCGTCTATATACCCCTCACCGCCAACCTCCATGGCGCTTTAGCATCAATATATCCGCTCCAGAGTCCGCTAAAAAAAATGCTGAAGATCTTCGAAAGCAGTGGCCTGTATATTCATTTGCCTTTGGAAGCCCCAAGAACTCAGCAATTTTCTTTGGTGTTGCTCCAATGGTATTAATGCCCACTGGAAGTCTGGAACATTTGGAGTTTCTGTACGTGATAAAAAAATCTTTTTTGGGTTATGTGTGCTGGACGTAATTGGGCGTACTTTCGGACAATATTTAAGAAGTTGATGTCGTCAATAGAGCCTTCGCTAATTACAAAGCTTCTTTCAACAATTGTTTCAGTTTAAAGAAATAGTCCATTCTCGAAGTGGAGTTGAAATATAGGGAAGAGGGGAAAAAAAGTCAAAAAGTCTTTCTCCACTTTAAAATTAAATTGTCTCTACATGTTTCGAAGGTAGTAACCTTCATCTTCAGGAGACCAAAGTAGTGCTGCAGTTATTATTAGCAGTAGAGAGAAAACTGTTGGTGGAAAATGACGTTGATGGAGCTTTTTTTATTTAAAAATATTTTGACAAGATATTAAAAATTGAATGTAATCAGCATACTAAAATTGTAAATGAAAGTGGAATGTTATATTTAATTCAAAGTTTCTGAAAAGACACTGTCAATCTGTGGTCGAATTTAAAAAGGGGAAGATATTCGTTATTTGAAAATCATAAGTCAGGATATATAAAAAGGATCTTTTAGACATTCTAGGTCTTGTTAGGAGAAAGACTTTTTGACTTTTTTTCCCCTCTTCCCTATTTGTTTTAGTGTTTGGAATGGTTATTTTAATTAAAGACTCCGAGATTTCGCTATTATTCATCTTTTAATATGTGAGTTCTTCTCTGCGATATGCTCCAGAGATTCCCACAATAAGAATCACTTTGTCCAATAAATAGTTCTTATCGTCTGCTTCTTTGATAAATGCTTCTATTTGTTTCTTAAAAAAAACTTTCGACTTTTTGGGCTTAGATTTCCTTTTCAAAAATGCGATTAGGTTTGTAAATGTCTTTATATCAACATTTTTATTTAAATAAACCATCGTTCAAAGCATTGAGTAAGTACTCCACAAAGTTCATGGCTTATAGGTATCGGATAATCGTGAAAAATATGCCAAAACGACTTTTTCTGATAAGTTTTTTACCTTTTTTTCTCCACACCAGTTTTTGAATTTTTCGTATGTGCCCTCACACAAACTCCTTGATTAATATTTGCCGCAGTTTTTGACAAAAAAATTCTTTCGAATTTTTTTTTGACAAGTGTCAATTTTCTTGACATGAAAGGTGTAAATGAAACACAGGTCATAAAATGTTTGATAAAATAAATTAAGTTTTTTTTAAATCGACCGGAAAGCAACCACTTTCTACTCAATTTTTTAACCGGAAAATGTCATTTTATCGGTCTAGACCAGAAAGTCATAAAAGAGGGACCGGTAAAGTACTTTACCGGTCCCTCTTTTTACTTTACCGGGCCCTTTTTTTACATTCCGATCAATATTTGAGAAAACGAACCAAACCCATAATAAGTAGGCTTTGACTTGATTGTTTCTTTCATGGCGTTTCATGGCAACGAACTGTCAAATTTGATACTGCTTATTAAAAATTGTGTTTAAAAGTTAAAAGTTAGATTATATTATGGAAATGAATGTGGATGAAGGTGAAATTCCTCTTGAAATAACTGAAGCGGCTGCTAGAGCTACTCACGATTTGTTGCCGCATAAGTCCAGGGACAAGTATGAAAAAACGTTTGCCGTTTTCAAATGTTGGTGTAAAGAAAAAAATTGTACTTTTAACATAACAGTTCAAAAATAGATATTATTAATTATTAGAATAATTCTAATTTTAATTATTTATTAAGTACCTATTATCAAATAATATTTATTATAACTATTATAAATAAAAAAAATTCCTGACTATAGAGTTTTCAATCTGTTTAAAACTATATTAATGTAGTAAGCCATTATCTAAATTTTCTTGTACGCCACTGGTCTTGCGTCGATTTAAAAAAAAATATTGTACGTTACACAACCGGAAAGTACGTTTACAGGACTCGCAGGCTTCCAGGACTCGCCTGGCGGCTCGCCCTGGAAATTGCCTGCTTCGTCCTGTAAAATAGTACTTTCCGGTCTTGTAACGTAATATACTATTTTTATTATAAAATGCCCGTAGAAAAAATATTCTATATCATTCGTTAGAAAACAATGTATTTTAGTCAATCTGACGTGTTGTACAACTCGGCTTCACCTCGTAGGACAATTTTCACGTCGCGTGCCTAAAAGACCCTTATTTCGTAACTTGTTGTATAAATAGCTATTATGCCATTGCTTAATAAGATAGGTTTTAAAAAAACCATGCAGTTTTCGCGTAAATCGACTTGAGCAACGGCAGTATTTATAAATGTTCTAGAATATCACAGGCGCCAATTTGCGCAATATTTTGCATCGGATAGTTATAAATTATTTCCATAAGGAATTATTAATGGTTTGTTTAATCTTATAAATTGACCTTGTGGTTTGTATATTTAAATGTGAACAGGATAAAGGATTTTTTATGCACGGCATAGGAGCTCTTGTTTTGATGTACGGAAAAAATAATGATTTCTATTATTTAAAATACACGAATGAGCTCCAAGGTTATTATTATAAGTCACAATATATCTCTAGGGCATTTTCGCTTAGAAAATCTATAAAACATGTCTGGGTATATACGTTCAAATAAAAAATTCCTTAATTAAACAATCAAATTCATGATAATTTATTTATGTGATGCTTATCTGTTAAATCTGATACTGTGATAAATTTATTAAATTGGACACCATTAAAATGTTGGGATTAAGGAAATATTTATACTAAAAGATGACCAACATTCTTTAAATGGCGATATTTAAGAAAAGGTGTGGGTAAATTAAAGCTCATTGCTATAAGAATCGGGAAAATTTCAATTTTCCGCACTGATTTTAGTGTTACAACATGTTCTATTTATTAGTAAATATTTGTCAGGGAAAATTGTGTGTATTTAGATTTCACAAATAGCCAGGCTGTTTATACAAGGGAAAATTGTTAGCATAGGTTTATAATTTTATATTAGGGATCTTCCTTGTCTTCTAAGTCAGGCTTAATGCCTTTAACTTCTATTCAATGATCTGTAGCGTTATGGGCCGAACTTCACATAAAAATTTGGTTTGGGCAATGCCCTAAGTATTGTTGTTTGAGAGTGCGTTAATTTTGCTTAATGTTATCACACTATTTCTTCTCGAAATTGGTTTCCTTGTTTAAAATATTATTATATTTCGTCGAGCCCTCCAGCTCAGTGCCTCTCAACTATAACTGGAGGTAGCCAATTCTTAGGGTACTTATAAGTGGAGCCTGGCGGAGAATGTATGTGTGTTTGTCTAATAAGTGGGTTAGTGGTAATGTCCGTTCGTCTGTAGTAGTTTGTAATAATTTTATTGTAAAATTCTATTAAAGTTGGAATCTCAAAATCTCTATGTAACACCCTATTCACAGCATACCTCGGAGCGTCCGCAATGATTTTTAAAGCTTTGTTCTGAAATATCTGGAATCTGTTATGCTCAGTCCTGCTTATCATGCACCATGTTGGCACACCATAAGTCAGGACCGGCCTGACCAAAGTCTTGTATAAGTTTACTTTAGTTCTATATCCTATTTTACTCTTTTTATTTAAAAGACAGTAAATAGAACCTAGCTGCTTTCCAGCCTTTTTAAGTCGTGTATCGGAATTTTTCTTCCAGTTCAATCTTTGATCAAAAATTAGACCCAGATACTTGACTTCTTGAACCCAATTTACTTGTATGCCGTTCACCCTTAGAAGGGTCTCGGGCCTTCTCACCGTGCTTTTCGAAAAGAAAATGGCTTTCGTCTTGGCGGGATTCAGACGAATCTTCCAGTCCGAAAGCCATTTTTCTAACGATTTAATGTGTCCTTATATTTATTTATATTATGATTCTAGTAAGTTTATTACAAACAAAAACACCTACATATTTAATATCTGCATGTGTTTTTGTGTACTGGAAGTATTGTAGTAGATCCATAGATTTCATTACCTACAATAAACAAATTTGCACGAACTAAGACCTTGGAAGGTTGCAAATTACACTGCACTGAATATTAAGGTTAACATAGCGTAAGAGCCAAATTCAGAAGTCAAAAACTCAAAACAGTCTCCCAAATATCAAACGTTAATTGTCAAATATGTATTGGGCACACTTTTTACTAAAAACTTTAGGTATTTTTATATTACGTATTTTAACAGGTAACAGATTAAATAGTTTGGGTCCGACGTAGAATTGATTTCATGTTCAAGGGTTTGTTATTTTTTGAATATTTCAGATTTTCTTGCACATTACCTCTAGTTTCATATTTGTAAGATATCCTATCCACATTTCTTTGTTTTTTCTCATTATTCACACATCGGGTGGATTCATTAATATACAGCGTGTCCAGAAAAGTTCTAGACATATGAGAATTTTCTTTATTGTTGATTTTACGAAAAAAGTTATTCTTTATAAAAAGTTCTGCTTGATGCGCAAATAATATTGATATATCAAAACTTAAGATATCATGTACAGGGAATTACGTTAAGAGGGAAGTACCCTCAATTTTTAATTTATAGCAAATTGTTATAAGAAAACTTTACTAAGGACTACAAAACGTGGTCAAATACAATTTTTCGTTGAAATATTTTAATTCACAGGGTACCATCAAATAGCCTTTGAAAAATATTTTTTTATTTTATTTCTTTAACAGTTACCTGCAACAATTTTGCAACAACTATGTGCAATACTATAGTAACGAATATTGACATATTAGTCAAAAATCATTTACTATTTTTCTACTTAATAACAAGAGTTTTTCGTTAGTTTCGTCATGGTTGTAAAGTTAATGCTGCAGGAGAAAATAGAAATTGTATGTATCGTCGGAGATCACTATAAACCTATTAGGAAAGCTGCACTCACATTTAATACTAGACACCCTGACAAAATGGTATGTAGCGCCACTATAGCAAACGTTATGAATAAATTTAAAGCTACTGGTTCCGTCGAAAATGTATTTAAGAAACAACACAACAAATGGTCCACAACAGAAGAAAAGCAACTCAATGTAATGCAAGCGATTATCGAAGACCCGAAAATTTCTTTAAGAAAATTGTCAAAAACTATTCAAGTTGACGTCAAAAAGTCTATTGCTAGTAATATTTTAAAAATAAATAAATTTCATCCATATAAACCGAAATACATTCACACATGGCGAGTGTGAAGTTGTTCCTTTTTTTGCAAGAAAAATATTATTTACAGATGAAGCCATGTTTACTTCCAACGGCGTGGTATGCTCCCAAAATTGTCGATGGTGGAGTCACAACAGTCCAAATTTTATAATCAAATGCCGTACTCAATATTCATTTAAAACCAATATTTGGTGTGGCATTTTTAATGATCGGATCGTTGGACCATTCGTTTTCCGACAAAATATAAATGCTGCCGTTTACCTGGACTTCTTAAGGAACCAGTTGTGTCAATTTCTTGACGAACTGCCACTAAATATAAGTCGTACAATTTGGTATCAACATGATGGAGCCCCATGCCATAGTACTAACACAGTAACTGGGTATTTGAATGAAGTATTTCCGCACGGTTGGATAGGCAGACGTTCAAATATTCCTTGACCAGCCAGGTCGCCTGACATCACACCCCTGGACTTCTTTTTATGGGGCCGATTAAAAGAAATGGTGTATGGGCATAGATCTTTTCAGGATCTTGAAGCAGTAATAACAAACTGTGTCCAAGAAATCACTCCCAATATGATACGGGCGACAGTAATAAAAATTACAAGGCGCACTATAGTTTGCATGGAAAACGAAGGGGGGCATGTGGAGACATAATAATTTTTCACTTTAAACTATCTGTTTTTAGATCACTTTTGTCATGTAATTGCTGAAATATTGTTTATTATTCACATTCACAATTTATTTTTGCTCTAAGGAGATTAAATGTTTTTAATATTCCTGATAGGTAGATATCAAACAAGAGGTAATGAATGCTCAACGTAATTTTGATGGTATCTCCCCCATGAATTCGCCTTATTAGAAAATAATAAAATTTGGTGTACGAGTCAAGGACAAGAACCTTCAAAAAAGTCTAATACAATTTTGACGTAGAATTAATCGGAGAGTCAATATTTGAGGGTAGCAAAATGTACATGGGATTTTCTATGGCCAGTCTGGCGGTGCACACTTTTAAACCACTTCCCGCGACTTTGGCATTTCGCACATCAAGGTAAATATCCAATGATGCCCAACAAACCTCCAGAAACTACGACAGCACAGGTTTATCTTTCCCAAAATTCATTCCCAGAAGAAACATTTATCTTGCACCTTGCATAATTCAAATATTTTCTTATTTATTTCGGGTCCTATAAATCATAACCAACAATGTATCGCCCGAGATAACATCTAAATCTGTTTTAAAACCCCTCTTATCTAGTGCACGTACAAGTGGTTTATTGAAGTCGGTACCAGCAACATTTTAAGAAATTCTTCAAACGAGCTGGTAATAAAGGCCTTAACTTTTATTTACGACGCATAATGCCCAAATAAACCATCATTTTAGTTTAGTGGCCAGTGTCGTACGGTCGGGTTTTATAGAAAATATGTTGAGCGGTAAACCATGCCAACACACCGGGTCATCCAGACTAAGTGTCTACCATTGGTAACTATGTTATTAATAAAGATATTGTTGTTTAAAGTCATATGCAGGCAGTTCTATTTAAAAAAAGTAAGTTGGTCTCTATGGCAACCAGACCAGAAATGACAGAAAAAATTCATGCAGGTAGAAACGTGGGGAATAATTTACTGAACAACTTTCATAAAGGTCACTTTTTCATATTCGAGGTAATTCAAAAGTTACAGGCATTATGCGCGACTTTTTCGCCACTCTGTATAATTGATTAGTTAAGTTTAAAAAACACTAACCTAAACCAAGCTCGGTACCATTTTTATTGACGTTGCCATTTAATTTTAACACGTCAAGCATCACAAGCAGGTTCGAAAATTATAGGTTGTAAGCGAACCTTAAACTGCATACAACCAAAACTGTAATCAGGCCCAATTTTTATATTAGCTTTAACTACTAACAATAAAGTTCCTTTTAATAGCGTATAATTTAGAAAATAAGGTCACGGAGAATTCTTGTTCGGGGGATTCTTCAATAAATTTTTATATTATGTCAAATGAAATGGTTACTTACACACATAATACACTACTTAAATAGTTTTTTCTCTTCGCTGTATTGCAAAACAACGCATTTTGACAATGTTTTGAAGGACGTAAGTAACAATTACCAAAAAGGTATCGATTGCCCTTGACGACGGGTTGTAAGTCAACTTACCACCCTTGGGTGGTAATAATTTATGCCATATAAAAACAATGATTTATAAAACTTAAGTAATATTAAGTGATATGAATATTAATAGTACAATTATTACAATTATGAACATTAATTACAAAATTTGGATAAATGTTTTCTCGTGTTTTCTCAATTTGTATGAAATGTTCTGACTCCATAATTTCTCCATCTCTAACCAAGTTTTCTGTTACTCTGACTGCAGGAGACTTCTGGCTTCGTTATATTGTATAAAATTTTATTTCCAACTTCCTTTTTATTGTTGACGTTCTCCGCTACATAACTTTCCGCAATAGTTGCAGATTTCCATCCGCCATGTCGCTTGAGGGCTAAGACATCAACTCCAGTATTCGCTAATATATATATAATACTTGTATTTTTGCCCATTTTAACATTGTACCATGAAGGTAACATCGACGTTACCCTGACACTTGACATTACCGTGTAAGCTATTTCTCACTACCATGTTGTTTTCGTATGAAATGAAATATGAAAAAAAACAATAGTAGAAAAACTTAAAACAAAATTTGTTTCAAATTTTAAACGCCCTTACATATCACAATATATCAACAACAATGGCTCATTTCTAAATAATGACACATCTTATACATACGTTCTTGATAAGAGAGAAACAGTTATTAAATACAAAATTGGCCGTTAACAAAGTCAGTTTTCAAAGTAAATTAGAACAATTTTGTTTTCAGTTACTATTCCATATTATTTCGTACAGCACATTTCTGTATTGTAATAGCACTTTAATATCCATTTCCTTTTCGTCTTGCCGTGCTAATGAGTAAAGACCGGATTATATGCAACCAAAAACCTTAAGAATATGCACATATTTTTTAAAATTTATGCAGGATATACGCAAAAATCAAGTAAATATGCAATAAATATGCGGTAATAAAACATTGAATAAAGATAAATTCAAGCTATAATATACTTTATTAAATCAGCTAACACCTAATACAGTTTTGTATATCAAACTTATACTGATATTAATTTGAAAAATTATAAAACGCACCAGTTATTATGTGTGCTTCAAGGTTTTGAACTAAAAAATTGTGGCGTCTATCACTAAGGACATGTTTGTAAAAAGAAAACGATCTTTCTACATCTATTGAAGTTGTAGGGCAAAATTTTAATTTTGGAACTATGGCAGGTTCAATAGCTAAATTATTTACAGTTTTCCCTGACATTATGTTAAAAATGAAATTTTCTAATTTTGCCACTACTGTTTTTCCTACCTCACCTCGTATTTGTTTGCAATTTTGTACACATGTTTCTATTATATCCATCGACTGGTAGACTGGTAGACTTGTACACGATTCCTCTAGTTGCAAAATACTGTCTGCTATAAATGCATAGTTACACTTAATATACATTAACTGTTGTTCCACTTTAGCACTTTGAAATATTTCTTTAGACTTTAGGATGCACTGTGAATCATCAACAGACATTTGTGAAATTAAGTCTTTCAATTCCTGGAAATTATCTGCATAAAATATTGCCGCACGAATCCAGGTGCCCCATCTGGTCACGACAGGCTCAGGTGGTAATGGTACTCCGGGAAGATTCTCCTTGTAAAATTGTAGTCTTAATGGGGCCTTTATGAATATCTTTTTTACATTTGCTATTAGGTCATTGACCAACGGAAAGGAAACTCTAATAGTTTCCGCAACCCTATTTAATCCGTGAGCTACTAGGCAAGTAACATGAATCAAATTTTTAAAATTCTGTCCCGCCTTTATCATATACGGCGCAGCATCGGACAGCAGGACAAGAGTTTTATCTGTAGGAACTGAATTCGGCAAAAAGAAATGTGTTTAGGTTTCTTCAATAAAACGGTAAGCTTTTTCAGGTTCTTCTGCTGTGAGTTTTCCGATCATTAAATTAACTATATAACGACCACACGAATCAGTTGTTTTGTCGACGACAATATAAATATAGTTACCTTCAATTTCTTTCTTTATTTCATTTAGCATTGTACCAAATACCTTTCCAACGACATTTTTCTTAATGTTGATTCATCTGGAGCATTACATTTTGTATATTTTTGCAGTTGGTTAACTTGTTTAAAGAAATATTAGCAGCCAAGAACGTTTTACATAGATCTTCGTTAAACTCTGACTGGTAATGGTTTCCGTTTTTAAAAATCTCAAATGACTGCTTCAGCGTTGATTGCATGGGACCAGACTTCATCTTGCTACCCTTAGCAATGTGAGACGGCGCTTTAATGTGTTGGTCTATTTGAAATTTCTTTAAGCAGGAAACAATTTTTGAACAAGACTTGCAAAAAACATGGTCGCCGTCCAAAGCAAGTTCTGGGTAATAACCCAGTCATATTAGGGGTTTCACCTCGGAATGAGAGATAATAAGCTGGAAACTCGTATACACCTTCATTTTGATGTTCTAAAAGTTGTCTCAAAAGCCTCATAAAATCTCGTGTCTGCGTCGTAAGTTATTCAAGGTCAAAGGTCACAAAAATCAGTTTCTTGCGATTATCTAGGTTTCTATAGCTATAGATTTATGAAGTACAGTAAAACACACTTGAACTGTAAATTTCCACTATATTTAACTATGAAATTTATAACATGTTTCGCTAACACTGTAGCTTCATCAGATGACACAGGTATAATCAATCAATCATTATACCTGTGTCATCTGATGAAGCTACAGTGTTAGCGAAACATGTTATAAATTTCATAGTTAAATATAGTGGAAATTTACAGTTCAAGTGTGTTTTACTGTACTTCATAAATCTATAGTTATGGATTTCCACCTAGTATCGGCTGAATCTATCAATTTGTTTCTATAGCTCCAATGATGTTAACATTTATTATAAAATTTGTAGAGCATAAAATTTGCGACAGAATTTGTTTTAAAAAATTTTTCATACGCCCAACCGTTTTTGAGATAGAGGGTAGAGAGCCCGCAGCGCTCAGCCATACTCACTGTAATGCAAGGTCAACCGTGAATCGCAGTGAATAATACCTTGTATAAAGTTATTAAATCATTGAAATATCATTAACAATAAATAATTTGTGCTATTTATTAGTTAATACATTATATTTAATAACATTTTGCATATATTTAATATATTCATTTAATAACACTTACCTACTTTGTGTAATTAAAAACTCATCATATGAAATACTTATTGTATATCCTAATTTTATTTTAATTTATTTATAGTAGATTTTAGGTTGAAATAAAACTAGTGAATATATTGTAATTTTATATTTATTTAGTAGCAGCTATAAGTATTTAAATAAAGAACAAAAGTATTAATTTTCTCCTTCTTCATCGTCGTCATCTTCCGGGCATGTGAAAATGTCTATTTCATTGTCATCATCTTCGTTGTCCTAAATCGTTGTGTCCAGGCCTTCCAGAATTTCCGGGTCAAATGCACTCTCTTCCTCAGAGTCGCTTTGTGATGGAACAGCATTCAGGCAAGCTTATCCATTACACTGGCCACAAGCTAAAGTGCATTGCAACCCCGATTTTCTGCACCCACAGCGTACACCACATCCATTCTTACAATTACAAAAAAGTGTATTGAGTAATTCCTCAGGAGCTGGTGGTAATGTTGTTGTTGTTGGCTCCAGGAGTTCATTTTGCAGCACCCAACCCCATTCCTAAAGTTCTAAATCGTGCCCTAACCATTTTTGAACCTGGTAATAAACACGATTTATATGCTGATGGAGGCTGCTGCACTTGTCGGTGCAAGATTGGACAACTGGACAGGTTTATAAAGCTTTGTAGACTTTATGAACTGAGTATATCGAAGATGATCGATATTTCCCTCAGATTTAGGAGCATTATATATGTTTTTTAGAAAGGGGATATTTGTCAAAACTTTTTGACGAATAGATGTGTGCGTTGACATTGCCTTTTCCAACTTTTTTAAAGAAAATTTCTTCTTGAAGGAGTTGAGTGCGTCCAATTAAAATAACAAGCAAATCTATGTCTTCTCCAATAATGATGGGAGTCCTCTCATGTTTGGATTCTTCGATAGCTGTTTCTATGATAAGTACATCAGCATCATCTCTTGCTTGTTTTGTTGTAATATTTACACTCTCTAACTTTTCAATGAGCATATCAATAAATTTCTTTTTATTACATCGATTTGACAAAAACTTATCTTGACTAATTGGCACAATCATTGTTTCGTCGAAACAAACTTCATAAGATTTCGAAAAATGTTAAATTTAAAAATTTTCTGGCTTACGCCCTTTTGCGCCTAAGATATGCAAAATATCATTAAATATAATCTACCTATTAACTAATAAATAATTCAAATTATTTATTGCTAATGATATTTCAATGATTTAATTACTTTACACAAGGTATTATTCACTGAGATTCACGGTTGACCTTGCATTACAGTGAGAATGGCTGAGCGTTGCGGGCTCTCTGCCCTCTATCTTAAAAACGGTTGGGCATATGAAAAATTTTTTAAAACAAAATTTGTCGAAAATTTTATGCTCTACAATTTTTATAATAAATGTTAACATCATTGGAGCTATAGAAACAGAGATACTTACGACGCAGACACGAGATATAATGAGACTTTTGAGACAACTTTTAGAACACCAAAATGAAGGTGTATACGAGTTTCCAGCTTATTATCTCTCATTCCGAGGTTGACCCCTTATTTTTGCTTAAGTGACTGCACTAAAGGCTTAATCCACGAAACACATCGTATTTTCGACATAATCACCGCTTTCACTTTGTTTACGTTTACTTACTAACTGCGGCTACGACAAACGACAACCTCAATAATACTGACAAACTGTAACAAATGTGAGCAAATAAATAATTATAGAAGGTGTAAATAAAGAAAATCTAGTTAAAACATCTGATCAGAAATACCCACCCACTAATGGAATTTCTCAATAGAAGAATAATAGTTTATTATTTCCCTCTTATCTTCAGACCCCGACAGCATAGGCGACACGGCGGTGTGCGACCATGAAACGTAAGAAAAGAACACAGAAATCCCAAAACATTCTTAGATATGCAATAGTTCTTAAAATATGCATTTTTTCCTCTAAAATCACAAAATATGCAAAATGCATAAAATCCTGTCTTTACTGATGAGCCATCAAACGGCGAAACGCGTTCAAGGATTGGGTCCAATAAAAAGGATAAGGGACGAACTTATTTTAAGATTGTTTTTATTATCATTGCTGGTTATAAGTTTTCTCCAATGTATTTCAGAGCCATCCAATGTCTGACGAGTTCATTCAAGAAATTAACGACAAACAGTCAACTTGGAAAGCAGGTAGACATTTTAATATTGAAGATTATGAACTATTCAAAACTTTAGCAAGTGGTGCTAAGCCAAGTAGAGTTCCTAGGATACATAAAAGAATGTATTATAAAGACGTTGACATTCCCAAATCATTTGACGCTCGTGAAGCATGGCCCGCCTGTGCTGATATCATCGGCTTAATTCGAGACCAATCCAATTGTGGATCTTGCTGGGTATTTTAAGTTGTTTTGCAAAAGCCACCGGTCAGTTTAGAACAGTGTTATGCGTTTTAGGCGTTTGGTGCTGTGGCGGCAATGTCGGACAGAGTTTGTATTCATTCTAACGCTACCAGAAAGGTTTTGATTTCTGCGCAGGATGCTATTTGCGGTCGAGTAGAGGGCTGCAATGGTGGCGATCCTTATTACGCATGGCATCTTTGGGAGTCTGATGGAATTGTAACCGGAGGACTGTATAATAATACTCAACAGGTATGTTTAGTAGAGGTGTTCCACTCCTTTAAAGATGCCTCAGAAACTATAAATTAATTTTTTCACACATATTTTCATTAAGGGATGTCAGCCGTATTTTTTGCCTACCTGTAATCCAGATCTAACCTTATGCAATGATATTGCCTTCAAAACTCCTGATTGTAAGAAAGTATGTGACGATGCATCTGTAGAATATAAAGGCCAAAAATTTTTTGGAAAAGATGTCATCGTGTTTTGGGGAGAACAACAGATTCAGCGTGAAATTTTAAACAATGGTCCTGTAGAGGCAACCTTTAGTGTATACAGTGATTTTAATTGCTATAAAAGTGGTGAGTTTTATTAGGAAATTCCACCATTTTAATAAACTCATATCTTATCTTAAGGACAAACATTACAGTTTTTTTCTACTCTAGGATAGCAAGTGAAAAAATATCAATAATTTACAATTTTCCAGGTATTTATCAACATATCAAAGGAGATCTTATCGGACGCCACGCTATTAAAATTATAGGATGGGGGGAAGAAAATAACGTAAAATATTGGCTAATTGCCAATTCATGGAACGAGAATTGGGGAGAGAAAGGATTCTTTAAATTTATAAGAGGCCGAAACGAAGTAGGCATTGAAGATTATGTTACAAGTGGCCTACCCGATTTTACTAGATTTTAAAGTGATTTTATAATATTGTTTTATAGAAATAAATTTCTATTATAATACCTTAAATTCTTAATTCCATCAAATATAATATACAAAAATTGCCACTTTGGGGATACGCTTCAGAGAATCTTTAGTCAAATGCGCATTTACAGGATTATAGTCTATTTCAGAAAGGTGTAAAGTAATAAAATGGGAAATTCCGTCCAGTTCGGCTCAATTTCGGTGTCGGCCATAGGCGCAGGTAAACTTTGTGCAATAAATTATTTATGATAACTAACCAAACATTTTAGAGAATTAGGTTAACGGGTATTAAGATAAAATAGTATTGCTTGTAATATTAAAATTTCAAGAAATTGCGTAAGAGGATTAGGAAAGGTATGTTGTCTGGCCTGAAGTGTCAAAATCGAAATATTGTGTAGGGATTAGTTAGGTAGTAGATTATAAAGTTACGTTTTGCGTTTAACAGGTACCGAGTTTGGCTCTGGCCTCTTTGGCTGGATCATATAAATAGGTGGTAATTTGGAATAAACTTCATATATCGTGTGTGTGTATGACCTTAATAAGTATATTTGTTTAGGTTAACGCATCAGTATTTGCTGTTAAGCCGTATATAGTGTTCACAGTATTATAAGAATAGTAATAAAATGGCGACATTCACACCAACAAAAACATGTTCCAATAATTCTCCACTATCAGTGAGTAAAAAAGTTATTATTTTAAATGTAGGTACATGATTGCATAAAATACGATTATCCGAATTTTACTGTACAAGAAACTGTCGACCGATGTTTTCGATTGACTGGAGTTGGAAAGTTCACCATTTTTAAATTATTGCAGAAGAGAAAGACAGCAGGTCAAGTGGAACCTCCCAAGAAAAGTCCACGCAGACCAGTAAAAGTCCTTGATAAAGACACCAAAAGTGTAGTTCGAAGAAAAGTTTACTATTTTTATTTTAAAAAAGAAATACCCACCCTAGATATGATTCTAATGGAGCTTGGCCAGGATGACAGAATTCCGTTTATACCTAGAAAACGTTTATGGACCACTTTAAAAAATATGGATTTTGTCTGCGAAAAGCGTAACCGTAAATCACTTTTACTGGAGAAATTGTTTGCTGGCGACGAAAATACTTGAGAAGTATAAAGCAGTACAGAAGAGAGCAGAAGAAAATCTTTTATCTTGATGAGACGTGGATTAATGAAGGTTATATAGTACCAAAATTGTGGCAAGACAAAAATATAACCAGTGCTCGCCAAGCTTTCATGGAAGGCCTGTCAACGGGTATTAAGGTGCCTTCAGGTAAAGGGAAGAGACTAATAATCGTCCATATTGGAAGCGAAGAGGGATATTTAAAAGAAGGTTTGCTAACCTTTCAGTCGTTTAATACGGGAGATTACCACGAGGACATGGATTCGAATGTTTTTGAGGACTAATTTGGTGAAATGATAAAATATCTTCCAGCTGATTCAGTAGTAGTTATGGATAACGCAAGCTATCATTCATGACGCACAGAGAAGACTCCAACTTCATCTTGGAGAAAACAAGAAATTATCGACTGGTTAGCCACCAAAAGTATTGAATTTAAAGATAATTTGATAAAGAAGGAACTATTCGCTATAGCAAATTTACACAAACATCGTTTTATAAAATATGCCGTGGAAGATATAGCAGAAAAACATAGTGTAACTGTGCTGCGCACACCGCCATATCATTGCAAACTGAATCCTATAGAACTTATATGGGCGCAAGTGAAAGGATTTGTAGCAAGACACAACACGACATTCAAAATGAAAGACGTTAAGCTACTGCTTGATCAAGCCATTAAGGAAGTGACACCAGAGAACTGACTAAAAGCAGTCCATCATGTCATTAAGGAAGAGGAGAAAATGTGGGATCTTGACCACCTGATCGATCGGACCGTCGACCCGTTAATTATAATGTCAAGAGGAGATGACAGTTCTTCAGATGACGAAGAATATTATGATTTTTTATAATTTAATTTCTGTATAATGTAGTTTTTGTATTTTGATTTTTTTTATAATGTTTAATTAAAAATAAGTGTACCTAATACTGTGTACATAATGCCTAATTTTTATTCTGTGAAAATAAAATTCTTTCCTTTTTACGAATATCCTACCGGCACGCCTTTGTCACACCATTTTCAGTGTTTGTGAATGGATAACAATAGGCAAAACCCATAAATTGACCCAAACCCGGGTGGTACTACCTGCACTTGATGAAAAGAAAGAATTTTGCAATGAAATCAATGCCAAATTATGAAAGTGGCTTAAATATTCGTTGGTTCACTCTGTAGTCCCTTTGCATACCTAATGAGATTTTATTGATCTACACCTTTCTGAAATAGACTATAGATAGTGTTGGGGGAACGTGTATCAACACGTCAACGTCAAAGAGAATAGGTTGGGAAAGTATATACGAAGTCAATCAAAACAGCAAAAAACCGAAATTCGGGTTATAGACGGCAACTTCTTTCAGAAGCATGGGCGGCGTGCAACACTAGGAATGGAAAATACTGGAAAATATTTTACCACATTAATTAACCATTGAGGTCGGCATTGTGGTGCAGAATTGAAATTATAATTATAAAAACTTATTCCCAATAATTTTCATATAACTACACGGATCTATTTTTTTCTTAATTAGCATTATACATAGTGATGATAAGAAAGCATCCGTTTATCATTATATTTTGGTGTCCCGTCAATTCATCGTACGACGTTTCACCGCGCGACTTTTCATCACCGACTATTGAGCGCGCGACAATTCATCGCTACGACACTTCATCGCGCGTCAATTCATCGCAAATTCTTCTATATTTTTCATGACTACCATAATTACTTAATCCTCTTCCTTGAAATACCAAAATTATAATATTTAAATTAGATACCTGTTAATGATTTTACAGATATAATTTCTATATTTTTCATTTTGGGTCATTTTGAGTACTATAATTACTTAATACTATAATTACCTAATCCTCTTAAGGGGTTAGTTCAGGTTTCCTGAATTAATATTCCCCGGTGAACTTGAAAAAGGCGAATTGGAACCAAAAAGGTGGATTAGATGCCGTGTTAGCGCTGTTTAACCAATATAAGTCTATACCGGGTGTTGCATCGTCGAGCGGGACATAGGAAATCCCATGTAATTTTAAATGGGGTCAATTATTGGCTTCCCTAATTATTTTAGAGAAAAATTCTATTTAGGTTTATTAAAGAGCACTAAAACCCACATTCAAAAGAATAACTTTAGATATTTTTGATGAGCCTGTTTACGGGTTATCGCCGATTTCTTTTTAACTATTTCTCCTTTTTATGACCCCGTATTTGCGGGCACCAGTCAAGGTAAAAGATGACTGTCAAATAAAGTTGTCATTTTGAAATGTGTGCTTTATTGTTATAAAAACTCGTACATCGAAAATATTAGCCATGAATTACACTTCTGAAGAAAAAATATTGATGATTAAATGGTATTATCAAGGAAATAGTTATCAAAATGTGTCAGACATGTTTGCTGCTCTGTATCCGAATAGACCGATACCTGCAAAATCTACAGTCGAAAGGACTATCAAGAAATTTGAGACAAAAGGCACTGTAATAAATAACTGCAGATGTGAAGAAAGGCAGGAACAAAGAAGAGATGCAAGAAATGATAGGGACTTGCAAGTTTTATTGTGCGTGGAAGAAAATGATGGGAAGATCAGCACAAGGAAACTTGAGGATGACATAGGATTAGGTCATAGAATATGAAAAGCACCAAGAGCTAAGAGATAGGGACGAAATACGACGACAGGAGTTTTGTTTTGGTATGATGGAAAGAGCAAACATGGATAGGGAATTTTTAAAAAACATTTGTTTCACTGACGAATGCACATTTACCTTAAACAATGAACCCAATTTTCAAAATTATCGATATTGGAGCAAAGAAAACCAACACAGGTTTGTGGAAACAAGGACGCAATATCCACAAAAAGTTAATGTATGGGCTGGGATTTTCGGGCCATTATTTCTTACACGAAATTTAAATGCAGAATATTTTTTGGAACTACTTGAAGATCATATTTTACCTACTTTACATGATGCCGCCAGGGAAAATCAGGAAGTTTGGTACCAAATGGATGGCTGCCCGGCAAATAGTACCCTGGCTGTCCGGGAATATTTAAACCGTGCTTTTAATGGAAATGTAAATTGGCCAGCCAGGTCTCCTGATTTATCGCCAAATGATTTCTTTCTCTGGGGCCATTTAAAAAACAGGATATACAAAGATAAAAAATACCCAAATCTAGACGAGTTAAAAAATGCTATTTCTGCCGAATGCAATAGAATTTCAGTTTACCAACTAGCGAATGTAAGAAGAGAATTTTATGATCGCCTCGGTTATTGTCTAGCAGTCAATGGAGGAATATTTGAACATCTTCTTAAATCCTAAAGTTCTAACAATTTAATAGTACCTACCTATTAATTAGTAAAATATTGAAACATGTAAAATGTCATAATTAACCTTGTAATTGGATACTTTATTTTAGTTTTATTCAGATTAATTTGTACTCATAAATACACCTAGGGCGTAAAATAGTATGACCATGTGCTTCGCATACCTTGTCGATTATATTATATTTCTTTTTTCCACTTCTAACCTATAACATCGCCATTATTGACCGATTATTAACGTTAGAAATCGTTTTTCTCTACCTTATAAGTTATTATTGACCATGGTCAATAATAAGGCATTGAAATCCATTATTGACCGATCTTCAAGGATCTATTTGAACGCAGGTAACTTGATTTTTTGATTTTACAACATGAATTCATTGTTGTTAGGCAACCAGATAATTATCAATACATATTAGATTATTAGAGATTCTTGATATTGTAAAATATCGATAGAATCAACATTTTTTCTGCTTCCATCCTTAATTCTGGAGGTGTCCACATAATAATATCACTAATATTTTCTTCGCTCATTTAAAAAAAAAAAAAACGGAAAACTCGTGAAATCTGATGACATAAATGAACAGAAATTGACATTAACAAAGCCACCTGACAAAACAACGAAGTATTTTGCCAATCCCAAAGCGCAGGTAACTTGATTAAAAAATATACTTATACCTACCTATAATTTTTTATAATTATTAATACTATAAAGATAAAGGTCTTATAAAAGTTTGTAGTAGTGGAAAAAATATTATATTAACCACGGTTTAGACAGCTTATAGCCCTCGCGTCTTAAATCCTTCGTCGCTGCGCTCCTCGTGATTTAAACTTGCCGCTCGGGCAATAATGATGGCTGTCTAAACCTTGGTTAATAATATACTATTTTTATAACTTCCAATAACACTTTTTTTCTAGCATTTTGAGGAATTTCCATGTTTCTACTTTCCAATAGTTTCATCCTTCTTTGTGCTACTGTTAGGAACGTTGTTATGAAGACGAATGATAGGATGCATTGTCCACATCAATGACAGAATTGGGAGATAGATTTGGCAGCAATTGTTCCATTACTTCAATAAACCACTTTTCGAATAGATTGGCGGTCATATCATTACGGTAGTCAGTGCTTTATATAGGGTGCCGCGGAGAGCGCCCTCTATTCTACATCAAAATCCTTAACAAATTTTAATTTCTTGTCCCGAAAAACCCCCAATCACAAAATTTTATGTTAAAACATTGGTTAAAAAAAAGTTAATTAGGAAAATTGAAAATATCTTACTCGGACACCCCAACTTTTGAACTAAGCTAATTTCGGCCAAATCGCAATATTTTTAATGTGTACCTTATTTATGGGACACACTGTATATGTGTGCTGTGAATTCCAATTAAGGTTTGCATACGGTAAATAATAATATAAATAAAAATTAATTTATTTCTGACCGGTATATTATTAGCTTATAACGTCTTAGTTACGCGGGAATTATAAGGGTCATAACTCCCTTGGGATATTAAGAAAAATTTGACATAAAATCAAACGATTGACATCTAATGTCAATTTGATTGTCATCTATTGAAACATTTATTCCACTTTAAAAATGAACAAAATGTTACTAAAATCGGTCAGAAATAAAATTATCTATGTAACACTGGAATTATAAGGGTCTTAATTACCTCGGGCAATTGCTGTCCCTCGGGACGTAAGCTTTGCCCTCGGTAAATAAGACCATTATAATTCCCTAGATACATAAATAACTATAAATTCTCTTTTTTTTATGGTATACTATTTCTTGTTGCAATGAATGATTACATTAGGGATTTTAGTGAAAATGAAATATTCACATTTAAAATGGGTAATACCTCTGAGGTAAGCAAATTTTTGAATAAAAATAATAATTTTACAATATTTCACACAAATATAAGAAGCATACAAAAAAATTTTAGCCACCTTGAAGTTACTTTAAATGAGTTTGAAAGCGTGTTTGATGTGATTGTCCTTAGTGAAACATAGAAAATAAGGAATGAGGATTTATATAACATGAATAATTATACGAAAATTTATAATAACGGCAACATCAACCAGAATGACGGAGTCATGATATATATAAGGAAGGAATACAACTATTCGTCAAGTCTGGTTGACATTGCTGGTGTTTGTTGTATAAGAATAAATATTACCAATTTTACCAACAAAACAGTATCACTAACAGCAATATACAAATCGCATGAAGTAGACAATACAATAATACTTTTATTTTGGGCTTATCAGAATACTTACACTCTGTAGCGACATCTAAAACAGAGATATTGGTAGGAGACTTTAATATTAACATCCTTAATAACTCTATTGATAGTAATGAATATTTGAATAGTTTATATGAGCATGGGTTCAAATCGGCTATCAATAAATTTACAAGAGTAGACAGAAATAGCGAAACATGTTTAGATCATATATTTTTAGAAACTACATCATTTAATAATACCACTTTAATTCCAATTGTATTACACTCAAAAATCACTGACCATTACCCTACAATATTACAATTAAGCTTACCAAAAATTAGAAATGCCACAGAACTTAAAAAAGAATATTGGAACTATACAAAACTTAATCAAATATTAGAGCAAGAAAATTTTGAATCAATCTATAATTCTGAGGATATCGAATATATAACAAATACATTTGTAAACATAATTACTGAAGCTATAAATAAATGTAAGACAACTAAAACAATAAATATTCATATAAGAAAACTCTGGATTACAATTGGTTTAGTAAATTCTATGAAGAACAGAGATTTATTATATAAGCAATATAAACGAACTAAGAATGTCGAAATATTTAATATGTATAAAATCCATCGCAATAATAGATATTTACGTTATAAGTCCGGTAAATCAACTTTTACAGTATGAGTGAAATGTTTCGAGACGAGGCGACGAAGGAGCCGAGTCTGGAATTTCGAAACGAATACTGTAAAGGATTTGCCGGACGAATGACGTACAATATTTTATTTCATACTGTTCTGTTGAAAATTATAATTATGTTTTGAAATTATAATGAAGTTTTATTCTGCGTCGTATATTTGAAAAGTGCTTATATTTACTGGTGGAAACATTGTGTGTTTGACATTGATTAAACTAAAACTTACAAATGTCAGTCCGGTAAAGAAATTTTACAGGACTAGTCCGGTAAAAATTTTTTACCGGACTTATTGCTGTAAAACCTTATTTTCTGGACTAAATTCAAATATGTAAAGGTGTGTTTTACAATACAGTATGAAATAAATTAGTTTTACTTATAAAAAAATCGAAAGAAAATCATTATAAAAAAATTTTTTTGGAGAATAAAAGCAATAGTAAACAATTATGGAAAACTTTAGGTGAGTATACAACAAAAAATTTCCAGAAGGAACAACCAGGGCCGTATATAAGGGGGGGGGTTTAGGGGGTTCAAACCCCCCCCCCCCCCATAACAACGAATGTTCAGTTCTACCTTGTTAACCACCGTAAATTTTAATAATAATTCTAATAAATTGCCAGAGTTTTCTTACCTAAACCCCCCCCATGGGTAACGCCTAGCTACGGCCCTGGGAACAACAAATGACGTATGAAATTTATAACGAAAATAATTTTTTAGAAACGAATATACAAAGTGTCTGTGAAATTTTTAACAACCATTGTGTATCAATAGGTGAAAAAATGGCCATCAAGGTAAAAGACGCTTATTTGACAGATTATAATAATCATACACCTCAAATGGAAACTGTTATTGATAAATCATTTTTTCTCTATCCTGTAAATGAATTAGAAATTAGAACTTTAATTGGCAATCTAAAAAACGGCACTAGGCCCGGGGTAGACAATATCACATCGGATATGCTAAAGAAAATCTCGCCTTACATATCCAAACCGCTAACTTACATAATAAATCTGATGTTCACAAAGGGGATCTGCCCCAAACATTTTAAAATAGCTGTTGTTAAGCAAATATATTAGAAAGGTGACAAAAATCTTGTTGAAAACTTTAGACCCATAAGCCTCATATCAAACATCGGTAAAGTATTTGAAAAAGCAGTTAAAAAAAGACTTGTAGATTTTTTTGATAAATATAATCTTATTTCAAGTAAGCAATTTGGGTTTCAAAAAAATAAGTCCACTAATGATGCGATTGCCTTACTATCAGGGACAATATATTCCAGTCTTGATTCCGGCCGTCCCTGTGCCGCTGTTTTCATAGATTTGGCAACGGCATTCGACACTGTTGATCGTCGGATGCTTTTGACAAACCTTGAGAACACTGGCATTCGAGGACCCGCATTGTCCCTTTTGCGTAGTTACCTTGATGACCGCTTACAAAGGGTACAAATTGGAAATGATTCTAGCTCATATCAAAACATAGAATATGGGGTACCGCAGGGGACGGTTTTGGGTCCGATCTTATTTTTATCATGTATATAAATAACTTACTAGCACAGAAAGTCTCTGGCAGCTTGATATCATTTGCGGATGATACAGTATTGTTTGTTGAGGGTAATTCATGGCAAGAGGTAGAATTTAAAATTGTAGAAAGTTTACAAAAAATTGTAAACTGGTTAGATGTTAATTTGCTGACAATTAATTTGGAAAAAACTAAATATCTACCTTTTTCGAATAATTCTGATGGCTTACCTCTAAATAAGGAAATCCATGTAACATTACCTTTTAGACATTTAAATAATTGGTCAATCAAAAGTGCTAAGTATGTCAACTATTTGGGAATAATAATTGATAGTCACATAAAATGGGATTATCATATAGAAAGGTTGACAAAAAAAATTAGATCACTATTATACTTGTTTAAGCAGATAAAAAATATATCAGATTTGAACAGCTTACGCATGGTGTATTTTCCCCTGATTCAATCGCATTTGTTGTATGGAATAGTCGGTTGGGGCGGTGCCTATGAAAATACGTTGAAACCTTTAGAAATAGCACAAAAGCGCATTATTAAAATAATTTATAGCCTCAATCCACGTTTTCCCAGTGAGCAACTTTTTCAGTACTCGAATAGTTTAGATATTAGAAATCTTTATTATAGAGCCGCATTATTACAGTCAATTAAAACTAAATCATTTTTTTCTATTATTGATGTTAACTATCGAACACGCTTTCAAGCAAATGAAAATACATTGTTGCCGAGAATGCAAGGAGTTATTGGACAGACAGGTTATATATTTCTTGGCAAAAAATTATATAATATAATTCCCCTCGAATTAAAAAGGAAACTGAATACTATAAGATTACAACAAACATATGTTTGTCCCTTATCCTTTCCATCAGACCCAATCTCTGGACGCGTTTCGCTGTATAACAGCTCATCAGCAGAGCTATAGGGTCTGACGGAAAGGAAGGGACTGTCTGTGACTTTCATCACTATATATAGAAAACAATATAGGAATGAAGCACAACGGCGACATCCCATGGTAATCGAGCGTACCACCGAGCGAGCCGGTGAGGTTCTATAAAGATCCATACACCAGCACGGAGCCCATAGTAACAGGCATCTAACCTCGGTGGCGCCGAAAACCATTTCTTCGGTTTAGGTTACCGAGACCTTAAGATTACAACAAACATATGTTTGTCCCTTATCCTTTCCATCATTCCTATATTGTTTTCTATATATAGTGATGAAAGTCACAGACAGTCCCTTCCTTTCCGTCAGACCCTATAGCTCTGCTGATGAGCTGTTATACAGCGAAACGCGTCCAGAGATTGGGTCTGATGGAAAGGATAAGGGACAAACATATGTTTGTTGTAATCTTAAGGTCTCGGTAACCTAAACCGAAGAAATGGTTTTCGGCGCCACCGAGGTTAGATGCCTGTTACTATGGGCTCCGTGCTGGTGTATGGATCTTTATAGAACCTCACCGGCTCGCTCGGTGGTACGCTCGATTACCATGGGATGTCGCCGTTGTGCTTCATTCCTATATTGTTTTCTATATATAGTGATGAAAGTCACAGACAGTCCCTCCCTTTCCGTCAGACCCTATAGCTCTGCTGATGAGCTGTTATACAGCGAAACGCGTCCAGAGATTGGGTCTGATGGAAAGGATAAGTGACAAACATATGTTTGTTGTAATCTTAAGGTCTCGGTAACCTAAACCGAAGAAATGGTTTTCGGCGCCACCGAGGTTAGATGCCTGTTACTATAGGCTCCGTGCTGGTGTATGGATCTTTATAGAACCTCACCGGCTCGCTCGGTGGTACGCTCGATTACCATGGGATGTCGCCGTTGTGCTTCATTCCTATATTGTTTTGAATACTATAAATTTTTAAAAAATACTGTCCAAATGGCTTATTGAAAATGCTCCGGCGATGTTGTAGATCAAAAGTAATGTAGAATTGGTTGAAATAAATTAAATAATATCCTATTTATAACTCAACATTCAAACAGTTTATAGCTCTCTATTAGAAGGAATGAATTTTTTATTTTATATATTAAGTATATGTGATTTACCTACGATTTTTCTTTTTCTTTGCATTCGATTTATTTGCCATTATAAGAATATTTGACAAAGGGGTGAGGGTGGTTGGATTTGTATTGGAAGGCACCGAATAAAAATTAATTCGTACACCCAAGATTGCAGACAAGCTTCTAGCTTTGTAAATCTTGGTCGTGTATATTTTTTATTTCTTTTTTTTCGCTCTTAAATCGTTTTTCTTTTTTTGTGGATAGTTTAACAAATTCTACAAGTTCATAAGAGACCCCTCTAATATATTTAATAAATTAGTTAACAATATAAATGTTATTTAAAAATGTAGAAAATAAATATATTTTTTGATTGATTGATTGATTGATTGATTTTATATATTGTTAATAAAATTGTCTACAATGATTTGTGTGCCATTTTTCATCAACTGCAATACTATCTATTCAATCCCTTGCTTGATCCCAAGACCGGATGATAATTATGATTGCAATAACATTTGGTTGGTTGTGTAAATTTAAACAAGGTGTTCCTTGCACGTTTTGTTCTGGATCTTCACTCTTAGCATTGCTATCTAACAAAATCGATATTCTTACGCGGTATAATATATGATGTGACCTCGTATCAGGTTTTTTTTTTTAAGCAATGATAAGATAAGGTGACTAGTAAGTGGCTTTTTAAAATTGAAAATTTTTGACACAATTTCCAACTTAAAATGATATAAATATAATTTGTAATACTAATTATCGAATAGTAATTCTGAAAATGATTTGGTACGCTTAGGCAGTAGGACTGGCCAGCTCCCTTCCAAGTCAAGAACTGCATCCATTCTCAGATGAATTCATTGAGCGAATTAATAATAAACAATCCTTATGGAAAGCTGGAAGAAATTTTGAAATCGATGACTATGGACTGTTTAAAGTACTAGCATCTGGAGTGAAAAAGACTAGCATTCCCCAAGTTCATAAGAAGATTCACGATGAAGATGAAGATGTTCCCGAGTCATTTGACTCTCGTGAAGCATGGCCAGATTGTGCCGATATCATTGGCTTAATTAGAGATCAGTCTAGATGTGGTTCATGCTGGGTAAGTTTTGATAACTCATAAATCAAATGGTAAATTCGTCTTGCATGTTAAAGGCGATCTAACATGGCTTAATATTTAAATATACTAATGTAATTTTGTTGATAATATGATTGATGAAAATTTGATATTAAGCAAGGAGTGTTATTTAAGGCATTTGCCACTGTGGAATCAATCTCGGACAGGATTTGCATTCACTCTAACGCTACCAAAAAAATGTTGGTTTCCGCCCAAGATCTTTTGACCTGTGGAGGTACTGGTGCATGCAATGGCGGATGGCCGTCCCATGCATGGCGCGCATGGATAGCTCCTGGAATTGTAACTGGCGGATTGTATAACCATACTGAGCAGGTACAAATTAATATTTTACTATCCATAAAGTTCCAATATACTTAACATACAAAAATATGCCCTTGGAATACACGACAAGAGTCTACTGAATGAAGTGTACAATTTATTATTTCCATTATCAGGGATGCCAATCCTACTTCTTACCTCCATGCGAAGATCATTTTCACAAATGCAGAGATTATGTTGGCACTCCTGATTGTAAGAAAGAATGTGACGATTCATTACTACAATACGAGGAACAGAAAACTTATGGAAAAAATGTTCAATCATTCACCGGAGAAAAACAGATTCAACTCGAAATATTCAAGAATGGCCCAGTTGTAGCTACGATGAATATATGGACTGACTTTGGCTTATACAAAAGTGGTAAATATAAAGAAATAATATATAATAGGAACTACTTACTATGATGACTAATATATTGAATGAAATAGATATTCAGCTTTTACTTAGGCTGTTAATTTTGATACCAATATAAAGACTGTCGCGTTCGTTCAGTAAACACACAGAGTGGCCGAACTATACAAGCTCAATATAATAATTTAAAATCTACATTTTACGGAACCACATGAGTCCATTTTTAGTGGTACTGGCTTTGATAATCATGTGTTTGCAAATCTGCGGCATCTTATTTTCAATGGTTTCCAATTCATATTCAGTTAAATTATTTGTGGCCATATCAAGAGATATAGACAAAATAACCTATACAGTGTGGCCCAAATTGGGCCTACATGTATGGGGATCTTGGAAACTATAGAAGATAGAGAAACGGTTAAATGGGGAAAGTTTTTGACAATTATATTTCTAACTGACAAACCGTTTAGTACGCGGCCCTATCTTTTTTGGTTTTTGAAATATGTTGAAAAAACCAAAAAGATGTATTTTCGAAAATATGCTGTAGATTTCTTATTATTCACTATTTTGGCAATCTGTAAAAACATTTTTAAAGCAACTTTTTAAGTAGATTTCAGTTCTGCAATTTAATTTTGAACACGACGTTTCAGTTATTTTATACCATCATCAGGTTCATTTTTTCTTATGGGCGCCATATTGTATTTTATACTTAAAAGGTAGCTTATGGCGTCCGCTTTTCAACGATGTATTATTTGTTGGAAAATAAATAAAATTGACTTGAAAAATAAAGAAAATTAATTTTCGCAACACGTCAAATTTGACAACTGCACTATAACTCCCTAAATTGAATACCAATTAAAAGGTTTACATTTTGTAGTATTCACAAAACACTGCTTGCATTGTTTCAATCAACAATATTACAATAACCTATGAATCAAAAATAAAATCCAGTAGCCTATGACCAACCACTACCGTTTGAAAATGAAACAAAAATATTACTTGTCCGAACGAGTAAAAGTATAATAGTTTTTATTATTATTATCTAATAATAACGATTTATTTGTGTATTCTGAATTTAAAAGAAAATGGCATTGCGTTTTTCTCACGAAGAAAAATTTGATTTGCTAGAATGTTACATTCATTGCAACAGAAATGCAAACCTTGCATTAGAAAGGTATTTTGAAAATTTTCCTGAAAGACCGCAGTCAAGTGTCAGACTTTTTCCAAAAATTGTTATGAACCTGAGAAACCATGGAAGTTTTGAAAAACCGCGGCCCAAGAGTTACGAAAAAGCAGGTAATAACGAGCGTGACGAAAATGTCAGAGCCTATTGTAATGCCGCTCCGACATCATCTACAAGAGCGTCGGCAAGAGACTTAGCAACCCCGCGAAGTACCATACAAAGAGTCCTTAAGGAAAATAAATATCGACCATACAAGCCAACTATAGTTCAGGGTTTACGAGAAACGGATTATCCAAGAAGAATGCAGTTTTCAAATTGGTATGTGAATCAATGCGAACAAAATCATGATTTCAGTCGTCTTGTAATTTGGACCGATGAATCACATTTTACCAACTGCGGGGTATTTAATAGACATAACCATCATTTTTGGGCAACAGAAAACCCCCACCAATTGGCTCAACGAAGACTGCAAACCCGATTTGGTTTTAATGTATGGTGTGGTATGTATGGTAAGTAATGTCACCTAGCTTGCTAAATACATAGCAGGTATTAAGTAACCCAGTTTTACTTTTCTCCTTACATTTTAGACAACAGACTTATAGGACCATTCTTTTATAATCATACGTTGAATGGCCAAAGATACTTGGAGCTGTTAGAAGATCAAATATTACCGGCAATTAGAGCAAGAGTTCCTCAAGATCAATTGAATAATATTTGGTTTCAACAAGACGGTTGTCCCGCACATAATGTTCGGGAAGTTCAAACTCTCTTAAGACAGATATTTGATGACAAATTAATTTCAAACGGCGGACCAGTTAATTGGCCTGCTAGATCCCCTGATATAACTCCTCTCGATTTTTATTTATGGGGTTATGTAAAAAATGAAGTATATGAGTTTGAACCCCCGGAATCTGTACAAGAATTAGAAGAGAGAGTGAGGAATGTGTTTACGAGCATAAATGGCAACACGCTTCGCAGGGTCATCAATACTGTGTTAAAAAAGTGTCAAAAATTTATTAATAAAAACGGCCAACATTTCGAATAAGTATAGTAAGTTAGATATTTTTTCTTATTTTCTTTTCAAAACAATTATTATTATTCATTGCGTTTTTAGTTCTCTTTATTTGAAATGTTAATATGAGATTTTTAACCATAAGGAAAAAATAAAATAATGTATTATAATATTATGATATTTTAAACAAATTTAACCCTGCCTAATGTGTTCTTCTCAAATTTGACGTGTTGCGAAAATTAATTTTCTTTATTTCTCAAGTCAATTTAATTTATTTTCCAACAAATAATACATCGTTGAAAAGCGGACGTCATAAGCTACCTTTTAAGTATAAAATACAATATGGCGCCCATACGAAAAAATGAACCTGATGATGGTATAAAATAACTGAAACGTCGTGTTCAAAATTAAATTGCAGAACTGAAATCTACTTAAAAAGTTGCTTGAAAAATGTTTTTACAGATTGCCAAAATAGTGAATAATAAGAAATCTACAGCATATTTTCGAAAATACATCTTTTTGGTTTTTTCAACATATTTCAAAAACTAAAAAAGATAGGGCCGCGTACTAAACGGTTTTCAGTTAGAAATATAATTGTCAAAAACTTTCCCCATTTAACCGTTTCTCTATCTTCTATATTCTATAGTTTCCAAGATCCCCATACATGTAGGCCCAATTTGAGCCACACTATATACCGGGTGATGCATGGCTCAGTTGAAATCACATGTCAATTTTAGAGAAAAACTACATTATAATTTCGTGCAGAGGCCGATATGATAAACCCATGTGCCAAGTTTGAATAAATTTTAATAAGCCAATCCTGACTTATTCAATTAAATGTGATGCCAAAATTACGAAATTTCCAGTGGCATAGCCAGCATTTTGGGGCGAATGGGGGCGAACTACCGAAGAGGCGCAGATTGTGGAGCTAAAGCGGCCCAGGTAAAAAAATTTCGGGACCACGCCCAAATTTGGTAGGAATTCACCTTCTTCATGCTCCTTAGGGAACAGGGGTCTGGCCCCAAATGAAGGTAAAATCCGCTAGATAAAAAAAATAAAAATTTAATGTGATGGGACGCTCTCAAAACCGGTTTTATTAAGTTTATTCCAATCGCTCTTCTTTACTAAAAATAAAATAAGACCGATCTTGTTTTTTAAGAATTATTTTTTAAGTAGTAAAGGGGCGCCAGGCCCCTCTGTGGCTACGGCACTGCCAACATCAGCGACTTATTATTTGGCATTGACAAAACGAAAAGTAGCGCCAGTGACAACATCTTCATTGAAGGGCGCTTTAATTATAGCTAAATATGAGCTATTCCATTAAGGAAAACTATGATTAAGTGGTATTATACAGGAAACAATTTAAGAGCAGTGTCCAAAATGTTTTCAGTTCAATTCCCTGATAAGCCTATCCTTTTTATTTCATTAATTAAACTTATTATTAGTAAATTTGAGTCCAAAGGCACTGTAATAAATAACTGTAAATGCTCAACTCAGAATGTTAATAGAGCTGAAGAAAGGGATAATAAAGATCTTGATATTTTACTGCACGTGAAGGTAAACAAAATGATGCACGAGGATTCTTGGGCAAGCCGTAGGAAAACATCAAACAACAGTGTTGCGCACTTTAGAAAAGCATAAATATTTTCCTTAGTATGAAAAACATCAAGAGCTACGGCAAGGCGATGAAGAACGGAGAATGGTATTGTTTTGAGGTAATGGAAAGAGCAAATAGTAATAGGAACTTCTTGAGAAATATTTGTTTTACCGATGGATGTACATTCACCCCCCAACAACGAACCTAATGTTCAAAATTGCCTGTATTGGAGCCAAGAAAATATCCACAAAAAATAAATATTTGGGCGGGAATTGTAGGACATCGCATTTTGGACCATTTTTTTATGGAAAGGAACCTTACAGTATGGAGCCGAAACATGGACACTTAAAGCACGAACCATTAATAAATAAGAAGCTTTCGAGATGTGGACCTACCGTAGAATGCTCAAAATAACATGGACATCGCATACCACAAACGAAGAAGTTCTACGCAGGCTGGGGATAGAACGAGAGCTGTTTAAACTCGTAAAGATCCGGAAAACAGCGTATTTGGGACACATTCTGAGAAACCCTAAATATCGTTACGCACAAGTTATTGTTAAGGGAAAGGTCGAAGGCAAGCGTGGCCTTGGAAGGAAGAAACTGTCATGGCCGAGAAACATACGCCAATTGACTGGACTGAACTTTGAAGAGCTTATAAGAACAGCCGAAGACCGAGAAGAATTTGCTACTGTGATATCCAACCTCCACTGACGGAGATGACACATTAAGAAGAAGAACCTTACAGCAGTAACCTATTTGAACTTATTACAAAATCGAATTGAACCCGCACTAGAAGAAGTTGTACGCGAAAATCAGGAGATCTGGTATCAAATGGATGGTTGTCCTGTCCATAATTCTCTCATTGTTAGAGAATACTTGCAAAATATCTTTAACGGAAATGTTATTGGCCCTCGGCATTTAATACTTTGGCCAGCCAGGTCTCCTGACCTTTCGCCAAACCACTTCTTTCTGTGGGGTCACTTAAAAAATTTAATTTATAAAGATGTAAAATTCGAAGATCCTAGACCAGCTAAAAAACTGTATTTCGTTAGAATTTGACAGAATTTCTCAATATGAACTCAGTAATGTTAGAAATGAATTTGATGATCGGTTAGGATATTGTTTAGCTGTTAATGAAGGGTTGTTTGAACATTTAATTAATTGATGTTTTTGTGAAAATCTGTAGTCTTCGGTATGTTATGTTAAATTAAGGGTCCCGCACACTGCAGACTTTCTATCGGCCGATAGTTTAGTCCGGTTGGGCTGTTAGCGCGCACACTACGCCAACTAAACTGTTGGGTTGGTGGTGAGTGCGCACACCTGCCGACAGTCGGCCGACTGCTCTTCAAATATTTGCTTGTTTGCTTGTTAGTTGGTGAGCAGCTTTTGGAGAGAGTGGTTACATGATGAAAGTTACGAAATTATCTAAAAAAGTTATTATTGCATTTATACAACGGAGGAGAAGGACCAAGACGAGAAACCGAGAGTATTGGGTGCATCCCATCTACAGTGATAGATTAATAAATGGAAAATTTTATACGATGCATTCCAAATTACTGGATTACCCGAAAAAATTCTTCGCCTTTTATCGAATGAGCATAATCAGCTTCAATGAACTTTACAGATTAATTGGACCAGCAATAGCGAAGGAGAATACAAATTTAAGACTAAACTGAACTATCGGCCGACTAAACAATCGTCAAGTGTGCGCGCTTCGATAGAGCGCCATACTGATCTAGCCGTTGGCCGATAGTTGGCCGATACTTAAGTTTGAAGGCAAACGTGTAGCCATTCAAACCTATTTATCGGCCGATACCAAATCGTTGTAATGTGCGCACTAGCATACATCTTCATACTGATTAAGAACCCGACTAAACTATCGGCGGATAGAAAGTCTGCAGTGGGCGGGGACCCTTAAGGTTTAGTAAAAGAAACATAATGGCGTCTGTTATTTTGGATGTGTGATTGTCGGATTGGCGAAACGAAAATGTGTTTTTAATGCGAAATAATCTTTTTTTTAAATCGACCGGAAAGCAACCACTTTCTACTCAATTTTTTAACCGGAAAATGTCATTTTATCGGTCTAGACCAGAAAGTCATAAAAGAGGGACCGGTAAAGTACTTTACCGGTCCCTCTTTTAACTTTACCGGGCCCTTTTTTACATTCCGATCAATATTTGAGAAAACGAACCAAACCCATAATAAGTAGGCTTTGACTTGATTGTTTCTTTCATGGCGTTTCATGGCAACGAACTGTCAAATTTGATACTGCTTATTAAAAATTGTGTTTAAAAGTTAAAAGTTAGATTATATTATGGAAATGAATGTGGATGAAGGTGAAATTCCTCTTGAAATAACTGAAGCGGCTGCTAGAGCTACTCACGATTTGTTGCCGCATAAGTCCAGGGACAAGTATGAAAAACGTTTGCCGTTTTCAAATGTTGGTGTAAAGAAAAAAATGCTGGTCTTGCGTCGATTTAAAAAAAAATATTGTACGTTACACAACCGGAAAGTACGTTTACAGGACTCGCAGGCTTCCAGGACTCGCCTGGCGGCTCGCCCTGGAAATTGCCTGCTTCGTCCTGTAAAATAGTACTTTCCGGTCTTGTAACGTAATATACTATTATTTGTTATGTTCAGCTTTACGTCAATTTTTGACAATAGCGTCACAGAAATTATTTGCTGTATTACATAAACTAAGAAAATTTCGTAATTTTGCCATTTCATTTAATTAAATAAGTTAAGATTGGCTTATTAAAATTTATTGAAACTTGGCACATGGCTTTATCATATCGACCTCTTCAAAAAATTGGTATACAATTTTTTTCTAAAATGTACAGGGGAGCCAATATTTAGCCACCTCACCCGGTATATGTCTTTTTTGTTTTTTAAGAATCATGTCAGCAGTTTATGGATTAATGAAAAATTTCTAAAAATTGTCTTTTGCATTTACTATTTAACTTTACAGGCATCTACCGACAAACAGATGGAGCTGATAAAGGCGGCCATACAGTCAAAATTTTAGGATGGGGTGTGGAAAATGATGTAAAATATTGGCTAGTGGCCAACTCTTGGAACGAGAGGTGGGGAGACAATGGCTTCTTTAGAATTCTAAGAGGAACCAATGAAGTGGGTATTGAAGAAAGCATTACAAGTGGCCTACCAGACTTCAGTAAATTTTAAATGTTACTTGTAATTGTATGCATTTATAAATGTGTAATAAATTTGTCTATGTCTTTATGTGCAGTTACTTGTTACCATCAGCAACCAGTCGTTGCAAGTTGGTAATTATTAATGGATTAAAACTACAATAGTTATTGCAAATGATTTTGTCGGGAAGCAATGAGATATTTTTCTAAGCACACTATGATTGCTTCACAACTAGCTATTTAATTCATACCATCAGTTGCTTAAAATTCCAGCAATCTGATGTTTCGTTAATATTTGACACCATTTTTATGTGCCCTGTATATTTCATAAAGTTTCTTTGTATTCATAATCAGTTTCTCGTTCCAAACACACAGTGCCCGCGATAAAGTCTGCACCAATGATCTACTATAAACTATAGATACAACAGTAACAAATAAAGGTATTGACATCAACGTGTCCCAGTCTAAATCAACATGCAAGTTAGGCCCCTCCATTTGGTTTGCCAAACTTACGGTGTTAAAAGTAATAACATGATGTGGGAAATTTATAACATTGTCTAAATCCTTGTAAAAAATTTGCAGTATGACAACGCAGCAGATCCAATATTTTCGTGGCGGTCCGCATCGACTCAGCAATGACGATATTTCATTCATTTTTGACAGCGTTTTTCTGGAGTTTGTTTACTGATTTTGCTAAATTATTGCTGTGTTTTTAGTATTTCGTGATATTTTTATTTGGAGACTAATTAAAATGAGTCGCAAGCGTCAAGAATGAGACAATCGGAGTATAATAATCCTGCATAGGCCCAGTAAACAGAAAGTTGGGATATAGTTTGAAGGTGAATGCAGCGTAATCCCCACTCCCGGCCCCACCTAACTCCTCTCCTACAAACGATTTTGTCATCACATCTGTATAGCATTTATGTACGAGTTGTGTCATCTATGATAATAGTAGATCATTGGTCTGCACCATATGGGAATTTTTTTATTTGACTGGGTTTAGGTAAGTTTTTATTTTGTCCTTCGTTTGTGCTTTAAAAATGACGTCAAATGACATGCACATTTGCAATCACAGTTAATAAAATTGTCTACAATGATTATCGTACCATTTTTCCTTACAGTCAGTTGATGGGCATTAAATAATAAATTCAAATCACCTTATAATATTAAAAAAGCTAGTGCAAATGAAATGGCATAGTTTTCTTGGCACACTATGGTGACTTCATAAGCAGTAGCAATACGTTCCATTTGATCTCTATGTTCCCCTTCGTTGCCACTTCGTTCTCCAGATTTCAATCCATTAGATTACTTGTTAGAATTAGAGCAGCGGATGGTTGCTGCTTGTGAAGTTATTGTAAAGGTATTTTTAGAAAAGTTAGAAGAAAGCTATGAGAAAACGAGGTCGGGGATGCATTGATATGGACGGAAATCATTTTTAACACTAAGAATAAAACTTGAATGCTCATTGAATATTGCGTTCTGGTATGAATGTTAAATTTTTCATTCTTAACACTGTTAATTAACCAAATTAATCTTCTTACGTGGTATAATATTTGACGTCACCTCACAAATTCAAGTTTCTTAAAACTGATAAGATAACATGACTAGTAAGTGGCCCCTTTGAAACTGAATATACGATTGCCGCAATGTCCAACCTAAAATGATATAAATATAATTTGTAACATTCATTAAAGGATAGTAATTCTAAAAATGATTTGGTACGCTTCGATCTTGTTGGCAGTAGGATTCGCCAATTCTCTTCCTAACCAAAAATTGCATCCATTCTCAGACGAGTTCATTGAGGGAATTAATAATAAACAATCCTTATGGAAAGCTGGAAGAAACTTTGAAATCGATGACTATGGACTGTTTAAAGTACTAGCATCTGGAGTGAAAAAGACTAGCATTCCCCAAGTTCATAAGAAGATTCACGATGAAGATGAAGATGTGCCCGAGTCATTTGATTCTCGTAACGCATGGCCAGATTGTGCCGACATTATTGGCTTAATTAGAGATCAGTCCAGGTGCGGTTCATGCTGGGTAAGTTGTAAACTCATAAGCTGCATAATTATATTTGAAATATTTAAATTCGCCGATATGGTTTTGATTGTAATTTGATTGATGAAAACCTGATATTTAGCGTATTTTTTAAGGCATTTGCCACTGTGGAAACAATCTCCGACAGCATTTGTATCCATTCTAACGCTACCAAAAAAATGTTGGCTTCCGCCCAAGATCTTATGACCTGTGGAGGTGCTGGTGGATGCGATGGCGGAGCGCCTTACCTTGCATGGAGTTCATGGATAAATTTTGGAATTGTAACTGGTGGATTGTATAACCATAGTGAGCAGGTACAAATTAATATTTTACTATCCATAAGGTCTTAATATACTTAACATACCAAAATATGTTCATGAAGAACACGACAAGAGCCTACTGAATTAATATTTTTCCATTGTTAGGGATGCCAATCCTACTCATTACCTCCATGCGAAGATCATTTTAACAAATGCAGAGATTATGTTGACACTCCTGATTGTAAGAAAGAATGTGACGATTCATTAGTACAATATGAGGGACAGAAAACGTTTGGAAAAAATTTTTACTCATTCGCTGGAGAAAAACAGATCCAACTCGAAATATTAAAGAACGGCCCAGTTGCAGCTACGATGGATGTATGGACTGACTTTGGTTCATATAAAAGTGGTAAATATAAAGAAATAATACATCTGCAATAGGAACGATTTACTATAATGATTTATATATTGAATGAAAAAGATTTTCAGCTTTTTTGTATAAGAACGTAGGCTGTTGATTTTGATACCAAAGGCTGTCAAATAAAGCTGAAAATCACGTTAATTTAATAAACACATATAGTACACAAACTCAGTATAATAATTTATAATATACATTTTACCACATGAGTCCATTTTTAGTGGTACTGGTTTTGATAATCATGTGTGGTAAATCTGTTTCATCTAATTGTCAACGGTTTTCAATTCATAGTCAGTTAAATTATGTAGGCTCATATTAAGAGATGTGCAATAGACACAATAACCTATACATACGTCTTCCTGTTTTTTTAAAAATCATGTCAGCAGTTTAAAGATTAATGAAAAATTTCTAAAAATTGTGTTTCGTATATACTATTTAATTTTACAGGCATCTACCAACAAACAGATGGATATATAGAAGGCGGCCATGCAATCAAAATTTTAGGATGGGGTGTGGAAAATGATGTCAAGTATTGGATAGTTGCTAATTCGTGGAACGAGAGGTGGGGAGAAAATGGCTACTTTAGAATTCTAAGAGGAACCAACGAAGTGGGCATTGAAGAATACATTACAAGTGGCCTACCAGACTTTAGTAAATTTTAAATGTTACTTGTTGTATGCATTTATAACAGTGTAATAAACTTGTCTATGTCTTTATGTGCAGTTATTTATTACCATCAACAACAAGTCGTTGTTGCTTGGATTAAAATTACATTACAACAATTATTGCAAATGATTTTGTCGGGAAGCAATGGGATATTTTTCTAAGCACACTGTGATTGCGTCACAACTAGCTATTTTGTTAATAGCATCAGTTGCTTAAAATGCCAACAATTTGATGTTTCGTCAAAATTTGGCACCATTTTTATGTGCTCTGTACATTTTATAAAGTGTCTTTGTATGCATGATGGTTTTCTCGTTCCAACCACACTATACAGTGTCCGCGATAAAGTCTGTACCAATGATCTACTATAACAACTATAGATACAACAGTAACAAATAAAGGTATTGGGCCCCTCCATTTGGTTTGCCAAACTTACACTGTTAAAAGTATTAACATGATATGGGAAATTTGTAACATTGTCTAAATCCTTGTAAAAATTTGCAGTATGACAATGCAGCAGTTAAGAATCCGCCAGATCCATCACTTTCGTGGCGGTCCGCATAGACTCGGCAAGGACGATATTTCATTCATGTTTGACAGCGTTTTTCTGGAGTTTTGGGTGTTTACTGATTTTGCTAAATTATTGCTTTGTTTTTAGTATTTTGTGATATTTTTATTTGGAGACTAATTAAAATGAGTCGCAAGTGTTAGTATGAGACAATCGAAGTATAATAATCCTGCATAGGTGAATAAAGAGAAAGTTGGGTTATAGGTTAGGTTTAGTATTGTCACATTCTAAGGTGAATACAGCGTAATCCCTACTCTCGGCCCCACCTAACTCCTCGCCTACAAAAGAATTTGTCATCACATCTTTATAGCATATATGAATGAGTTGTGTCATCTATGATAATAGTAGATCATTGGTCTGCACCATATGGGAATTTTTTTATATGAACGGGTTTAGGTAAATGTTTTTGTCCTTCGGTTCTGCTTAAAAATGATGCCGAGTAACATGCACATTTGCAATCACAGTTAATAAAATTATCTACAATGATTATTGTACCATTTTTCCTTACCCTCAGACGATGGGCATTAAAGTTCAAATCACATTATATTATTAAAAAAGCTAGTGCAAATGAAATGGCATATTCTTCTTAGCACACTATGGTGACTTCATAACCAGTAGCAATACTTTCCATTCAATCCCTATGCTCGCCAGGCTTGATGATATACAATGATTGTAATAATATTTTGTTGGTTGTGTAAATTAAAAATTACTAAAGTGAGGACACTTTAGTAGGGTATTATCTGGCACGTCATAAAATAAATGAAGTTTATCCTGAGCGATGGATATGACGAGAGGTCCTGCAGGTTGGCCACTTCGTCTCTCCAGATTTAAATCCATTAGATTACTTTTTATGAGGCAACTTAAAATCCTTAGTGTACGAAGTACCAGTTCGCAGCGTTGAAGAATTAGAGCAGCGGATGCTTGCTGCTTGTGAAGGTATCTTTAGAAAAGTTAGAAGAAAACTATGATAAAGGTCAGGGATGCATTGATATGGACGGAAATCATTTTTAACACTAAGAATAAAACTTGAATGCTCCTTGAATATTGCGTTTTGGTATGAATGTTCAATTTTTCATTCTTAACACTGTTATTTACCCAAATCAATCTACTTTCGCGGTAAAATATTTGACGTCACCTCACAAATTCAAGTTTCTTAAAACTGATAAGATAACAAGACTAGTAAGTGGCCCTTTTGAAACTGAATACGATTGCCGCAATGTCCAACTTAAAATGATATAAATATAATTTGTAACATTAATTAAAGTATAGTAATTCTTAAAATGATTTGGTACGCTTCGATCTTGTTGGCAGTAGGATTCGCCAGTTCTCTTCCTAGCCAAAAATTGCATCCATTCTCAGACGAGTTCATTGAGGGAATTAATAATAAACAATCCTTATGGAAAGCTGGAAGAAACTTTGAAATCGATGACTATGGACTGTTTAAAGTGCTAGCATCTGGAGTGAAAAAGACTAGCATTCCCCAAGTTCATAAGAAGATTCACGATGAAGATGAAGATGTGCCCGAGTCATTTGATTCTCGTGAAGCATGGCCAGATTGTGCCGATATCATTGGCTTAATTAGAGATCAGTCTAGGTGCGGTTCATGCTGGGTAAGTCTTGATAGCTAATAAATCAAATAAGATGGTAAATTCGTGGTGCATGTTAAGGGCGATCTAACATAGCCTAATATTTAAATATACTAATGTAATTTTGTTGGTAAAAATTTTATATTAAGCAAGGAGTGTTATTTAAGGCATTTGCCACTGTGGAATCAATGTCGGACAGGATTTGCATTCATTCTAATGCTACCAAGAAAAATTTGGTTTCCGCCCAAGACCTCATTACCTGTGGAGATGCTGGTGGATGCAATGGCGGATGGCCTGACTTTGCATGGAGCGCATGGACAGCTCCTGGACTTGTAACTGGTGGATTGTATAACCATACTGAGCAGGTACAAATTAATATTTTACTATCCATAAAGTTCCAATATACTTAACATACCAAAATATGCCCTTGGATACACGACAAGGGTCTACTGAATCAAGTGAATTTATTATTTCCATTATCAGGGATGCCAATCCTACTTCTTACCTCCATGCGAAGATCATTTTAACAAATGCAGAGATTATGTTGACACTCCTGATTGTAAGAAAGAATGTGACGATTCATTACTACAATACGAGGTACAGAAAACTTATGGAAAAAATGTTTACTCATTCGCTGGAGAAAAACAGATCCAACTCGAAATATTAAAGAACGGCCCAGTTGTAGCTACGATGGATGTATGGACTGACTTTGGTTCATATAAAAGTGGTAAATATAAGGAAATAATGTATCTGCAATAGAAACTATTTGCTATAATGATTCATATATTGAATGAGAGATTTTCAACTTTTTTTGATAGAAACGTTGGATGTTGATTTTAATACCAATATAAAGACTGTTAAAAATGGCTGAAAATTGCGTTCATTTAATAAACACATATAATAATTTATAATCTACATTTTACGGAACCATATGAGTCCATTTTTAGTGCTACTGGTTTTGATAATCATGTGTTGGTAAATCTGTTGCATCTAATTGTCAATGGTTTCCAATTCATTTTCAGTTAAATTATTTGCGGCCGTATCAAGAGATGAGCAATAGACACAATAACCTATATACAGGGTCGTTGGTATGTATGGAAACGGTCGATTATTTCTTAAAGTATAATAATATTTTAGATAAAAGTTTTAGGGTTTTTTAAGGTGTATTAAAATTAAAAAAAAATAAGTATACAGGATGAGTCAGAAAACCGTAGGGAAGCAAAGTTACCTTTTTTTGAATGGAACACCCTATATCTTCGAATATTTTTGGATTTAGCATGAAATAGCAATTATTTTTTAATAAGTGCATTTTAAGTCTAAACCTAATAGTTTTCAAGATATCGACTTTTGAAAAATGACATTTTTGAACTTTGACAGCTCCTAGCTTTCTAACGGTACGTTGTAGAGTAAAACGGCTTACATGTCCCTATCTTACTTTTTTATGTTCTTTCCAAAAACATTAACTTCCGGTTAAACCGGAAGTACTGTATTTCCAGCTTTTGAGTTACATCCGGTTTAACCGGAAGTTGATATTTTTGGAAAGATAATAAAAAAGTAAGATAGGGACATGCAAGCGGTTTTGTTCTAATAGGTACCGTTAGAAAGCTAGAAGCTGTCAAAGTTCAAAAATGTCATTTTTCAAAAGTCGATATCTCGGAAACTGTTAAGTTTAGACTTATAATGCACGTATTGAAAAATAATTGTAATTTTATGTAAAATCCAAAAATATTCAAAGATATAGGGTGTTCTGTTTAAAAAAAAAGTAACTTTGTTTCTCTACGGTCTTCTGACTCAACCTGTATACTAATTTTTTTAAAATTCTAATACACCCTAAAAAACCCTAAAACTTTTATCTAAAATATTTTTTGCTGACTGTTTTACTTTAAGAAATAATCGACCGTTTCCATACATAGCAACGACCCTGTATATATATATATATATGTCTTTCTTGTTTTTTAAAAATCATGTCAGTGGTTTATAGATTAATGAATATTTTCTAAAAATTTTCTGTTAAATATACTGTTGAATTTTACAGGCATCTACCAACAAACAGATGGAACTTTAGAAGGCGGCCATGCAGTCAAAATTTTAGGATGGGGTGTGGAAAATGATGTCAAATATTGGCTAGTGGCTAATTCGTGGAACGAGAGGTGGGGAGAAAATGGCTACTTCAGAATTCTAAGAGGAACCGACGAAGTGTTCATTGAAGCAGATCTTACGAGTGGCCTACCAGATTTCAGTAAATTTTAAATGTTACTTGTAGTTGTATTCATTTACAAATGTGTAATAAATTTATCTATGTCTTTGTGTGCAGTTATTTATTACCATCAGCAACCAGTCGTTCTTGGTCATTATTAATGGATTAAAATTTCATTACAGCAATTATTGCAAATGATTTTGTCGGGAAGCAATGGGATATTTTTTTAAGCACACTGTTATTGCTTCACAACTAGCTATTTCATTCATACTATCAGTAGCTTAAAATTCCAACAATTTGATGTTTCGTTAAAATTTGGCACCATTCTTACGTGCCCTGTACATTTTATAAAGTGTCTTTGTATGCATGATCAGTTTTTCGACGAAATGACGAAAATTTGCATTATTTGTCAAAATTTTGAACAGTGTCAAAGGGAAAAGTTGCTTGTCTTTTAATGGTAACCACCGATATAAGTTTAAATTTTTTACAACTTTTTTATCCTGGTTCATTTTTGTTACTACTTAACTGTATAAAATACCGAGAGACTGGCTCATTCCTCGTCTCCTCCCCCCGCCTGCAACTTAACTTGCTTTCGAATAAATAGAATCAAATGACTCAAAAGTGAATACTTGCCTACATTGTACCTGCTTAGCTCAACAAGAACCAAATGTTCATGGAAGACCCGCTGATGAAGCAATAATACATATAAACAAATAAAAGTTAAAATCATTGACTATACTTAAAAAACCCCTTATGATTAACAAAACATTTTAAATAAACAGGATATACTTTCAAAATTTACTGATTTACGCGTCATAATATATCTTTGACGTGGCTTTATATCATAAAATATAAATAACAAACAGTCGATTAAAGTACAATATTTTCCAGGTTTTTATCACAATATGTATTTTAAAATTATTATTAAAACGAAGACTAATGTAGCTTTTTTAAAAATAACAATGAATTCCGCTTAAAAACAAATAACTCTCAAAATTATTTCGTACAGCTGGTTCTTGATGGTGGAACACAGATAAAAAGGATATCCTATTAAGTTCATATGACTTGGTGCAAAAATCTATTTCCTTGGAGCAAACGTACAAACACCTGAACGGCTTTAGAGGTTTGGTGTTCGTTTATAAATAGATGTTTTCTATATTTTATACACACAGTAAAAAGATTATTTTTTAAACAAAAAGAAGAAAATATACGTTATCTAATTCGTTGTCCATTTTGAGCTACGTGAACTACGCACGCAACAAATCACAAGCAGTCTAGCCACATTATCGTAACATGTCGAAATACTAAAAAATCCTACCCATCTGCATCCAATGTAACCAACCACTAGCCATAGAAAAAATTATCGGGTATAATACCACTAGTGCATCAAAATTACCGATAATTCTGATTGAAAGCGTGTTGTATTGTAACTGAATGAGTTTATTTTCATTTTTGATTAAATCCGAAAGAGCCGGACTTCGAAGAAGGAGGGCTTTTTCGAGATTTAATCAAAAATGAAAATAACCGAATGCAGTTACAATACTACAACACGCTTGAAAGCAGAATTATCTGGTTATTTTTGATGCACGAGTGGTATTCGGTGGAATATTTCCCGAAAAATTGTATTTCATATAAAAAAAAAACATTATTGTACAATAAATTACGTAATAAGTAACAAATTTATTAAAAATATACTTAAAATTAAATTAAATCTTGATTTGTAATCAATTCACTTTTTAAATGTCGCAGATTGACATAAGTAAGTTCAATAAGTAATAAAAGTTTTTGCGGTAACCGTGGTTATCGCTTCTACTGTGGAATTATCGCTTCTACTGTGGAATTATCGGGGGTAATACCACGAGTGCTTAAAAATTACCGATAATTTTCATGAAAGCTTGTTATTTATAATTCCACGAGTTCGAAGAACGAGTGGAATTAGTATAACAAGCTTGAATGAAAATTATCTGGTTAATTTTTATGCACGAGCGGTATTTAGGGAGAATATTTCTAGAATGAAATATAATTTTTTCTTTGTCTATTTGTTCATTAAGTGCATGACCAAATCGGTTCATTTTGACTTTTTTAATAATAACAATACAAACAAACAGGTATCTACGATACAGTATTTCGCCCGACCAAACCTGACTGTTGTCAAACTGCTTTACAATGCTGCACCTAAGGCAACTCTTCTTGAATAATTGACGAATAATATGTAAAGCCTTTGATGGCTCAAGTGTTAAGGAGTTGCGTTTCGCCAGGACGACCCCGGGTTCAAACCCGGGTTGGGGTTTTTTTTTTTTTTAGGTAAATAATATTTATATTTTTTCATTTATGCCATAATTATATCTTTGTCGTTATCTGTTGAGAGGGTTTGTTTTTCAAAAGCAATGAATTTCCCGAAGGGAACTCATAACAATAACGATCACGTTCGCAGTAAAAAGGTAAAAAAAAAACTGTCTCGTCAAATAGGTTCGATTGTTGTGTGTTGGATATACAACGTTGTCTAGGCTGATATTTTTTTATTTTTAACGTTTCTTATGGGAAAATTTATACATGAGTGAAATATTCGCTGTAATTCTTGCGAAAGACCACACTTCTTATGAGATTTTTTATATATGAGGGAAATATTCAGTATAACACTAAGACGAGATGCTTTATAGAAACCTCAAGTTCTTTGGTTAATGGAGTACTGATGTGACTCCGCACAGATGCCGAATTGCATGTAAATATCTATACCATGCTCTTAAGACAAGGTCCAATTACTTTGGCACAAGGAACTTGTTAAAAATACCATTTTAAAATGTTACAGTTTTAAAACAAGAAATTTTGCCGCCAAGAACATAACCAGAAATGACCAAAGACACAGAAAGTCATATATTACATACCTGCTAGCGTTGCTATGGATTTATTTTTATTATTGTATTGTTTGATACCGACGCATAATTCGATTTGACAAGTGTCAGTGAACCTTATTACAAGCAATTTCCAAGCTTTAATTTCCTGTTTTAAAAATACCATTTTTTTAACACTTTACTTTAAATAAAAATGTCAGAATCAGAATTTACCTGTACGCCCCCGGAGGTTGCCAAAATTGCAGCAGATGTGGACAATTTGTTGCCAACCAAATCCAGTAGTATTTACTAAGCTGCGTTCAAAAGATTCCAGAGATGGTGTCATCAAAAATAATAATTCTGAAAATGTACTCTTGGCGTATTTCTCTGAACTGGCGAAAGTATTTACTAGGGAACAATTTGAAAATTTTCTATCTGAAGCTCCTAATCAGAAGTATTTGGGAATTAAGGTAAATTTAGATATTGCGTCAAAGAAGACAAGTTTTTTTATGGGTACCATTCCAGTTTATCGGCTTATGCGAAAAATGGCGTAAAATGAAAAACGTTTCTTGCAATATGTAGCACGTACTTTCTAAACGACAAATCCGCGAGCGGAAAACCATTTCTTTAATTGCAAATATAAAAAAAATGTGAAAATAGGGTACCCGCTTGTGACAAAAATGAGAAAAAAATTAAAAACTCTTGTTGATTTATGTAGCATATACCGAATTGGAACCAAAAAAGTGGATTAGATGCCGTGTTAGCGCTGTTTAACCAATATAAGTCTATAATAATTATTACAATTTTTGTCGAGTGACTAAAAGCCGTATTAAGCCTTGTTCTCACTATGCATCTTTTTCATGAATCTCGGAAAGTTGCGTGCATTTTTGGTGTTCAAACGTGAACCAAAATGCGCGAAAATAGAACATGCTCTATTTTTATCAAAAAGTTGCATGCATCCTGGGGAATTTTTTAGTGACATTTTGATTAGCAACCGTTTTTTTATATTGTCAACCTGTCGATCAGCTGTGAATGTTAGGTTATGACATTAAGGTCATCACTGTTGTTTAACTTTTTTTGTGAATACTTTTTTAAAGTAGTCTTTGTAGTCAAACAATGTGTGATACAGGTGTATGGGACAGGGACGCAACTACTGTTCTTATCATGGCGTACGAAATATTTCCCAATCTATATGTAACAACAATGACGATAAAGCAAAATGGTAGCCTGCCCATGCTATCGTCCTCTTATAAACAGTGAGTTGTAGGCTCGGCCCAAAATTACGTATATGAATGAGGTGCGTAGTCTATCTTTGCTTTATCGTCATTGTGTAACAACGAACCAGGACTAAAAATTAAAAAATAAACGTATGGATTCCATATCCAATGTAAAGACAATTTTATTTGATAGTGGGGTGTACGTCTCTGTTAAAGAGATTAATAAAAAAATACACTCTTTAAGAACCCAATTTTTTAAAGAAGGAATGAAGGAAAAAAGTAAACAAAGCAGTTAAATCTAGTGGTATTTCGATTTTATGTCTAGTGATTTTTTTATGTTGGCTAAAATCAACATTTCCCCTAAAAAAAGATGCATAGTGTGATTACCCTCTACAACTCCATGCTTCAAAAAAAGTTGCACGTAAAAAGTTGCATCAGTTTGATGCATAGTGAGAACTTGGCTTTACAGTCACGCAACTCGATGCAAGACGCAATAAGAATTGCCCAAAGGCATGCGCAGTCGAAGCTCAGCTGATCCCTTGGTGCAACTAAGTTGCACGAAAATTTTATCGGTCTGGCGCGATATTTATTGCATTGCTCGTGCAAGTCTGGGGGAAAAGTAGTTACTTTTGTGTTACCAACAGTATTAATGGTGTATAATGATGCAGCGAGTACTTTTCTCCCCTTTAATTTATTTATTTTGTTTATTTATTTCATTTCAAACAAAAAATATTTCACAAACACCAGAAAATCACAAAATAAAACAATAACTATAACAAGTTTGAGGTTTGTTGCAATTAAGAAAAAGTTGCATGGACTTGCACGCTGTTTTACATTGTGCAACTTTCTTTCATGCAATACTTTGACCTTGCCATTTATTGCTGCAATTAGTTGCGTGACTGTAATACGGCTTTAACAGCTAGAGAAACATAACCTCACTTGTCACTCCCACTGTGCTTTTCGGTCGACTATTTTCACATTTTTTTATATTTCCAATTAAAAAAATGGTTCTCCGCTCGCGGATTTGTCGTTTAGAAAGTACGTGCTACATATTGCAAGAAACGGTTTTCAATTTACGCCATTTTTCGCATAAGCCGATAAACTGGAAAATTACCTTTTTATGAAATATATTATGGTATTTTTAGATTGTCCTTGTTATTGGTATTTCTGGTGCATGCCGATGTGAAGAAATTGTAAAAATTACCGTTGATGACATACAGGACTTAGGATCTGTCATTCACATAAGAATTCCTGATAGTAAAACTAGAAAACCGCGATCGTTTACTATTGTAGGGGAACAATATTTAAGCATATATAAAAAATATGCATTATTACACCCAGAAGGCATGAAGGAAAAAATATTCTTTTTAAAATTTGTAAATGGTCGCTGTTGTCGCATGTTAATGGGAATTCATAAGATAAGTACTATTCCTAAGGAAGCTGCAGTATTCTTAAAATTACCCAATGCCACAGAATATTCCGGTCACTGTTTAGGCAGCTACACTGCTTGTAGATGCAGGTGCAGACATTACGTGTTTAAAGCGCCACGGGGGCGGGGGATGGAAATCCAATAGTGTAGCTGAAGGGTACATTGAGAAATCGATGACCAACAAACAACATATTGAACAAAAAATTTTACAACCTCATTTTACTGAACCAATCCCTTTCAACATTGACATAAATTCAACAGGAGTGGTTCCACGGAGGGCTTACCGCTAGAAAATACAAAAACAAGTCAGGATCGCAACATCGCAACACCTTGTGTTAATTATTCTGGGGCCACAATAAATAACTGTACTTTCAATATGATGTTTAATAAATAGTTCATTGTTGTATTTTTTAAAAATAAATAAAGTATACAAATATCCAATATTTCTTGTATTTTTCAACATTATTTATTCATGACACACACACTTTTTCTTCGCTCTCAGCGAAAAGGTACTTTTACTTCCGCTGCCTATAGCAACCGTCTATTGTAAAAAAAACAAAACTTTAACGTCAAAAAATAAGTAGAAAAAGTCAAGCTTATTGACGTTTAAAAAAAAATAAGATTATTACCTTCAGATTAAGTAATTTAAAGTCTTGATAGCTTATTCTCTTGTGGCAAATGCTGGCATTTATCAGTGTTATAGTAATAATTATTAATTTAGTGTTTCATTTAGGATTTATAATTCCTTAAGTTATTTATACTTTTGTTCAGTGTCCATGGATTGTGGTTTTGATAGATTTAATTTTTCTACTGGAAGACAATGTTTCGACCGTGGGAAGAAAATTCTCATAGGTTTTGGAGGCTATTGGAAGGAGAATTATTGTGAACCTGAAGATGTTGTAAACGATCCTTCTGCGAAGGAATGTCACACAACAAAGCGTAAAGTATCTCTGAGCTTTCAAGCAAACAAAATTTGTATAAAAGCCTAAAATAAGACCCTAAAAATCATTGAATCCGGCTCCGAAAATAAATACTGTGAATTTACAGGTATTTACGACCGTATTTGGCACCCATTTGATTGTAGTCATTAAATCAGAATTCAAATAGAGCCCCCTTCACCTCTACCCGCAGGGTTTGCAAGTCTTGTTAAACCACTAAGGGAACATATGTATCCAACCAACACATCCTTCCTAACTTACATCAGCAGAAAACACCCGTGAATGTCTAGGCAAATATTTGCTCGAAAACACCCCTAAGAAGGGTCTTTTGAGCTTTCTAGAACTTCCACTCAGATCGCACCGGGACACGATGGGTGTTTTGCGCAAGAAAATTACCCTTAAAAATGACCTTAACCTGGACCAAATTTGGCCACCGACCTGCATAATTTGAGTAGATTATAATATTATTTTGGTAAAAATATACATTATAAAATATAGATTCGAAAGCTGATCCTGGGATTTTATTGACTGCACTAAAATATACGCCCTAATGAATCTGCCTACTAAAATCAATCATTTCTATATTTATCTATTTCCTTAAATAACACCCTAGCTGAGAAAGTACAAACTTGCTACTATTATTGATAATGGAGAGAGATGTGAACATATATTTATTGTTTTTACTAAAAATCAGCCGTTTTATAAAATTTATATATATTCTTGTCACAGAAAATTAGTCCAAAAACTGCAAAATGCAGGGCACTGCTTATTCGGGAAACATCATTCAAATTATTGTTTAACACGTTACCCAGCTCCAAACATTGAAAAATTATGAAACGACGAAAAAAACATTTAACTTTCAGCATTAAATAATTAATAAACGCTACGAAATCCGCGAGTCCTTCCGTACACAGTTGGCTCCGCTCTCCAGAGTGAAACGTGTAATTGTGGTAAAATTCGCTTTGAAATCCGCAAAAGGGGAAAGTTATTTAGACACATTTAAAACTTTTTTTTTTAATTTGTTTAGTTTCATTGTAAAGAAAATGGTAAAAGCTAGGTTTCCACGGGACGGGTTTTTAATCTTTATAATAGCATATGTAAAAAAGTCAGTACATCGGCCCTAGGCTACTTAAAAAAAAAGTGACAACGCATCAGCGTACATTTATCTCTTCCTATACACCGTTCCAAATTTGAAATCCTTTGGACTATAGATAAAGTCACAATTCATTTTCTGCTGTGCACCGTCCACAACCCTTAAATTAAAATACCAATTTACTGAATTATGTGATTCAGAAAAGTGCTCTTGACTGTGCTGTGTAAAGGATTATTGTCTGGTTTCAAACATACTTGTAATAATTGTAATATCATAAACTAGTAAGTATACCTTAAGGCTTATTTTAATATCTGCTTGACGTTGCCTTATCTCAAGTAGTTAAAACAAATATAAACTTAAATTAATTTATGTTTAATGAAGGTCAAATAATAAAAAAACAGCAGACGTTGTTTTTTTTGTTTAATTTAAAAATAAAAAAAACAATAATAAGATAATAAACGGCGAAGTGGTCGTTTCCGGGCGTATTGACCGAGTTCCAAAGCCGATTCTACCTAACGTTTCATCTACATCTGCGGAAGACATCTTTAAAGGGTATGCGGCAGCGGTCGAAGTGAACATCAAAACGGACATAAAAGGCGTTATTACTATTTACACGTCGTGCATTCTAGCTTGAGCTCTGAGATGCGTAGATGATAGAAAAGGAGAGCCAGTGTACGCAGAAATAAGTCAGTGCACGACAGAGGTAAAGTCTGTTCAGAGATATAAGAAAGTGACTAACTAATCCCTATTAGGAAAGACCCGGGCCAGCTGTAAAATTGAAATATGGCCGGACAGGTCCGTACTTTGCTTAGAATTTAATTATGGTTTGTAATAAAAATAAGTAAGACATTAAATAATATTTTATTTATGTTTAAATGTGAAATGACAAGTTTTTTTATTGTTAAAAATTATTATGGATTATGTATGTATTATTGTATTATGCTGTATTACACACTAAGTAAAAATAATTACTAAGCTTAAAACTAACTAGAGTGACTATATATACAGTCTTTAGAACATAATTTGTTTTATGGAATTAACCCTCTCATTTTGAATCAGGTAAAAATCGGTTTAAAATCACCAAACTATCGTCTTCCGGATTTGCAATTTACTTTAAGACATTTTTAAGTACGGACCATATCTACCTGCATTTATTCATTTATTCATTGTTTGTTTATGGCCACCCTTGGATAATCCTACTCAAAGGCAAAGCGTAACTTTCTTATATCTCTGGACAGACTTTACCGGTTAACCTATCTACTGCGCAGGGCCGTAACTAGGTGCCATTCTACTATAGGCAAGGTTTCTTTTTTGCGCCCCCTAGAGAAATGCGCTGCAGTAGGGAGGGAGGATACTTTAACATTTTTTTAAAGAACAGACAAAATATATATGTATACCTTTTTTTACTTTTTATTAAATAAGTTATAAGTTTATTAATATTCTTTGGTTTAATAAATTTTTTTTATCAGTTAATTATTAACCTTACTTAATAATAAGAGAATATTATACCGGGTGTTGCATCGTCGAGCGGGACATAGGAAATCCCATGTAATTTTAAATGGGGTCAATTATTGGCTTCCCTAATTATTTTAGAGAAAAATTCTATTTAGGTTTATTAAAGAGCACTAAAACCCACATTCAAAAGAATAACTTTAGATATTTTTGATGAGCCCGTTTACGGGTTATCGCCGATTTCTTTTTAACTATTTCTCCTTTTTATGGCCCCGTATTTGCGGGCACCAGTCAAGGTAAAAGATGACTGTCAAATAAAGTTGTCATTTTGAAATGTGTGCTTTATTGTTATAAAAACTCGTACATCGAAAATATTAGCCATGAATTACACTTCTGAAGAAAAAATATTGATGATTAAATGGTATTATCAAGGAAGTAGTTATCAAAATGTGTCAGACATGTTTGCTGCTCTGTATCCGAATAGACCGATACCTGCAAAATCTACAGTCGAAAGGACTATCAAAAAATTTGAGACAAAAGGCACTGTAATAAATAACTGCAGATGTGAAGAAAGGCAGGAACAAAGAAGAGATGCAAGAAATGATAGGGACTTGCAAGTTTTATTGTGCGTGGAAGAAAATGATGGGAAGATCAGCACAAGGAAACTTGAGGATGACATAGGATTAGATCACACCACAGCGTTACGAGCTTTGAAACGACATAAATATTATTCATACAAATATGAAAAGCACCAAGAGCTAAGAGATAGGGACGAAATACGACGACAGGAGTTTTGTTTTGGTATGATGGAAAGAGCAAACATCGATAGGGAATTTTTAAAAAACATTTGTTTCACTGACGAATGCACATTTACCTTAAACAATGAACCCAATGTTCAAAATTATCGATATTAGAACAAAGAAAACCAAAACAGGTTTGTGGAAACAAGGACGCAATATCCACAAAAAGTTAATGTATGGGCTGGGATTTTCGGAGAAAATATTATCGGGCCATTATTTCTTACACGAAATTTAAATGCAGAATATTTTTTGGAACTACTTGAAGATCATATTTTACCTACTTTACATGATGCCGCCAGGGAAAATCAGGAAGTTTGGTACCAAATGGATGGCTGCCCGGCACATAGTACCCTGGCTGTCCGGGAATATTTAAACCGTGCTTTTAATGGAAATGTTATTGGCTTAAATCATACAGTAAATTGGCCAGCCAAGTCTCCTGATTTATCGCCAAATGATTTCTTTCTCTGGGGCCATTTAAAAAACAGGATATAGAAAGATAAAAAATACCCAAATCTAGACGAGTTAAAAAATGCTATTTCTGCCGAATCCAATAGAATTTCAGTTTACCAACTAGCGAATGTAAGAAGAGAATTTTATGATCGCCTCGGTTATTGTCTAGCAGTCAATGGAGGAATATTTGAACATCTTCCTAAATCCTAAAGTTCTAACAATTTAATAGTACCTACCTATTAATTAGTAAAATATTGAAACATGTAAAATGTCATAATTAACCTTGTAATTGGATACTTTATTTTAGTTTTATTCAGATTAATTTGTACTCATAAATACACCTTTAATATTTTCGATGTACGAGTTTTTATAACAATAAAGCACACATTTCAAAATGACAACTTTATTTGACAGTCATCTTTTACCTTGACTGGTGCCCGCAAATACGGGGCCATAAAAAGGAGAAATAGTTAAAAAGAAATCGGCGATAACCCGTAAACGGGCTCATCAAAAATATCTAAAGTTATTCTTTTGAATGTGGGTTTTAGTGCTCTTTAATAAACCTAAATAGAATTTTTCTCTAAAATAATTAGGGAAGCCAATAATTGACCCCATTTAAAATTACATGGGATTTCCTATGTCCCGCTCGACGATGCAACACCCGGTATATGTATTGTAAAACTAAAAAAAAAAAAATAAAAATGGAAATATTGGAAATGTGTAGGTACTGGTATAAATAAAATACTTACAAATAGACTACGCTCTACTTAAATATTTGATTAGGAAGATAATTTTACAAATAATATTTTCTGGCTTTTTGTGTTGCAGAATTTGATATATATTTATCAAAAGAAATGGATTCTGCAATAATCCTTTCTATGGATAATATGGCAGTATTAGATAATCTCTCTTGGGACATGCTCGATCTTAAATAATTTCTTATAAGTTTCAATTTTGAAAAAGATCTTTCACAAGAAGCACTGGTGACTGGAATTGTAAGAAAAATTTGTAATGCTGTAGCAAAATTGGGATACTCTGCCAGTAGCTCAAATTTATGTAGGTATTGGTACATTTCCAATGCAGATTGACACTGGAAATCAAAAAGTTCTTGCGCTTGAAGTTTAAAACTTTCTGCTTCTTGAATAAATTCGTTACAATTGAAGTCGTTTGGATATTTAGCGCACAAATATTTAATGAATTTTTCAGTATTAGAAATACTCATTTTGGAAAGAATTGCTCCATTAAGAAAACTGAAATCACTGCAAAACTCATGTAACCTTTATGTTACTTAACTGCGTTATTATTGAATCGATGACTTAAAATAATAGTTGTTTTTGTTTTGTTTTTTGCTTCTAAATAAGAATCATTAGTAAGCTCGCCGCTCTTTTTTTTTAATATTTCTTTTTCGAACTTCCGTGTATTCAGTTGACATATTGCAATTTTGACAAATCTGCAGAGCATTTATCTCAGATTTTTCAAAATAGCCATCTCTATTTGCTTTGATTTCTTCCAATAACCCTTTAAGAGATTTACTTTATTAATTTTATCTAATAAAGATGACCAAAAAACTAAAAAAATTACAAAGTCGAAATTTTTAAGATTTTTTTGAAAATTTTTTGCCAAAATTACTGTTTTACCAGAATATACTAAAATATCAGTCATCTCTTCTAAAAGATCCAAAACCAATTTAAATTGAGTGATAAGTGCGTTTAACGCTAATGCTTTGGATGACCACCTCGTATCGCTAAAGCCTTTTAAAGTAATATTTATTGTATTTTTTAATTTATTCCACTTGAATAATTCCAAAAAAGGTTATTATTTCGGGACTAACTGAAGCACTACCTATGTAATGCCACTAAATTTAAACTATGTGCAGAGCATGGGACATATCTTGCAGTAGGATTTTCTTGCAATATCCTAGCTTGTACGCCTTGATATTGACGTGCCATCTGCCATATATTCTAATAGAAGTTTTTATATTTATTATTATTCGGAATAATTTTATTTATGATTTTTGTGCCCCTTGTGGCTTGCGCCTATAGGCATGGGCCTACTCTGCCTATACCCAGTTACGGCCTTGCTACTGCGCCCTCAAAGGTCCGGGCTCGTGATATATTGCTCGACCTGTATTCGTCTCGGTAATTTAAACGACATTGCCATAGATTAGTTTGAAGGAACAGTGTAACCCGCTCTGTTTTAGTATTTAAATTCAAGCGGTGCCACTAAATTTAAATGCAAAAAAGGGATCCCTATTTAATTTGATATGCCTCGTCAAGGTGGCAGACTTACAATAAAATATAAGTATTCTTCACCCACACAGAACCAACTACGGGGTTACTAGAATACTAAACAATTGTGTTAGATTAAAATATTTACCTGGAAATTAATCTTAATACAACTTACGTACCTCAAGTCGCCTTGACATTTGATGGTACTTAATGCAAACACATTTTTTTCTGTTCTAGTCACGTTCATAATAAATATAAATAGTACGGACGCAAGAATAAATATAATAATTATTTTTGTGGTACGGATCTGTATATTCGAAGACAACAAAGTCGGCGCATAGGTGGACAATATAGGAAAAGCAGATATGTAAGTATGAACGCATGAGAGAAGGAAGAATGGAGATAGAATGTTTATAATAGAGCTATTAGTTTAAACATAAATAGCAACAAAATTGAATAAAATTGAAATAATCTACCAAGCGAAATTAGAAAGGGATTAAAAAACACAGGTATACTCCATTCCACAATAATTCGTTGGTTTCTTGACCGCAATAAAATTTAAACCCAGCCATAAATAAGTGCCTTTTGAAAGGGTACAGGTCCTGATTACCTACTAATTTCAATAGTTTAGGTTAGCTATTTTCAACAAAACAAGAAATATAAAATAATAGGTAAGTATCTTTATTTTAACCATGTAATTAAATAGCTAATAATATTTATACAAAAATACTAATCTACAATATTATAATATCATCTATGCATAAACTAATTATTAAGGGCCTTACGTTACTATTAATTATGTTATTATATTGGTATATTAGGTAGGTTAATGGCAAATTGCAGGTGTTCAATATAATGCAGAGTCTTTTCATCTTAGTTCATCAGTCGTTTGGTGTTTGTCAAGCTGTGTTAAAGATATTTTTCTAATTTTGTCTCGAAATATATCCATTTCGAACTCCGAATTTTATTTTTTAAAAGTTGGCATTGGTTATATTTAAATGTTTTATTCTGTTGACGTCTGACGTTTCCTGTTATTGTTATCCATGAGAAAAGAAAGTTTTCGGGATTTCTCTGGTAAAAGTTGATTTATCGTTTTATTAGCAATATCCCTTAACTCAGGGGGAGTTAAACTTAGATTATCATGCTCCATATTTTTTTAATTATAATTATGAACAACTCTATGAAATATTAAATCACAAATTTCGTGACAATGACACAAAGAAAATATTATTTATTGTCAAGGCTACTATGATAAAAAGAAATTTAGAGTATTACCAACATAGAATTTAGACACACAAATTTACAAAATTTGAAGGGTTGATTTTCTTTTTAAATATGTATTTTCTTATTGAAAAAAATACAAAATAGAAAAAATAGTATAAAGTACGTGTTTTATAAAGCAGTTAGAGCACTTGTCCCGTTAAAAAACTCGCCGCAAGCGGCTCGTTTTTTAACATGGACGCGTGCTATAAGATGATGCTTTATAAAACATGTACTTTAATATACTATTTCGTGTGTGTTATCGAGCATCCAAAATATGTCAGATCTGTGTGAAACTTCAGATAATGTTGCTTCCGGAAGTTATGGTGTAAAAAAAACATCATAAAGAACGTTTACTGTATACCATTTTAGAAAAAGGGTATGACCGGAGTGCAAGTTTTAGTGAAACGAGTATTTTGACCAAAGTTGCATTAACGACAGTAAAAGATATAGTGAGCAAACCCATCCAGCCAAGGAAAAAACGGTGTGACAGCGGAAAATTGAGAAGCATCGAAGAAGCTGATAAAGACTTGAATCGGAGGATAATTCAATTCAATATTGAAAAAGAATATATCCCTGACAATCTCGCAAGTGCTAATGGCCCCACAGTTTTACGCCTCCCTCCGTATTACTGTATTTTTAACCCAATAGAACATATATGGCGCCAGTTAAAAACGATGATTAGAAGAGAAAACACATCCCCTACACTAAGTAGATCTGTTATAGAATTAATTAAAAAATGTGTAAATAATATCCCAGTAGAAAGTTGGAAAAATTCTGTGAGACACGTGATCCAAGTCAAAGATTCCTATAACATAATTAATAGTAACGTAGGGCCCTTAATAATTAGTTTAGGCATAGATGAAGACGACAGTGATAGTGAAACAGAGCTAAATATAGAGTAGGTTAAGTTAAATATTGTATTATTATAATATTGTAGATTAGTATTTTTGTATAAATATTATAAGCTATTTAATTACATGATTAAAATAAAGATACTTACCTATTATTTTATATTCGTTGTTTTGTTGAAAATAGCTAACCTAAACTATTGAAATTAGTAGGTAAGCAGGACCTGTACCCTTTCAAAACATCTGGTGCCTACACAATAGATATTTGTCAGGCAACTTATTTATGGTTGGGATTACGACTGAGGATTCGGAGTAGAGCGGACCACTCTACCGCGACATCAAGGTCTGGCAGACATTGGGAAAATAATGGATCAACAAATAACAACTTAAGGGAGTACTTCCGAATAAAGCCCAAACTTCAGACCTGCACTGTGCTATTTGTGAAGCAGACCACTTCACTCCTCTAAGATTGAGGGATAAGAATGTCCCACAACACCACAAGGCCAATGAAGAAAAGCTACAGATATGGAAGAAAAAATCTCTGCATGGACGACACCTGAACGAGGCAGCCCAGGATCACGTCGACAGTCTTCCGTCGAACAACTGGCTCATCTCTGGACGGATGGTTCCTGAAACGGAGGGATTTCTACTGGCAATCCAAGATCAGGTCATACCAACTAGAAACTACCTGAAATACATACTTAGAGACGACTCAGTACAGGCAGACAAATGCAGATACGGATGTCAAACGGCAGAAACGATCCAACACATCACGGAAGGATGCCAGATGTTTTGTGCGACGGAATACAAAGAGAGGCATGACGCAGTGGCCAAGATCCTACACCAGGAGTTTGTCGCGACCTGTCAGAAAATCATATTGATATTAATGTCTTTATTTCTGTACTAAGTACATAGTACAAGAAGGGCGAAGTCTAGATGTAGGTGCCACCTGTGTGAAATCTACCCTGATCAACTCTACCTAAGTAATTATTACAATAATAGCTGATAGATTTAATATGACGGCTAATAAATAAACTATATGCATATATATACATAGTTTTGTTAATCATATATTTAAACAGTGCTTTGTAAGTGAGGCTTGACAAGTCTTTGTTTATAAGTTAGCTTGTCTAAAAGAGAGATATTTGACCATATTTTGTTTAAAAGTAACTGGATGTCGTGAGAGTCTTGACGAAGCCGAGAAGAGACTTGTATAATCTAACCGCGTTAAAGGTAAATCAGCGTTCAAACACGGAGGACTTGTGCAGGGGCGGAGTTATCATACCCGAAATACGTTATGTATATGAGTCCTGAAGATAATTTTTTTGTAAAGGTATTGGGACTTTTACAGTACAATATTTTGAGACAGAAACAAGCCTCGTGTAACCTCCTCCCATTCTCCATATTCAGCTATTCCGCCTTCACTAGTTTGTGAGATATTCTATCGCGCTTACGAATTCTATATATGAGCCGCAAGCAGGAATTCTAATGTTTTGAATGAATTCTTTTCTCTGAATGGTTGTCAACCAGTTTCCATACACAACATCTCCATGACTAGATATGGAAAGAACGAGGGAGCCACACAGTAGAATTTTCAGGTTAGTTGACAGCGCGTGTCGATAACTGTAAAGAAATTTTAATCTAATATAAGCCCCCTGAATACAATGAGATACATGGCAGTCAAATCGTAAAACACCATCGAAGGCGACACCCAAGTTTTTGACATTGTCCTTAATTGGTAAAACTGAGTCTTCGATTTTTATGTTTTTTTACGTCGGGGCATCGTCATCCTCATAGAAGAATTCCTGATGACAAAACTTTTGCAGCTTTGTGCAGGAACTTAAGGAAGTTGAGAGTTAAGAGGCTGCCTTGCAGATCCAAAAAGAGATTGGAGGAAAATTGTTACAAATGATGAACATACAGCTCAAATTTTACAGCAAGTTGATGATAATCCTAAAACTTCACTAGCCAAAATCAAAGAAAATACCGGTGTTCCCATAAGCTCTTCATTGAGGATTCTACACAACAAGTTTCATCCATACAAAACCGAATGAATTCATAGATTGGAGCCTGGAGATCCCGCACGAAGACTGGAATATTTAGCAAGATTTTCCGAATTTTGCCAAAATGTAAATATCTTGTCTAACATTCTATGCAGCGATAATAGAAGAGGTATACCCTTTGAGTACAGAACGAATATGTGACTGTAGCAGGATGGGTTCCTGCTCATTATGCCTAAATTGTTAAGGATTATTTGAACAGACAGTAACCCAATCCATGGTTTGGAACCAATCAGATGGCCAGCAAGGTCCCCAGATATAACACCCTTCGACTTTTAATAATATAGCTGATCTAATAAACAAAATGACAGCAGCATGCACTTGTATTACAAGAGGAAGGCTATTAAAAGTTACAAAAAATTTTGGCAGTTTTGACAGACAAGGGATTCGAGATATCGTAGGCCTTCCGAGTTTTAAGTCAACAACCCTGTATGTTATAGACGTTACAACAACATATCTTCAAAGGTGTACCCAAACCCATACTGACGAGACTTAATTACAGCTAATCCAAAAAAAAAATCGAGCCATTTGGTCTTAATCAAATTTATTACAGCACAGATTATATTTTTACGAATTCTGATCAATGCAAGATAAAATACCAATGAATACACATGTTTTTATAATAATCGCATGTCCTTATTTCGCCTCTTTTTCTACACGCAGATGTCATATCTGATCAAGATAGAAACCGATGGCATTGATCTTAATTTTCCTACTAGCCGACGGCAAAAACTCGTTACCGAACCAGATTTCAGTCGTATTTATGCATTAATTGTTATATAAACCCTCTAATCTAATTAATACCGACTTTTCATCTATCCGGCTAGCAAGAATTCCGATTTATAAACTCCTTTGCACGTTTATATCAATCTTAAGGTCAAGGCAATTTCGTCGTAATAAATTTACCGGTATTTGCTGGTATAAAAATGGTTTAATGCCATAAGGAAGCCGATTTTAAATTGAAATCATATTTAGAATCCCATTAAACTAAACAAAGTGACACTGGCTTATGTATCAGGAGATAAAGACTATCAAAGCAACGAATTGGTCCAAGAATAGGGCTTTGTCTTATACTTGACTAAATAACATATTCCGAGATCTTGAAGACTGACAAAGGCGGTATTAATACCTAAACTTGGACGATCAGACTATTCGGTGGCAAAGACCCATCAGTCTGATGTCGCTCGTACTCAAAACAGTTCAAAAGTGGTTAGATTTAGATTAGAACACAGACCATTTCATCAAGACCAGCATGCCTACAGAACATGAAAATAAACGGAATCTACCCTTTACCAGCTAGTCAGCAGGGTGGAGAAAGCTCTAGAACCCATTGAACTGCTATTGGGAGCATAAGATCAAATAAAAAAATAACAATTCCTCACAAGCTTCTTGCCAGTGACCCCCCGAAAACACAGCGTCGTGTCCAAAAAGTCTTGCGGTACGTTAAGTTTCAATTACCATCCGAAAAAACAATGGCTTATATTTTACATTTAAATTTTATTGATACAATAGGTCCATTGTTTGCTATTGTATGTAGTCTCAGTTACAGTTGTACTTATATTCAAGTATAAACGACTACATAGGTATACAAAAATAGTTGAATTAAAACCAAAACAAGGCGGATATGTCAGAGTTAATTATCGTGATTTGTTAGGTGTTGGTGTAGTCGAACGACTTGAATAATGATCGTGGAATTAAATTACTATATATGTATATTATATAATTAATTAAATGTAGAATATGTATATTTTTATTGGATATTAAAAAAAATGCTGCTTAACTTCTGTTTGTTAAGGTGTAGTTTCGCTAGACTCCGCTAGAGCATCACGTTGAAAGCACGCGACATATTGCATAAAGTAGCAGGTACAGTTGATGCAAAACCAATGCACGTCATCAATCAGCTGATAATTATTGTAAATCCGTAAGAAAATACGAGGAAATTAAATTTGAGCAAAAAGTATTAAAACCTTCTGCGATATTGAATGTACTACAAACTTAAAGTATTCTTGTTTGATAAAAGCCCACCTATAGCAAATATTTTGTTTTTTAAGCTTGTAAAAATCAATATAATTTGAATTTTATTGGCCGACTGTAACGGTGTAAACGGTGCGATGGCGCCAGCTCGCTCGTTGGCTTGGTTTGACGTTTCATGCAAAACTAACCTTAATTGTTCGTGGTTCTGTGTTGCTGTGCGTCTATTCTTTAACAAAAACTCCAAATCCTTTCATAAATAGTATTAAAAAACTGTTCTATTAAGAGAAAAAAAAGTGCACATACATATCTCTGTCGATTACGTTGTTTACTATTTGTGAAAAATGCCGAAGCATTTAAATAACCGGTGCAAAGAGCCAATAGCTTCTCTAAGAAGCTATTATCAAGAAGAATTTAACAACAATGGCCCATTGTTACCCTTGACAGCAGTTGGAGAAGTAAATTTAAAGAGTATGTTAAGGTCTAGATATTTTATTTCTACTTTACTAATTTTTAGCGCGTAGCAGCTGCCCTAAATTTAAATATCTCCACTGTAAGCGCAATTTCAACAACAGTTAAGAGAAATAAATTATTAGAATCACCTTAAAACAAACGTTCTAGTTCAAAGTGAGTTGTAAATGTGTGAAGATTGGATATAAGCTCTATCCGTGACACTATTTATGGAATGTACGAAACAAGTAAGTTATATTATTTAAAAATTATAATATTTTACATCGGTTATTCATAAGCTGTAACTTTTTTTAGAACATCATGTAACTATGACAACTTAAAGTTAGAAATTAAAAGACAGAGATTTGTTTCATGGTTGTCTTAACTCTTTAAGAAGCCTCTTCAAGAAAATAGGGCTTATGGAACTTTCCCATGTAGCTTTCAAACGACTGCAAAGAGTATATTATCTGGTATCTGGTATTGCTACCAGTAACGCCATTTTAAACAATTTTTGAAATATTGCTGGTTTTCTTATATTATTTACCAAATTCTTGCAATAAGTCATATACCAACAAAAGTTATGTGGTGTTAACCCAACAAACATATTAAGTAATGTAAACCAGAACGGAAGGAAAATAATCCTAAATTGGCAAATATTTGCTTATTTTTGCCTTAAATGTTTCGTTAAGTCACAAAAGATTCGAACTCTAAAATCTAAGTCAAAATTTGGATATCTACAACTTAAATAATTTGTTATAGGGAAATCTACTTTTAGTTTAATTCACCTAGTTAAAATTACAAATAAATTACCTCTTTGTTTGAGACATTAAAAATATTTAATCCTAATAAGGAATATGATTAAGTCATAATTTACTTAATTGTTACTTAATATATGCACTCATAATTAAGGACTTTTTTGGCGATTACGCTAGGTAAACATTACCTAATTATTGCCTAAAAAAAGTCCAAATATTTACTGACCATGCAGTTTTAGAAACAAGTAATATTTTGGATAATTTTGCCATATAAATTGTTCTCAAAGTTATAGACCTTTTGTGGTTAAAAATTGAACTACTTCATAACTTTCTGATTAACCTCAAAGGCTAACATTGCTTGTACAGTTAATAATAAAGGAAAAAATAACTTTAAGGTTAAAAATATAAAAAGCAAATAATTTTTAGTTTTCCTGTTTATCGACAACTATAAAAAAACAATAATTAAAATTTTAAGAATTACATAAGGTGAGTGGAAAATCCATTAGACTACGATATCTTTCGTCAACGAAAGTTTTTTTAAAACTTTAGGTGCATATAATGTTTATAATGAAGACACTCTATTTTTAGGTTAATGGTAAAAATATTTAAAATTATCGGGTGTAATACCATGAGTGCTTTAAAATTACCGATAATTTTTTACGAATGCGTGTTCTCTTTAATTTCACGAGTCCGAAGGACGAGTGAAATTTGTAAAGAAAACACGTATAAGTGAAAAATTATCCGGTTAGTTTTAAAGCACGCATGGTATTTAAAGGAATATTCCACTCACGTATAAAAAATCCCATAAGGACAGTGGTATTTTCGAAAACTTACAGCGGATATACAAAATCGAAAACACCAAAACGAAAATACCACTTGTCAGTGTCACTTTGTTGACAAATTTCTATTTATTATTTCAAAGTTGACAAAATGAATGTTTTTGGATTCGTGAAATATTCCTTTAAATACCATGCGTGCTTTAAAACTAACCGGATAATTTTTCACTTATACGTGTTTTCTTTACAAATTTCACTCGTCCTTCGGACTCGTGAAATTAAAGAGAACACGCGTTCGTAAAAAATTATCGGTAATTTTAAAGCACTCGTGGTATTACACCCGAATATTTCACGAATCCAAAAACATTCATTTTGTCAACTTTGAAATAATAAATAGAAATTTGTCAACAAAGTGACACTGACAAGTGGTATTTTCGTTTTGGTGTTTTCGATTTTGTATATCCGCTGTAAGTTTTCGAAAATACCACTGTCCTTATGGGATTTTTTATACGTGAGTGGAATATTCGTAGTAATACATAGAAAAACGCATATTTTAAGGGCGCGTTTTGTTTTTCGAAGTATCATCACCATAATTCACAAACACATTTCTTTCGCATTCGAATTTCGTTCCAGAGAAATAATAAAACTTAATTATATCACGTAATTGTTGAAGTTGTAATAAGCGTCCATTCCAAATATCTACTTACTCCATTTTATAATTTATCTTGTCCTGTTGGAAGTGTTGGCATAAGTTGTTGTCTTTTCTTTCTAACGCCAGACATAATATGTTTTCTCTGCATTTTTGTCTAGTGTCTTATTGCTCCTATTTGGGTTATATTTGGGTCAAAAGATTGGTCTCACTTTCCACATTTAGACGTAAAATAGGTCTATTTTTATTTTACTTCGTTTTAACTTATTGGACAGAAAAACCCTATCAACCTATTTTCGACCTTCAAATTACTTTAGTTTCTTTCCCCACATTGGGCAATAGGAAAACAAATGTAGGTAAATTATCCCTATATATAATTGGTCATGCAAAATATTTGACCCGTTTAGAGGCCGAATAAAGGTAAATTTAACTTAAAATGTTTGTTGGGAAAGTATTTCTTTTGAGTTTTTTGTCTATATCTTTGGTCTGGACTAATAGTGAGTGTCGTCAATTTCCATTTCCTATGTAAAAAATAGCCGTGGCCATTTAAAAAACTCCGAGTACCTGAAAGGGTTCTTGCAGCGTGTAATGTATTAAACTTTTCATTCTCCCCTCTCGATTTCTTAAAACACACACATTCAAATTTGATGCTGAAAATCCTCAATCGATTGTAGTAAAATGGGTAAAGGCGACTTACTGTCACAAAAATAGCCGGTTGTTAACGTTACTAAGGTAACATTATTGTCAATAAAAGAAATATTATTTTGACAGTAATCAAATAATATTATTATTGAATAGTTAAGTTGATAAGTTCTGTATTTGGCGAGAATTTAACAAAACATGAATTCTACTAAAGAAGCAGCGAATATTGCGTGCAGACGTTTGTTACCGGACAAATCTAAAGATCGGTACAATCAAGCCTATAAAAGTTTCGTTAAATGGTGTACCAAAGATGTGTCCACAATAACGGAAGACGCATTATTGGCATTTTTCTTAGAAAAATCAAAGACATTATCTCCTGCTACATTGTGGTCAGAATACTCGATGTTGAAATTGACTATTTCATTAAATAAGAACCAGGATATCTCAAAACTTGGTCGCTTAAAGGCATTCATAAAAAAGAAGAATGACGGATAATTAAAGTTTTTGTTAGAAGCTCCTGATGAAATATATATTTAATGAAAAAAGTAGTAGCGATTTTTGGAGTAGCTGGGGCATGCAGAACTGACGAGCTATACAATCTAAAAGTGAAGGATGTAGAGTATAAAAATTGTGTCATGTTAGTGCAGATTCTCACTACCAAAAACAATGTGCAAAGAAGATTTGTAGTTATAGAAGATTGGGTAACAATTGTTAATCTTTACATGAAACTTTGACCACAAAATGCTCAAGATAAACTCTTCTTTTATCGGTATGAGCGTGGCAGATGTGTAAATCAGGTGGTTGGAAGCATAAAATTTCAAAAATTCCGTACGGGATAGCTAAATTTCTTAAATTTTCCAATCCAAATCAGTATACTGGTCACTCGTTTCGAAGAACATCCTCTACATTACTAGCAAATGCCCCAGGTGTGGACATTTTAGATATGAAAAGGCACGGGGGGTGGAAGTCGTCAGAGGTAGCGGAAGGATATATAGCAGACTCAGTGACTTATAAAATAGAAGTTGCTAATAAAATCATGCCCGAAAAATCCATCTGTATGCAGCAAAACAAACATTCAGAAAAGTCTGCAGCCCAAGTCGACAAGCAAGTCAATACTTCCAGTGCCTCTGCTTTCGGACAAGATTTCAATCAACATTTGCCGTTAAATATTTCAGGCTCATATAAGAATTGTAATTTTACATTAATTTTCATTCTAAATAAACGTTTGACATTACTAATTTGACATTTTTATTTTTTTCGTCATCCAGGGCACGAAAGTTTTTCATACCTAGCAACCTATCACCTAGCATGTTTTACTTTCGCTTTCGCTTGCCCTTTTGGAACAGAAAATTATATTTTTATCCGACGGACTGTTAAGGTCTCAGGCCTTGAATATCAACGACATTATGTTACATTGTAAATAAAATCAGACAATTAAAATTGTGTCCCCAAATATTTGCCACATTATCTTGGCTAGGTAAAAGAATCACATAAAAATCCTCTTAACATTGTATTTTACGAGCTATTTATGAAAATTCGGGGCAATAAAATATTCGGATTCGGAATTAAGGCGTCCCAAATTGTTTTGCGCGTTTTAAAATATGACAGGTTATATTGATTTTAAGCAGTGTTAAAATCGATACTTTATTGTGAAACAAGGTAGTGGTATTGATAAAAACAATAATAATAACTCCAAATAGTTTTAAACTAAAAGAATCTCAGCTGTTTTCTGATTTATAGAGACTTTTGTATTAATATTTTCTTGCTGAGTATAAACTATAATAATAAATTTCCTCCAAAATAAGACAACAATACTTTTATCATCTATTTTTTATTGTAAATGGTAGTCTGGCAGAAGGACTACTAGTTACTAGTGGGACTGATCGCAATTAAAATAACTGTTCAATTTAATTTTTAATTTATTTTATTTAAACTTAAAGGCAGAATAAAATTTGAGAAACAATTAGTTACTTGTAATTTAGTCAGGGTTGAAGAGGTTTAAATCAATTGATTTTTTCAATTTAAATCATGATTAAAATCAAAATATCTGATAAGTTAGTTATAATTAAGAAAAAATAGAAACTTTCAGTTTTAATTAATGGTTTATTATATCAAAAAAATAAAACCACTGTACCTAAATAATGTTTATTTTAGTTAATTGTAGTGCTTGTACAAAAAAAACTAATTTTGCAGCTTTTTCCGTTCCCAATCAATTTTGGAATGGACTAAACCAAATGTTGAGAAAATTCTCTCGACTGATGCGGAAGAAGCAGCAGCACAATTGTCTAATTATGAAGAACTCTTTCTGAATAATGGGTATATTTTGTTGCGACTTCCACCAATCTATCGGTTTTACATTCTGAAGAATACATCATGAAACATAATATCAGTGAAAGGATCTGATCCGGCAGAAACTTGACTATGATTGGTAGTAAACCACTATTTGGATCTAATTATTTAACAGCTTTTAAAGCAACATTTTTTTCACTTTCTGTTAGTGTTTGCTGAGTTTTTGTTGAGTCAAGAATTGTTATAGTTGTATTTAGAAAAATGCTAAAAGTGAAGTGTAATCCAAAGTGGATCAAAAAGAGACTTTTTTCACCCAATGTATTTATTTATGTAATCTACAATTAAGCTTCACATTAGAAAAGTCGACCTACAGTCGAAACTGTCGTTCATATCTCACGCTATCTTGGACGAGTTGTAAATATGTTTCTATCTTTGTAAGCATATTTATCTGTACATTTTTCTTAATAATTAAATGCTAAAATCTGTTTGGGTTTAGGTTTAGGTTTTAATACAATTTGTGAATTGCTCCAATTAACATTACTTTAATAGATATAACCTGAACTCTGAACCCAAAATACTGAATTTTTAAAGAAAATAGGGTTGTTTAAGAAAAATTACATGATCGACCGATAGATGTTGACGCACCTCTAACACATATTTCCTTTCTCTCTTGTTCAAGCCTGCTATAAGAAGAAAGCGCGCATGGTGAAATGTAAAAAGTGTCAAATACTTTTAACTCAAAGTTTGCTAATTAGTTAACAGCCCATATTTCTAACGCATCATAAAAATAACTCATTACTAAAATTTACAGCTGCCATAAAAAGATTTACAACCGCTTTATAGGGCACACAAGTCAATAAACAAGAACAGCAAACATTTTATTTAGTTTATTTGATCACTTGGCAAAATACTGGGTTACAGTTAGGTATGGTAAAAGTTACATAACTGCACAAACGAAGACTTTGCTGTATGAGATTATGCTAATAATGATCGTTTCGTAAGAAAGTTACATCCATCAAGGGCTTCAAAAATCAACAAGGTGTGATTTTTCTTTTTGACAAATTGTTTTTTTTTGCCGATAGTTGGCAACACAACTGTGGTGGCGCCAGCTCGTCCGTTGGCTTGGTTTGCAAAACTAACCTTAATTGCTCCGTCCTGCTGTGCGTCTATATTTTAACAAAAACTTCAGATCCTTTTATAAAAAGCATTAAAAGCTGTTCATTTAAGAACAACAAAAGTGCACATACTCTCGATCTCTGTCGATTACGTTGTTTACTATTTGTGAAAAATGCCGAAGCATTTAAATAGCCGGTGCAAAGAGCTAATAGCTTCTCTAATAATCTATTTTCGGGAAGAACTTAACAACAATGGCCCATTGTTACCCTTGACAGCAGTTAGAGAAGTAAATTTAAAGGGTATGTTAAGGTTTATATATTTTATTTTTACTTTACTCTAATTTTGAGCGTATAGCAGCTGCCCTAGATTTTAATATCTCCACTGTAAGCGCAGTCTCAACAACAGTTAAGGAAAATAATCTATTAGAGTCACATAAAAAGAAACATTCTTATTCAAAGAGAATTGTAAATATGTCAAGATTGGATATAAGTTCTATCCGTGACACTATTTATGAAATTTACGAAACAAGTAGGTTGTTTTATTCAAAACTAATAGCTCACATTGGTTATGCTTAAGCTGTAACCTTTTTTAGAACATCATGCAACTTTGACAACTGTAAGTAAGAAATTAAAAGACAGACAACTGTTTGATGGTTGTCTTAACTCTTTAAGAAGCCTCTTAAAGGAAATAGGCTTCGGATGGAAAAAAGATGAACCGAGGCGAGGGCTTATGGAACTTTCCCATGTAGCTTTCAAACGACTGGTATACATTAAAGAAAAAGAAGCATCCTTGTACCAATTCGTTTTCTTGGATGAAACATGGATTTTTCAGAATGTAACCATTGGTCGATCTTGGCAAGATGAAAATTAAAGAAGTGTTAGATCTGGTAAATATACCACTTAAGAAAATCCGAAAAAATACCAACGTCTTCTTGGAAAAAAATAACATCATTAATTGGCTTACTGTAAGTAGGTAATAATTTACTAAACTTAGTTATGCCAGACCTATAAATAAAAGAAGTGAAGACAAAACGAGAGAACAGCGCAAGTGTAACTTAATTGATACAATTATTTTTAAATATTCATGAAAAAACACTATTAATTGACGGGATCACTATCGAATTTGATCGAATTATGTGATATTGTAGTATTACGTATTTGTCCGAGATAAATTTTAATTAAACTTTAATTAAATTTCCCAATAAAATAATTGAATTCGGCAAATAAAATATTTTGTTGCTCGTTTTAAATTAAATATAATTATTGAATGAATTCGTTTAAGGTTATCCCCATTAAATATTTTTCTCAGTGTAGTATTGCGGTGTACAGGGTTTTCTTTTATATTTAGACCCCTATTTAGAGGAAAAACTATAAGAGATAGAAAAAAACTTTAAATATGAAAGTTTTATGATTTTTACTGAATCATCAGAATATTAGCAAAAAATTATTAAAATACTATTACAATGCCGAAAAATATAAGCAACTTATGTTTTTTTAAATGGAACACCCTGTATTTATTTCATTAAAATTATAGATCTTTTTTTCCTGATTACAAAAATATAGGGTTTGTCTATATTAACTCCAACCAGTTTTAAGATATAAACGATCAAAATTTTAAGAAGTTGTATTTAGTTTCTAGTCTAGAATGCTTTGGAAATAAAAAATGATAAAGGTCTGTCGCCATTGAAAACACATGTTATTATGACATTTTTGTCGTTGTTTGCTTGTATTAAACGAACATTTTGCTACGTACTTAAAACAATAACATGGGATATTCTACAGCAGAAAAATTCGATATTATCCATCTATATTATTCTAATAATAGAAATCCATCTACAACTCTTAATGAGTACCACAGGATATTTCCCAATAGAATTTTACCTTCCAAAAGCACTATTAAATATGTTGTGAAAAAATTTGAAGAGACCAAAAGCTTAGAAAGGAAAAAGAGGACAGTAATGAGAGATGAGCAATTAGATTTAAATGTCTTGCTGTTCTTTGAAGGTAAACATTCTAGTTTATACTAATTCTTAAATCCTACAATAATTACTTAAATGTTGTATTACAGAAAATCCTGAAAATTCTATACCAGATGCGGCAGGCCATTTTAATAAATCCCTATCAAAAATACACGAAATTTTGAAAAAATACGGATATCATCCATATAAATTTTTACCAGTCCAAAACTTAACAGAAGATCACAAGAGACAGCGGCTAGAATTTTGTTTGGATGTTTTAAGAAGGCGTGAAATTGATGGGAATCTTTTAAACAAAATTTTATTTACCGACGAGGCAAATTTCAGCACAGCTGGTATGTTTAACCGAAAAAATAAACATTTTTGGGCAACTTCAAATCCCCACAAAATTCAGCCTGTTAGAATTCAGGGTCGTAGGTCTATAAATGTGTGGTGTGGCATTATAGGAAATAGGGTCATTGGTCCAATAATTTATAATGGGAGTTTAACTGGTCCAAGATATATGGAATTTCTTGAAAATGAGATTGAAAACATTTTGGAAGAGCTTCCTCTCAACCAATACGCTACGCTCATTTGGCAACAGGACGGTGCCCCACCCCATAATGTTGTCCCTGTTACAAGATACTTAAATGAAAAATATAATACGTGGATTGGAAGAAACGGACCAATAAGGTGGCCGGCAAACAGCCCTGACTTGACGGTTCTGGACATTTTTCTTTGGGGCTATTTAAAAAATAAAATTTATTACAATAGGCCAGAAAACGTTCAAGTTCTGGAACAAAGAATTCACGAAGAAATTTTGGTGCTAAATAGGGACTTTCCAGTGTTCATTATGAACGCAATAAATCATAAGTTATTAGGAAACATTCAAAAATGTATATTAAATGAAGGGGGTTATGTTGAAAATCAATAATTTTCTATGGTTCTGCATTTTTTCTTTATTTTGTATTAAATATATTTTAAAATTTCATAAAAGAAAGTATTTTTAATTTTTATTTTATATCGCTAATATCTTAAAACTGGTTGGAGTTAATATAGACAAACCCTATATTTTTGTAATCAGGAAAAAAAGATCTATAATTTTAATGAAATAAATACAGGGTGTTCCATTTAAAAAAACATAAGTTGCTTATATTTTTCGGCATTGTAATAGTATTTTAATAATTTTTTGCTAATATTCTGATGATTCAGTAAAAATCATAAAACTTTCATATTTAAATTTTTTTTCTATCTCTTATAGTTTTTCCTCTAAATAGGGGTCTAAATATAAAAGAAAACCCTGTACACGTATTTTCCGGACACTGTACATACCAACCTATCTAAAATTTCTTAGGTTTGATCCTTTCATCTACGGATATCGCTATTCGTCGAATAATGTCTATGGAAACAATTTGTAGACGCAATTGAAACCATAACAATTATTCTGAAAATAAAGATATTCGGATGTGAAAGTATCGGGCCTTAATGACGATGATTCACAAATAGGGTCACAATTTCTAACGGTTTAACAAGAAGGTAGCCCTGCATCTTTCAGACGGACACACCCGGTAGTAGAAATTGATGTTCAAAGAAAACGTTTTTCTAAGAATATGATTCAGGTTAAAATGTTTGAGATGTTTATTCTGGTTACTAAGGTTGTTTGTCAATCCGAGATGTCGCGCAAATTACAGACAGGTATTCTAAAGAAAATTTACAAACCAGTCGCTTCCTGTGCAGATTATCGAAAAATGTCGGGCAATAAATGCGTTTAGTATTAGATATATAGGAATTAGGTCGGCTAGTGTTTTGGTATGTTTGAATGTAAGTTGTAAGTTTATCCAATAAAATTCAAATTAGTGTTTTTAACATACAGTGCATAAAGTGCACATTAAAAAAATTAAATTGGTATCACCCATTTCTTTTCATCTCATCGAATTCGATATGAAATTTTACATATGATACACTTTTGGAGATTTGTACGACGTTGCCAGATTAATCAGCTTTTCCTCAAATTTTCCTCGGAAAACATCATATCGAAGAAAAATTATTTTGAAATATTACTACTGTAAACCAAAAGAATTAGATTTTAAGTATTATTCATGAACCTTATACAGTGACTCACAGCTTAAATGATGCAGTTGCAATTAAAACTACATATGTGCTGCCATGATTAAAGAAAATATTTTTAGCAGACTTCAATATATATTTGTCAACTTCTTGAAATATTATTAGCTTATGTTGACAAAAAATTATACACATAACATAATTAAGTGTACCAAAATAAAATATGGATGAATATTATGTCACAGCTTAAATGATGCAGATAAAACAGACTAGTACAAAAGTTATCAACTTAAAATTTACGAAGCAGGCGTTGCATTAACTTCTTATTGCAGTTGCTTTTTATTGACATTCGCCATTTAAATGCGTTTTTCCACTACTGACCTATAACATCGCCATTATTGACCGATTATTAACGTTAGAAATCCTTTTTCTCTACCTTATAAGTTATTATTGACCATGGTCAATAATATGGCATTGAAATCCATTATTGACCGATCTTCAAGAGTCTATTTGAACGCAGGTAACTTGATTTTTGATTCTACAACATGAATTCATAAACATGAATAACCTGAAAGGTGATTTCTTGTGGTTAGGCAACCAGATAATTATCAATACATATTAGATTATTAGAGATGCTTGATATTGTAAAATATCGATACAATCAATAACAAATCGCTTATTTTTTAAAAAAACGGAAAACTCGTGAAATCTGATGACATAAATGAACAAAAATTGACATTAACAAAGCCACCTGACAAAACAACAAAATATTTTGCCAATTCCAAAGCGCAGGTAAATTGATTAAAAAATTTACTTATACCTACCTATAATTTTTTATAATTATTAATACTATAAAGATAAATGTCTCACAAAAGTTTGTAGTAGTGGAAAAAATATTATATTGACCACGGTTCAGACAGCTTATAGCCCTCGCGACTTAAATCCCTCGTCGCTCCGCTCCTCGTGATTTAAACTTGCCGCTCGGGCAATAATGATGACTGTCTAAACCTTGGTTAATAATATACTATTATTTAATAGTGACACTAAATTATTTAGCAATGGTAAATCTGTGGAAATGGTTCGTAGAACTACAATTGAAGAAAGAAATTTAATCATTTCTCACTTTAGAGATGGGTATAGCCAAATAAATATAGCCAAAATGGTAAATAAATGTCCATTAACTATGCAGCATATCATTGAACGCTATAATAACGAGAATAGTCGTGAATAAATCGAGAGTGGCTCCAAATAAAATTTTCAACGATCGAGAAGAAAGATGGATTGTTAGAGAAATCTCCAATAATCCAAAAAAAATTCTCCAAAACTGCGAGTTGAGGTGGAAAGACAGTTTGGGAAAAGGTGTAACCCCGAAACAATTCGGCGAGTGTTGCGGAAAAATAATTTTAATGGTCGAACTGCAAGAAACAAACTGCTGATGAGACTAAAATAAATCTATTTGGATCGGATGGAAAAATTTCAGTGTGGAGAAAGCCAAATGAAGAACTGAAATTAAAAGCACGGTGGAGGTGGAGTGATGTTATGGGGCTGTATGTCGTCTGCTGGAGTCGGTAACATACATTTTATTGAAGGGAATATGGACCAATACATGTATTTGAATATATTGAGGATTGAGGCAGCATCTTGGAGCTAGTGCTGAAAAATTGGGTATTAATGGCAATTACCGCTTTTATCATGACAACGATCCCAAGCACACGGCATACCGGGTCCTTAGTTGGTTGCTTTATAACTGCCCACAATTGGTTAAAACACCACCCTAGTCACCAGATCTAAATATAAACCCCGGTTAGCTTGATACGGAATTAAATGACTTAAACAAAGTGGAAAGTATTCTAGCCCTGGGTAGATTATTTTATTACACTCACTATAGGAAAGTCACACCCAAATAAAATAAAATTTACACTACAATAATATGATACTTACACTAATTAATCACAAATTACCATTAAAAAATGGTTTCCTTACACCTCTCATTATTGCTTTTACACCCTGGAAGGATAGGTTTACAATCTGTGAGTCTAATTTACACTCGATAGTGTGTAAATGTAGCCACCCACAAAATAACAAGAATTAACACTCATCAAAAAGTAAAAAAACCATTCAAAAATGTCTTTTTTACAAGATATACTGATTGGTTAATATACCCTATTGAGTGTGGCCCTATATGTACCACCATTGAGTGTTAAATTTAACACTCAATTCTTTACTGTGTACGCTTGACAATTTTACTTCAAATACACAGTTTCTATGGAACTAAACGGTTACAAGTCAACATTCAGAAATACCAGAATTGAAAAAAAAATAAAATAAACACACTTTAGATTTGTTGCAGTTTGTTTTAATTTTCGATGTTCCAAAACTCCCACAATTTTAAATACGAAAGGAGTAAAAATGTTCAACGAAGATCCCATACCTGCACCAAAGTATTAGCCTATTTACAGTAATGCCGGAAACGATGGGTAATAATGCTAAGATAAATTTAAAGTCTGTCAACCCTCATGGACTCATTGAGAAAGGTAACATTCTAGTAAAGCAGTTCCGATCATTTCTCAACAAATATTTTTACGTTTTCAGTAGAAGTCATTAAAATCTGTCTTGTATTGATGTTTTGAAAACAGCAGCGTCCCGTCCAAATATAAAAATATAAATTTGAACGAGAAAAACCCGCAACACTGCTTTCTCTAAACATATATCTTAACTGAACAATTATTTGAAGCCATATTTTTAAAAACAATAATTTACTTGATCAAATACCATAACCTTTAACTCAGGGTTAGGCTGATTTATATCAAAAATCACGATTTTTTAAAAATCATGATTTAATTAAAAATATTTTTTTAATTCAACGGAATATAATAGCATAATATAAAAATATTCTCAAAAATCAAAAGAAGAACGCGACGCTTTTAAGAAATAAAAAAGAAGTACGCAGGGTGATCCCCTACAATGTCGCCCACCTTTAACTTTTTTATTTTAAGTGTCCCAAAAAATTTAAAAGTATGGTTATGTAGGTACTGAAAGATACTATTTTTTTACGTATAAAGATAATTTAAAAAATGATCAGTATACAAGGAAACACGAAAAGTGTATTTTTTTTAAATGGATCACCCTATAATAATATATGAATTTATTTTTTGACTCCTTGTAAAGTTCTAAACATAATTGATATATCATACCACATACCTAAATTCAACCTTTTCTGAAATATTCGCATTTGAAACATTATCATCAAATATTTTCTTAAACAACTGTTACAAATCAAGAAGCCTTAGGATAACAAAATGTTTGTTGAAAATAAATACCCATAGTGACATTATGTCAATATTGTTACAGTTGTCTTGTTAAGTAAGTAAATATGCCGTACTCAGACAGAGGAAGACAAATTATTTTAACTAATTATATTAAAAATAATTTAAATTGTCGCGCTGCCATTAGAAATATGATAGAAGATAATCCGGGTATGCATGTCCCAAGTCGAAGAACGTTCACATCTATATATAGTAAGTTTCAAGAAACTTCAAATTTAAAAAGGAGAAAAAGAACTATGAACGGAGATGAAAATGCAGAATTAAATATTTTGCTAGCCATAGAAGATACTCCAAATAATTCCATAAGAAGCATTTCAAAAGCATTACAAGAAACAGAAGATAATGTTCAGAATACCTCATACGGGAAAGTCCAAAGAACGCTTAAAAATGGGATTTAAAGCCATACAAGATTAAACCCACTACCAAGCTTACCCAAATGCAAAAAGATAATCGGGTCACATTTTGCCAACTGATTCTAGATAGAATTAATATAAACAACAATTTTTTAAAAATAGTTTTATGGACTAACGAGTCTACCTTCTCTACGAGTGACCTGTTTAATCGAAAAAATACCAAACAATGGGCAAGAGAAAATCCACATTCTTATAGGGAATTTAAGTTCCAAACGCGACAATCCGTAAATGTGTGGTGTGACATTCTGGGCGCTATACTGATCATTTTTCAAATTATCTTTATACGTAGACAAAATCAATAATGTGACCGTAATCCGATTTATTCAGCAGTCCCTATCGAGCCTTTTCTCACCAAATCCAGTCCCAGATGAGAAGTTTTTAGTGCTTTTGTCTGATGCAGCACCGTATATGGTAAAAGTAGGCCAAAACTTAAGAATCTTTTACCCCAATATAGTACATGTGACTTGTCTTTTACATGGAATAAACCGAGTCGCAAAAATGTGAAATTTTAATTAGTGAAGAAACAACAGATAAAAGTAACATTATTGGAGGAGAAAGGTTTTTTTATTAATAAAAGTGTTTTAAATTTTTACATGAAGATTAGGAAGTATTAATTAATTTGTTGATTTTTTTTTATTTATTAGTGTTGTGTCTGCTCCATATTTTTGTAAAAAATAATAATGTTTTCTCATTTTTAGGAAAAAAATAAAAAAAAGGGTAGGTGGTTATAAAAAAATTAAATATAACCTGTGCTAACCACAACCGTGTTAACTACTGCAACGTGATTGTTGAAGTAGTAAAGTAGTGAGGTTAATTCAAAGAGAATAATGGCATTAAAGATGTATAACCAAATATTAATGTTAAAAATTAAAAACTATTGTTCAAACCAAATGGGAAGATTTAAGGAACTCGATATTAGTTTATAAAATCCGTACAGAATCAATTAATCTTTAGTTGTCGTCACTGGACGTTTAAAATACTTGAGGACCGACAGAACATAGGCATCTGTCAACCAATGATCAAATTACATGGTTTTGTTAAAATGAGGGTTATGAATGTCTTACAGAGAGAGATAAAATAGACTCTTTGTTCAATTAAAAATACTAGTTTCCCTCCTTTTTCTCATTCATATGTTTTTACCTAATGTCCAAGAAAAAATTACAATTATTTACTTCTACTCCCTTGAACAACTACTATCAAAATACGCGAGACGTATTGAGCAATGGCAATTTATGGATCGGGAAAGAAACAAGCCGCGACAGAAATTTTCTTGCAAGAAGCACGTTCTGACAAATATTTAAGCTGTCATTTGTACTCTATTTTTTAGACTGACATTAAAATGATTAGTATTAATTTGAAAAAAGCGAGATGATTAAATTTTTTAAAAATCGATTTTTGCCCAACCCTGCTTCACTTAATATTAAAACTAAAGGCACTACGCCGCCACTGGTAGTACACTATGGTCTTTACCTTCGATTATATACCTGAGTCAACTCAAATCTTATCATAGACCCGAACCCAAAGACTGAGGTAGTACGTTAAATGTTCAGTAACTGAAAATAAATGATAATAATAAGCAAACAAACAACATAATTAAAACTATGTTCTGCTTAGTCAGAATTAGCAGCTAAACTCCCATAATTTCTCTTCCACAATTTCCAGTAATAAACCAAACAAATAATTTTTCTCATGTATACTGTTTTCTTTAAATCACTGGGTCCCAAAGAGGCACCACCCGGTTTATATATGAAGTTAGTGGGTCCAACAATGGTTGTATTTATAAGTGATTCATCATGAGGCCACAGGAACAGATATATCAAGTGGATTGTCAGGTTAACTTAGGTTAAGGTCTCTTCAAGACAAGCCGATCAACGCGTCGTGTTCCCTATTGTTTGTTCGGATGTTCTAAACTCGGAATTCATTCGTTACATTCTAAACGGTCGGTGATGTAACCGTGTAGGGATTGTTGAATTATAGACATGGATTTTTGGGCAGTTTTATACAACATTGACCTTCTAAAGGGCTTGTTTTTAGGTGTGAGGCCCTGACCTTAGAGATTCAGATAAAAATATTCCAAAGAACAATAATTATGAAAGTGCAGATAGTTGATACAATTTTTTAACTTTTTCTAATAAATAAATTTTAAAATTCTATAAAAATTTACAAAAAACTTTTTTTTCTCCGATGTTTTTTTCAATATAACTTCTCATTGTATTACCATAAGCTTCACTTAATTCAGAATGTTTTCTAATTCATTAGGTTAAAATAATTTTCCACATTTAAAAATTTCACTTATATTAAAATCTTAATACGACCAATATACAGGGTGTTTCAGAAATACGGTTCGTAACTTAAGTGGGTGATTCCTCATGATATTCCAAGAGAAAAAGTTTTAATGAATATGTTCCCAGAGGTGCCGGTTTTTGATATACAGGATGTTAAAGTTTTTTTTCAAAAATATCTGTTTGTTATAATTTTTTTAAATATCCTTTTCCCAATTTTATTGGAATTAGGTACCGTTATTCATAATCATATTTAAAAAAATAATATTATTTTAAATTTAAATGTTTTAATTAACTTTGAAATACAAAGGTATTTTTTTTGTACCTACAGGGTGTTCGCGTATATTTTGCCTAATAGATTATCTCCATTATTATTGGTTTTAGAGAAATGGTTAAATTAGCAAAGTTATAGCATTTTCACCGAACCTTCCGAAAATGAAACGAACAAAAACAACTGAGTATAGGAAGTGACAGTTTTTTCAAATGGAATACCCCATATTTTTTCATTGTATCTGTTAAAGCTTTATTTGATAAAAACCGAGAAAATTAAAAACTTTAGCATTTAGGATATAAATTTATATGAACTTTTCAACTTAAAATTGGTCCAGGAACCCATTAAAATAAGTCCATGTATATGTGACGAAATTAATCGAAATACCAACTGTATATTTTATACTCCTAGAACAAAAACATATCTGCTTGAAATCCCAAGCACGTCAGCTTCAATTTGTTAAAAGCAGTGGTTTTTAGGTCAAACGGTAGAACGTTGTTAGCATACATCTTTCTAAATGATTGCATTAATAACACTCTATTTGGTACTACATTTTGTATTATTACAAATCAATATGTGGGTACAGCGGTACTCCTTAGGTGGAGAGTTGGATTATTGGGCAACGTAACACAATACATAAGTTGGCAAATCTCTTATTGAATTGTTGTTGAAAACCTATACAACGTCTAATCTTTATTTAATCTTTTTCTCATAGTCTCATTTTGTGAGTGAAACTTAAGTTTTATTATTATATTCGGAGAACCAAAAAATCGTAATGTCAAAGTAATAATCCTATTCTATAACTAATGGTTTTGATTATAGAAACGGCTTAATAACATCACAATTTATTGGCCGATTTAAACCAAATTTGGTACAGTTGTGTAAGAGGATCTGACGCACCGAATGACGATATTGGCGTTGTTGCCAGCTTTTTAGTTTGTCTGAAACTCGAACAAATTTTATATTTTTAAATGTAACACCCTGTATATTTTTTCAATTATAGTTTTTACTTTAAATTTGTTACGTTTTTAGTATAACATAATTTGTTCTTAATATCAGTAGTTTTTGAAATAACGACGTGTTTTGAAAATATCAAGAAATTGTGTTTTATTTGTTAATAAATAAAACACCAGTCCAGTTGTGATGTAAAGTCATAAAAGCTGTCATTTTTACATACAAAAATGTCTTTAACTGAAAGTGAAAGAATTACAATTCTTATAATGAGAGGATTTGGCGATAGGGTCAGGTCTTACGAAGAGGTTAAAAATCTATTTAATGGCGCATTTCCAAACCGAAATCCAATTTCAAAAGCAACTGTTCTAAAAACTCTCCGACGGTTCGAAGAAACTGGAAATTGTAGAGATAGGTGACGATCAGGACGACCAGCAGTAGTAGATGTAGAGAAAAGTTTAGAGATTTTACAACATGTTGTTGAAACCCCTGTTTCTTCATTAAGAAAAATTTCTCAAGTAAGTGACGTCTGCTTCAAATACGTCCATAATATTTTAATAAAACATAAATATCACCCTTTCAAAATGCATGTAGTTCAAGAGTTATCAGAAGATGATTATGAGCGAAGAATTGAATTTTGTGATATTATGATGTCAAGGTTTGACCAAAATAACCAGTTTTTCAAATTTATAGTATTTTCGGACGAAGCAACATTTATGTTAAATGGTAAAGTCAATAGCCACAACTGTAGGTTTTGGCCAAATGGAAATCCCCACTGGATGAGAGAAGGTCATACACAACGCCCTGGAAAATTGAATGTGTGGGCTGGGCTTCTGGGTAACCACAAGATCGGCCCATTTTTTATTTGAGGAATGAAACACAAAGTCTGCTCCACTAATTTAATAAAAAAGTTCAGATCAACATCCCAAACATGTTTCGAAGGTATAAACCTTCATCTTCAGTGGGTAATTATTAAGATGTTATTTATGAAGAGACCAATGACATTGTTAAATTTATTTAAACTAATGTTGCAGAAAAATTCTTTTTAAGAAGACATATGTAACTTTAATTAGATAACTAATACATATTTAAATTAAAGTAAAATTTTTATAAAATAAAGTGAATTTAAAATGAATTTGGTTTTATTTTAAATTTATTAAAAAACCCAAATTTTACTGGGAAAATGTAATAGGGTACGACCATCATGGTGGAGTCGTACCAAATTGGTCGAAACGTGCGCGAATTTTTGAATAACACTTTTCCGAATAGGTGGATCGATAGAGGGGGTACAATCGAGTGGCCACCTAGGTCCCCTGATTTGTCGCCTAACGACTACTTTTTTATGGGGACACTACTTGAAAAACAGAGTTTAGTACGTCTAAGAGTAAAACGGCTTACATATCCCTATCTTAGTTTTTAACTCTCTTTCTAAAAGTGTCAACTTTCGGTTAAACCGGATGTAGCTCAAAAGCCGGAAATATAGTACTTCCGGATTAACCGGAAGTTGGTATTTTCGGAAAGGTAATAAGAAAGTGAGATAGGGACATGTAAGCCGTTTTGCTCTATAGCGTACCCTTAGAAAGCTAGAAGCTGTCAAAGTTCAAAAATGTCATTTTTCAATAGTCGATGAGTATCTCGAAAGCTATTGGGTTTAGACTTATAATGCACTTGATAAAGAATAATTGTAATTTCATGCAAAATCCAAAAATATTCTAAGATATAGGGTGTTCTATTAAAAAAAAAGGTAACTTTATTCCTCTACGGCTTTCTGACTCATCCTGTATACTTAAACTTTTTTAATTCTGATAGGCTATACGAAACCATAAAACTTTTGTCTTAAATATTTTTTGCTAGCTGCTTTACTTTAAGAAATAATCGACCGTTTCCATACATACCAACGACCCTGTATAATCAGCCCTTAGATGCTAACTTCAAAATTAACTGTTTTTCAAAGACAGTGAAAAATTAACAAGTAGGTTTCTTCGGCAGTTGTCATGGAAACGGTACGTTAAAAGTTAACTGGTGTGTTTGATCATAGGGCTGAATAAGTGTTAATCGCATAAAAAGTTAAAAAGATGATTGTATCTATTTTTAACACTAGTGTCATAAAATTACATTCTAGACACTGACAACAAGTGTTAAAAGTCTATTTTTAATAGTGTTTGGATAGATAAATGTTTTTTTAAGACTTTTTGAAGTGTAATTCTGCTTATTGGTCTAGGGACATGCACATAATATAACGACCAATAGTATTTATGATTTTATGCACTTGGTATTCTACTATAAAATGCAATAGTATTTAATGGTCAGTATTTAACATTGGAATTTCATAACGATAACAGATAAAAGATGCGTGTTATAGAGAAATACGATTAAGCAAAGTAAACTATTATTTTAAGTATCTTGTGGCGTAGAGTTGGGGCTAGTAGTTACTAATAATGCAATGTTTGATGTGTGATCGTAAGAGTTTCTGTTAACGTCAAACAATGAAATGGCTTTTCACCACTAAAAAAAATAATTAGTAAAATGAGCACAACACCACTTGAAAGACCGCACAACATTAAAATTGATGGCTGTAAAGTACTTTTGTTGAATATTTGTGGTAACTGAAGAAATTCATTAAAGAGTTACCTACTTTGTTCTAAGTTTACTTAGGAATTGAGGCACAAAGCAACACGAGGGGTTGTCCCTAGATAATTAAAAAAAAAACGTACTTTGGGGGGGATTTTGGGGGCGTTCCCCCACGCGAAGTACTAAGTGGGGTAAGTACGGGTTCCGAAAGAATACTCAACAGGGTAAATCCTTTTGAGTTAGTCCATAACAAAAACATGTGCATTTTTAAACTGCTGGTTCTTATTATTTCGCTTTATTATTGTAAATTAAAATATTGGGGGTGTATATTAAGATCAATAATAACAAGAATAATGACTGGTTGCGTACGAAGTGAGTATTTACCATCCCAGACCATGAAACGACACAGAAAAATAAACCCATTCAACCATAGACGGACTGTACTCCCATATTTATCTTTCTCTCCCCGTGGGCCGTCTATAAGGCCACATTTTTACAACTGCCGGTCCCCAGCGGGGGTAGCTCCAACGCCGCTTATAAATATAAGCTATTTAGAAATGTCAAAATCACATTATTCAAAACAGCATTCCACACGGCCGCGGCCAAGACCGTCCGACCCCTTGGAGGACCGGATACATGATATTTTGTTAGATATAAACCGGGTAAGGTAAAGATAATATAATTATGTTTTTAGTACCCCCTTAAGTATTACATTCTTTTTAGATGTGTAGCTGAGATTATGATGGATACCGTCATTAAATTCGTGTTTTGGTGTAGGTATGATTTTCTGGTTAATACAGTGTCGCTATGGCTACTTACAAGTATCTGGTAGCTTACTTTACTTTGTAGATTAAACTTATTGAAGAGGAAAGAAAAATCCAAAATTCTTCAGAAACATTTAATATTTTGCTTTACGCGTTTCGGTTTCTTCAACTTTTTTTTGAAGAGCTCTCTAAAAAGTTCATTTATGTAATAACCTCAAGTCATAATCAAAATTATTAGGTATTACTTACATAATATAATCAAAAACTTTACATTAAGGACACAAACAAGTTCACTATGGCGAACACAGGTTAACTAACTACAAAAAACATTTAAAAAATTAAAAAAAATAAAACAAAATATACCGAACCAGAGCGGCATCTAGGTTGCACAAAAAGAGGTACGATTGTTTAAACAAACATTCAATACTTAAACTCATTTACAAATTTTCGCTGGTTCTCTATAGTGGCCGTTGACAGGATAGTTCAAACACTCAATCTGATTATTAACCTCTAATTTGGCTATTTCTATATTTTCTAAAAAATTCAGCTTATGGCCTTTATTTCCTTCTTTCCTTGCCGCCATATGATAAAGGATAACACTGCAAGTCTGTAATTTTTACAAACTTAAATAGGTTTTCTATGGGTATTTTCTGGAATTTATTGACACGGATTTTAAATTATGCTTACTTATTCTTCAGATGTCAATTCTCATATTTTTTCAAGTTTCAGGATTATTTGATTTATCAGGCATCAATTCTATTAGAGAAATATGCCTAACATGGGGTTAAAAATTCACCTTGTCAAAACTTATGGCCTAGCCATCCAATTGATTTAAAATTTGCTATTGCTGAAGAGTGTATTGCCATCAATCCAGAAGTAGTATCGGCAGCTGTGCACCAACTGCCTTTTAGAGCAAGAAAATGTATTAAGGAAAACGAAGGTCGTTTTGAACACCTTCTTTGAAGTTATTAATTTAGTAATATTTAGTCATTTGCTGGATTGTTTTTGTGTATTTGTATATTTAAAGATCTATTAATAAACATCCCTATTGTCTTAAGAAATTAAAGTTCTAAATTATTTCTAATGAGTTTAGAACCCCTTCAATCCGAAATGGTTTCATTCCTTGAGATATGTTCAACAATAATTATAAAAAGTACAGCAGTTTACTTTTTCAGTGAAAAATGTCACTAGAATTGATTAGTTTTTCTATTATGAATGATTCTGTAGTTCTCATACAAATCTTGTTGTTATGCTAAAATGTAAATTAAAAAGGAAAACAACTCGTACTAGAAATTAAAATCTCCAGCACCGAAGGAAAACTATTTACAGTAGGGGCACCAATAAATTTAGATTTAACAAAGGAGATTCACATAAACGTTAAGAACGAAACCCACAATTAGCTATAATTTAATAATTATTGTTAATAAATGGTATTATGCGGGTTTGTCTCTATCTTTAAAAAGTTCTATTTGAAAATAACCATTATTATCGACCTTTCACATCCAGTAGTGTAATTTTAATATTTGTGCTTTTATGACTAGAACTCCTAAGGTTAAGTGGCAGAGAAAGGTTGAAGTCTTCTCGGGTTGAACTATGATGTATCTGTGTTGTATTTTCATATTCAAGTGGTTAAAATAGCAGTTTGAATAACAGAAGGTATACTTTTTCCAAAGTCAGGTTAGTTCAGGTTAATAATATCGGGGTTGTCAGATCTTTTTTTAAAAATTCTTAAAGTTTTTATTATTAAAAGTGTTCTTTTATATCAGGATTTAATCAATCAGTTGATGTTTGAGGTATGCGATATTGGGAATCGGACAGCGGCGTGACTGGTTGAAACGATTTACGGTAATTTACATATTTCATTTTCTGCTATAACTGTGTGGTTTTAGACAAGTAAGTTTTTACTTGGTATCTATATTTTAATATACAGGGTCGTTGGTATGTATGGAAACGGTCGATTATTTCTTAAAGTAAAACAGTCAGCAAAAAATATTTTAGATAAAAGTTTTAGGGTTTTTTAGGGTGTATTAGAATTAAAAAAAGATAAGTATACAGGTTGAGTCAGAAAGCCGTAGAGAAACAAAGTTACTTTTTTTTAAATGGAACACCCTATATCTTTGAATATTTTTGAATTTTACATAAAATAATAATTATTTTTCAATACGTGCATTATAAGTCTAAACTTAATAGTTTCCGAGATATCGACTTTTGAAATATGACATTTTTGAACTTTGACAGCTTCTAGCTTTTTAACGGTACCTTTTAGAATAAAACGGCTTATATGTCCCTATCTTACTTTTTTATTATCTTCACAAAAACATCAACTTCCGGTTAAACCGGATGTAACTCAAAAGCCGGAAATACAGTACTTCCGATTTAACCGGAAGTTGATAATTTTGGAAAGATCATAAAAAAGTAAGATAGGGATATGTAAGCCGTTTTACTCTAAAGCGTACCGTTAGAAAGCTAGAAGCTGTCAAAGTTGAAAAATGTCATTTTTCAAAAGTCGATATCTCGGAAACTATTAGGTTTAGACTTATAATGCACTTATCAAAAAATAATTGCTATTTCATGTTAAATCCAAAACTATTCAAAGAATAGGGAGTTCCATTTAAAGAATGGTAACTTTGCTTCCCTACGGTTTTCTGACTCATCCTGTATACTTATTTTTCTAAAGTTCTAATACACCTTAAAAAACCCTAAAACTTTTATTTAAAATATTTTTTGCTAACTGTTATACTTTAAAAAATAATCGACCGTTTCCATACATACCAACGACCCTGTATAGTAGGGCTTTTTGGCGACAATTTGAAACAAAAGGTCAATGTGAATTACCGCAGGAATATAATGAGTCGGTGCCAGAATCGGCCATCGAAAGCGAGATAATTCCGACATCATCCGGGAAAAACTGAAAATGTACTGGTGATGATTATAACGTAATTAATTTGGGGACTGTAACCGGTCATTCCATAAAGTGCAAACCAATAAATCAAAAATTCAAAACGGCTGACAGTACTACAAGGGATTTTATTCTGCGAACTATTTACAACTTTTACGAGGATAATATAGACTTTAGAACTGGTTCGTGATAAATTGCGAGGTTACTCTGATTATAAGTACCAATCTTTAGAAACATTGCGTGGTGTTTGATAAAATGTGGCTTTAAACATAAAAAGTTAGATAATCTAATTGTTATAGTGGAATCCTCGCGTATCATTGAACTACGACAGGACTATTTGCGCAAAATAAAGAAGTACCTTGAATCCGATAAAAGTATAATTTATTTAGACTAAATTTGGTTTGATACTCATGATGCTGTTAAGTATGGTTGGGTAGACAGTACAAATTGAACTTTTGGTACACCGTGTTCGAGAGGAAAACGCGTTATCATGCCGGAAGTAAATATGGCTTTGTACCTAATGTGTTGCTCTTGTCAGCAAGGAATATCACTCAATTTTCAATCTCCAACTTTAAGCGCAGTTGTCCTTGATAATATTCGGCAGGTAATAATGAAATGAGTAACATTGTATGGAAAAATTGCGTAGCTCACGTTATAAGAACAGAAAATGGATATTCGGTTTCACCACCTATAGCGCCGGTAGTAATCCAACTTGGAAACGATTCTTTATCTGAAAGTTCTGACTATTTCAGCCAATAAAATGTTTATGAATTTTAAATTAATTATATTCGTTCAACACGTATCTTAAAAATTTGTTATATTACAGAACGTTTACTGTGATTCTGCTGATGCAATCAATTTGTTGTTAAAATATATACAGTATACAGGGTTAGGAGAAATTACCAGAGCGGTCGATTACTTCAAAAGATATACGAGTTAGCAAAAAATGTCTTTTATAAAAGTTGTAAGGCTTTTAAAAATCTACATATAATATTACTTTATTACTTATTTTGATCGTCCAGTCAATTTTAAACATTTTCTATTAACCATATGCTATGCCTAAATTTATTAGTTTCCGAGATATCGGCGTTTTAAATAATAACGGATAACAATGCTCTATTCGAACGTAGTCGTATTTACCTTAGCAACAAATTAGGTATGGTCTTTGGCATTTGTCAGAATTGAGCAAAAAAGAAAATAGCATGGCGTTTTCACTTACTGAAACAGAGAGAATTGATATTTTAATTTTAAGGGGATATGGCGATAAGCAGAGATCATATCCGGAGGTATGTGATATTTTTAACAATTTGCACCCAGATAGGCACATTAAAAAAATGCAGTTTTTCGAACTGTGGAGCGTTACAGAATGACTGGAAGTATAAAAAACCGACCAAGATCTGGAAGACCTAGGAGTGCTACCGCCGATGATAAATAATTGACATTCTGCTTTCGATACAAGAAAATCCCAGACAATCCACCAATCAGCTTGCTTTGAATCATGAAATTGATCAAAAATCTGTAAGAACCGTTCTTCATACTGAGAAAATGTATCCATACAAAGTTCATGTTGTACAAGAACTTTGTGATGTTGACTATGATCGAAGACTATAATTTTGCGAAATAATTACGAGAAAGATTGAAGAGAATCCGCACTTTCCAAACAATACTGTTTTTTCGGATGAAGCGACCTTCACACTACACGAAATGGTCAATAAAAAAAATAACCGTTACTGGGGGCGAAATAACCCAAACTGGTATGAAGAACTGCATACACAGTTCCAAGAAAAAGTTAATGCCTGGGCTGGATTGTTAGCGGGACATGTAATTGGACCCTTTTTTTTATCGAGGAAAAATTTGAACTGTGAACGATATCTCCAGCTTCTTCGGCAAGAAATAGTTCCAACTATAAACAATTTAACTCTCGATATTAACTTAACCTGGTATCAGCAAGATGGAGCTCCTCCGCATTTTTCTCGTGAAGTTAGAGAATTTTTGGTTGTCACGTTCCCAAATAGATGGATAGGAAGAAGAGGGCCTATCGAGTGGCCTTCACGATCCCCCGATCTTTCGCCCTTAGATTTCTTTTATTGGTGTCACCTGAAAAACAATGTTTATCGGAACAAATCCAATAATTTAGAAGAATTAAGAATTAAAATTTTAAATGAAAGTGAGAGAATGAGGAAATGGTTTTAAATACCCAAAGACATTTTTGCGACAATTTGTATCATTGTCAGTTAGTAAATGGGGGCCATTTTTAACATTTATTAAAAAATAGAGCTGTGTTTCCATACCGATTTTTTTTCATGTTAACTTATTAAATTGTTTATTGCAATTTATTTTGTGTTTTGTAACTGATCAAAATGTCATGATATCTCGGAAACTAATAAATTTAGGCATAGCATATGGTTAATAGAAAATGTTTAAAATTGACTGGACGATCAAAATAAGTAATAATATACGGGGTGTTCTATTTAAAAAAATATAACTTTGACTCTCTACAACTTTTTGGGCGTACCTGTATATTCCAATTTATCACAGATATATAGATTTTTAAAAGCCTTACAACTTTTATAAAAGACATTTTTTGCTAACTTGTATATCTTTTGAAATAATCGACCGTTCTAGTAATTTCTTCTATCCCTATATAGTGAATTCTAACTACTAACTGTGCATTCCAACTAACATAGTACCTGCCCCGATTCTTTCTTGGCAAGGAAAACTCATACCTCCTCGCGGTCCTGGCTGGACAAAGACAACTTTTTTAAATTGTTTTCGGCAAATTGAGCATTTTTTTTACCGAAAGACCATTTTAAAAATATTCTCTGCAGGCGAAGTCACGGGTACACACCTTTTATCAATATGAAACTATAATGAACAAGCTGTAATATATACTATTTAATCATATGAAAAATTTAAAACAATCCGTACTTTAATTATTTGATAGAAGCGACGTCTATGGTCAGAAGTTTGTTTAATGCTTTTTTATGTCATCAAATTAGGCTTGGAACAACTATACTCGAAAGTGTATCTAGGTCTAATATCTCGCTTTTTAAATGTCTCAAAATTACTGATGGTTAAAGAATCTTGCAAGCTAAATACAGTGCCTGGGGGGGGGGGGGGGGGCAAGGGGACCGTCGCACCCCGCCTATCCATATAAAATTTTTAAAGATTTATGTGAAAAGTTGACCGAATCATTCGCGAATTTGGTCGAACTAAACGCAAGTTGTGATAAAGTAATATTACGTGTTTGTCCGAAATAAATTTTAATTCATGCAATTAAACTTTAATTAAATTTCTCAATTAAATGATTTAATTCGTCGAATAAAATATTTTGTTACTCGTCTTCAATCAAATATTTTTATTGAATGAATTTGCTCCATCTTCAAATCTTTTTCGCAGTGTAGGATGGGGCTTTTGAGCTATGAAATCCGGCTCTGACCATATGACAAAGGTGCTTCATAACGAGAACCTGACTTATCGGCCATGCGGCCATTAAGGCCATTAAAATTGAAATTATTTCTTAAGTAAATTTGAAGTTACGATCTCAGGACGCAGTTTGGGCTGATAAAACGCGGCCCGATAGGACCAAATTGGCAGTAAGCGGATTAAAACTGATTGTTATGTGTCGCAGTCAAAACTAAACCCTGCATCATTTGATCAATTATCTTAGAAATGAGAACTTAGGAATACCAAACTATATTTACAAGTGTAACGTTGCAGGTACTATCTTTCCATCCATCTCCACCCATTATTTCCAATATTTTTAAGAAGTGGGAATTTTTTTAATCAAACAATATTTTTCCAGATAGGCAGTTTGGGTTCAGGGAAAGGGGCACAGTACAGCACGGTGTTATTTTGCGACCTCAGTAAGGCTTTCGATGGTGTCGATCATGATATTCTCCTGCGGAAGCTCTAACGCTACAACTTTTTCCCGAACAGCACTGGACTGCTGCGTTCTTACCCGCAGAATAGGCACCAGATGGTGGAGGTGGACGGCGTGAGGTCAGCGAAGGGCCAAATCATGCTAGTGGTACCGCAGGGCTCTATTATGGGGCCTATTTTGTTTCTGATATATATGTAAACGATCTCCCAATATACAAGACACTTGCGAGATATTCACTGTTTCCTGATGACACGATGATTTTTCTCTCTGGTGGGTCTCTGGAGGAGACACTGCAGCAATCTGGGGAAACACAGGATAAGCTGAATGCGGAAAAACCAAAACTGTTACCTTTTCAATGAGGGACTTACATGCCTAAGATATAACAGAGATAAAGTTTCTGGGCATGACCCTGGAACCCAGACTCCAGTGGGGGCCACATGTTGACCAACTACCTCACAATAGGCCTATAATATGTCCTACGAAATGAATCGCATAGTGTCTCAGCTGAGGTGATTCGTACATCTTGTTTGCAATATTTCAATCATGCATTGCTTATGCCACAGCCCCCTGAAGTAAAGGGGGCTGTGCTTATGCGATCGTCGCATGAGGGCATTTGGCGGAAGTGGGGCGAAAATTCGGTCTGCAGAGGAGGGTGTTTGTTGAATGGAGACTCCTGAACGTGCCGTGACTGTGTATCTGTCAGTGTCCGGTGTATGTAAGATAGAATGCAGAACCATCCCAAACCAATAAGAATATTCATAGCTGCGACAACAGATAAAATTCCGTTCCTACATACAGAAGATTAAGGAGATGCCAGGTTGACCCGGGGTATTGGACGATTAAATTCTTTAACCATTTACCTCTAAACATCAGAGCCTTGCCTATAAATAGCTTTATTATTATTATTATCATCAGTTAAGGTTTAGGCGGCATTGTCGTTTAAAGTATTCAATTGCCATAACTTAAGTGAGCCACCTTGAAGGAGTTATCAGGGGCCATAGCTGTCACGAGCTCTGATTGTGTGACTACACCTAAAGGAGTTGGTGTCGGGGGCGTTTTTGTTGGTGCGGGGTACCTATGACATAGTCAAAGGCTTGTCTGATGAACGGCTTGGGGTAGTGAGATATTGGGTGAGGGGGGTATGTTTGATATCTCGGTGTAGATCTACGTTACGGATGAACCATGGGATGTCCATGGCTGTGCGAATGTAACGATTTTCAAGGGATTGGAGACGGTTAAGGTTGGTTGGGGCTCCGTATCCCCAACCTGCTGAACCGTATGTGAGGGTGGGAGGGGGGATGATTGAAGTAATGAAGAGGAGCTTGTTTTTGTGACTGGGGGTGCTACGTCGATTAAGCAGTCAGTATAATTGGCTATAGAAGAGCCTGGCTTTGTTGGCGGTGTTCTGGATATGGGGGCGCCAATGGAGGGTTCTGTCTAGGGTGATACCGAGCTTCGGAGATACACTCGTTATTAAAATTATTCCTCTCTATTTATTCTACTTCTTAAGCAGTGTTGTCTATAGAGTTTTCTAAACGTTCAGGTTAAACACTTACCACTAACTGAACTAACCAGTTTTTAATTATTGCCTCTTAGTCTTTGGTCTGTATTTAGATTAAAGAAGTTTAGTTCTACAGAGTAATGGCCATGAAGTATCTTAAATGTTTCAATTGCATCGTAACGAAGTGCTTTGCTGAAGTGTTGTTAGATTTAATTCTTTCAGCCTGTCTTCGTATGGCAAGTCAGATATATTGAGAGATAGTGTTGTCATTATTCTCTGTGTTTGATCAAAATCATGGATATCTTTGACGAAGTAGGGGTTCCAGATAGCTGCTGATAGGTCAAACTAGGTATGTAAAGTTTTATATTTTTTGGAGGAAGAGTTCTAGGGAAGGACTTTTAAACGTTCTATTGCTTTTTTAATTATATTTCGCACGCATGACAAAATTGTCTGTTTAATATGCAAGAGTAGTGTTTCTATTGCGAAGGAATATAATGTGAAAAGGCACTATGAAACCCAGCATCCTACTTTTACCAAATTAACTGGCGAAAATCGAACGCAAAGAATTTCTACTTTACAATGGGAACTAATAGGCCAGCAAGCTATGTTTACAAAACCAATTCAAGATGCTGAAACAGCTACTGAAGTTAGCTTTGAAATATCTTGAATAATAGCGAAAACTTGTCGGCCTTTTAAAGATGGTAAGTTTGTTAAGCAATGTTTAGATATCGCCGCAAAAAAAAATTGTCTGGAAAATGTAAAGAAGTTTGAAAAAATTCAGTTAAATCGGATGACTGTTCAAAGAAGAATTACCGCATTAGCAGCTAATATAGAAAAGCAATTAGCTACGAAATCGAGAAGTTTTGAGTATTTTTCCATAGCACTAGACGAATCTACAGATATAAGTTCAACTGCTCAACTCTTAATATTTTAACGCGGTGTAACGCAAAATTTTGAAGTGCGCGAAGAATTGATTGGTATGAGTTCTTTGACAAGTCAAACCAAGGGGAGTGGCATGCTCAAAGCTCTTCTGGAAAAATGTTCTATAATGGATTTGGATTTAACGAAAATATCTGGAATTACGACTGACGGAGCACCTTCAATGGTTGTAAGTACATCTGGGATAGTAACTATGTTAAAAAAATATTTACAAACTAAAAACATAAATACCAAGGAATTAATGCAGTTTGATTGCATTATACATCAAGAGGCCCTCTGTTCAAAATTATTGGGATTGAAATGTGATGAAAGTTGTAGTACCTACTGTAAACTTTATAAAATCACGAGGTCTCAATCACCGACAATTCAAACAATTTCTTAAGGATATTAAATGCGAATATGGTGACCTCCTGTTTTACACTGAAGTAAAGTGGCTAAGTCGTGGGTTGACACTACAGCGGTTTCTTAACTTGATTGAAGAAATCCAATTATTGCTGGCGGAAAAGAAAAACGACGTCCCCGAACTCGACAACCCTGATTGGCTGTGTGACTTAGCTTTTCTTGTAGACATCACAAATCACTTGAATGTCTTAAATACGCGACTCCAAGGCAAATATCAATTGATTTCGCAGTTATACTCTCATGGTTCGTCCTTTCAATGCAAATTGAGTATTTTCAGGACACAAATCAATTCAGCCAATTACAGCCATTTTCCGAACTACAAAAAAATTATGGAAAAAGTCAATAAAACTGACGTCAATTTCGCTCATGTTGAAAAAATTGATATTTTGATACAAGCTTTTCAAAATCGTTTTGTAGACTTCAAAGAAGTTAAACCTCTATTGGACATTTTCAGCAATCCTTTCAACATTTCACCCGAAAATGCGCCGGAATCAATGCAGCTGGAATTAATAGACATGCAAAATGATGATAGTTTACGAAACAAATTTATTGAAGGTAATTTACTCAACTTCTACCGTTGCGTTGATAAAAACGCTTATAAAGAGTAAATGCATTGAAATGCGCAAGCTTATTTGGATCGACGTATATTTGTGAACAAACGTTTTCAGTGATGAAACTAAACAAAACGAAAAACCGAAACCGTCTGGCAAATGAAAATTTGGAAGCAATTTTACGTGTGGCGACAAGTAATGTGGAGCCAAATATAAAAAAAACTTGTTAGTTCAATGTAATGTCATGCATCAAAATAATAAAACATGAAATATTACATTGTAATGATTAGATTACCTTACGATTACATAATTACAGCAAACGTTTTTGAAGTTTCTTTTATTTTTATCATTGTATTTCATACTATTTAAAAACAATTTTTGTGTTAATAAGTATTGTTTGTAGTGGCCCCTGTTCCCTATAAGTCTGTGCATCCCTGCTCTAAAGGATATGTACAAGCATACTTTTGTAATTAACATGAATAAATTCATCTGATTAAATTTGCTGACATAATTCTTGTCGATTGTACCCTAAGCAATGTAAACTCAATTCAACAGTATAGACATATTTATATTTGATCATTTTTCCTAATTGGCGAGTTTATTTAAAAAGTCCCACACTGGGTAATGCGTGGAATGCGTCCCAGACCACCGAGTTGGCCGTAAGAGCTCTTATAGATCTCGGGGATATTCTACCTGAAGGCCTGTCACAAGGCATTCTTTCATTCAGCCGAAGTCTGTCCTTGTTATTTCTTTATACATGCTTTTTAATGTTGTATAGCTTGGCTAGGTAAAATGGCTATAATCAGATTGGATTATTTTACAGATTTAACAGAATTGATAATAATATAATAAGTCAGCGACAGGTAATTTTTATTCTATAAAATTCATAATAAATATAGTATAGTTCATGCAAAACAAAAACCGATGCACGTCATCAGTCGGCTGATAATTGTAAATCCGTATTAAGTAAAAGTAATAAAACTACCTATCCGATTACTAGTGATTTCATAAAAAAAAATAAATAGCCAATTTTCGATTGCTTTTAGTTGGAAAACAGTTACATTTAGGTATAGGACATGTTACATGAGTTATGATCAGAATTTTATGCAGAATCCGAATATGCAATAATATATAGGGCGTTCTATTAAAAAATATATAAATTTGATTCGGTGCGTTTTTGTGGAACACCCTGTATTATATTTCTATTATCGTTAAAAAAATTCAGACGATGCCCGACAATTCAGTAAAACAATCAGCTTTCTATCTTAAAAAATGAAGAGGCTAGAGTGGGGCGACATTTATAACCAATAACCCTGTACACTGTACACTGTACACTGTACACACATCGTCATTGACTGTACATACACTAATTACTTTATTGCGAGAGGATCAATTCAATTTGCTTTAAAGGCTGATAAATTGGTTGTTAACATTAGTTTTGTTTTGAACAGTTTTTGCGCGTTTTGAGACTAACGTGAATATTTGAAGATGGAGGGAAAAGGGAAATGTCTTTCTTTAGGCGAAAAAATTGAACTAATCGAGGAAAGTGAAAAAACTGATTTAAGTATCAGGAAATTGGCTGAAAAATTTAAAGTGGGTAAGAGCCAAGTGAATATGTTGCTTCAAGACAAAGCAGAAGTTTCAAAACGGTGGCAACGGTGAACAAAAAAGAAAATTTCCCAAAACCAAAGGAGTGGCAGTAGACCAAGTTATTTTTAACTGGTTTTGTATGGCGCGAAACAAGCACTTACCAATATCCGGGCCCATAATTTAAGCAATAGCCCTCGCATCTGCTGAACGTATTTAATGCAGATGATACAGGTCTCTACTATCGTGCATTGCCAACAAAAACATATGCATTGAAAGATGATAAGTGTACTGGAAAAAAACAGCAAAACAACGATTTGCAATTGTGCTCTGTGCAAATATGGAAGGAAGGTGAGGAGGAAGAATCACTTATAATAGGCAAAAGCAAAAAGTCTCAATGTTTTAAGGGAACACATATCGATAAGTTACCTCTTCAATTGGTCTCGAACAAAAGAGCGTGGATGACAGCCGACATCATGACAACATGGCTTCACAGATTTGATACCAACATAAAAAAGCAGAATAGAATCGTGGTATTGTTTCTGGATAATGCAACGTCTCATCCCAAAATTACATTGGATAATCTCAAACTTATTTTTCTTCCACCTAATACTACCTCACATTGCCAACGCATTACTCAGAATTTCAAATTTATAAATCGCATAATAATCTCGTTATATTAATAGCTATATGAAGGCCGGATTTATGTGTAATACAGATAATATTGACGACTTCGAAGAAGAAGATAATACTCCGCTCGCACAACTGTTTCCTAACATTAAGGACACATTTGTCTCTACTGATAACGATTTGCCAACAGAAAGTGCAGAATCGACTATCATCAAGAGTATTGAAGACATCCAAGAAACAGATGAAACTACTCTCAACTCTGAGACAGAGGAAGAGGAACCTGAACTTGTTCCAGTGCGCAAGTTTGAGAGACAACCTATAGTATTTTTCTTGGTTACAAAATCACTTGAAGCACGAGAACGAAAATGGTTTTATTAGTGAGGAAACGGGAGGAAAAGGCAGAAACAAATACACTGGCTTGTATTGAAGTTGACCCACCAGCAACGACAAGGCAAATTAAGAACGATATAGGCATCAGTAGAGAGAGTGCTACGAAAATATTGGAAAACATGGCTATAAATCCTCCAAAAACCAAATCCATCACCATCTTTATGAGGGCGATTACATTCGAAGATTGGAATTTTGTAACTGGCATCTTGAAGAAAAGCAACAACAGCCACATTTATAATTACAAATTTTATATTCTGACGAATCCTGTTTTACCAGCTTGGGTATGTTCAACAGAAATAATACAAGGAAGGGGCGTTTCAGGAAAGATTTGGCATCAACGTATGGCTGGGCGTTAAGGAACACATATATTTTTTTGAAGAGCATAGCTGGGCTTTTCTTCAGAACCGCATTAAAAATCTTCTGGAAAATTTACCTGTTGGGCAATACGCACACAATGCTGGAATAGTGACAGCTTATTTAAATGCGACTTTTGAAAATGGTTGGATGGGTACTAATGGCTCAGTAAGGTGGCCAGGAAGGTCCCCTGACCTAACACCCCTTGATTTTTTTAATGAGGCCACATCAAGGAGAAGGTGTATAGAACAAAACCTCAGAAGCTCCAAAACCTAAGAGACAGAATAATTCGAGCAGTAAACAATATTACACCAATACAAATGAACAATGTTCTCCGAGAATTCCAAGACAGAATTCACTTGTGTCAAGAAGCAAAGCAAATTTTGAGAATTTAATATATGGTTAATTTATTTGTATTTTTTACATAACACTTTATTAATTATAAGGTTCCCAGAGGATACTCTGTTATTATGTATTCTATCATATAGTTTCCTAATAAATCCTAATTTTTAATTGCCTATATCTTAAAAACTAACAAGTTTAGACATAAGGAAGTATAAAAAAAATATTTAGAAAACTATAGTCTATTTCGGAAAGGTGTAGAGTAATAAAACTTTATTAGGTACGCAAAAAGACTACAGAGTGACCCAACGAATATTTAAGCCACTTTCATAGTTTGGCATGGATTTCATTGCAAAAGTCTTTCTTTTCATCAAGTGCAGGTAGTACCACCCGGGTTTGGGTCAATTTATGGGTTTTGCCTATTGTTATCCATTCACAAACACTGAAAATGGTGTGACAAAGGCGTGCCGGTAGGATATTAGATAAAGAAAAGAATTTTATTTTAACAGAATAAAAATTAGGCATTATGTATATATTAGCTACACTTATTTTTTTATTAAACATTTTTAAAAAAATACATTATACTTGACCTGCTATCTTTCTCTCCCGCAATAATTTAAAAACGGTGGACTTTCCAACTCCAGTCATTCGAGAACATCGGTCGACAGTTTCTTGTACAGTAAAATTCGGATAATCGTTTTTTGTGCAATCATGTACATTTAAAATAATAACTTTTTCACTCACTGATAGTGGAGAATTATTGGGACATCTTTTTGTTGGTGTGAATGTCGCCATTTTATTACTAATCTCATAATACTGTGAAGACTATACACGGCTTAACAGCAAATACTGATGCGTTAAACTAAACAAATATACTTAATAAGGTCATACACACACACGATATATGAAGTTTATTCCAAATTACCACCTATTTATATGATCCAGCCAAAGAGGCCAGAGCCAAACTCGGTACCTGTTAAATGGTATCTGTTAAACATAAAACGTAACTTTATGATCTACTACCTAACTAATCCCTACACAATATTTCGATTTTGACACTTCAGGCCAGAAAACATACCTTTCCTAATCCTCTTACGCAATTACTTGAAATTTTAATATTACAAACAATACCTACTATTTTATCTTAATACCAGTTAACCTAATTCTCTAAAATTTTTGGTTAGTTATCATAAATAATTTAATGCACAAAGTTTACCTGCGCCTATGGCCGACACCGAAATTGAGCCGAACTGGACGGAATTTCCCATTTTATTACTCTACACCTTTCTGAAATAGACTATAGCATAATCTTAAAACTTAGATTTAAAAGAGGGAGTGTCATTAATATTATTGTTCAACCGGAAGTGACAGACGTTTAAATACTGAAAATGTGCGTTCAGTGCAACCCTACAACCTACAAAAATTTCATAATAGTGTTTTATTTTACAAGACCCTGACAAGCTGGCTAGTAATTTCGTTGTCACCCGGTACATTTAAATTTTAAAACACTGTATAGAGAGCCGATTGTAGCACAATTCAAAATTACTGTAAAATTATTACTTACACTTACATGATGGTAAGAAGTTTCTGAGCGCTCTGTCATCAAACCTGTAATTAAATAAGCAAATAAAATTAGTTGTAAAAAAATGAATACAAAAAAGTGCTCGTAGATGCTAATATAACATTTATATGTAACAGGACGTTCGCTCTCATATGGGGGCACGTCAACCTCGGTTTGTAACAAAATTCGCGTGAGCTGCCGTTTTGGTTTATTTACTTTTCTATGAATAACATTACAGATTACAAGATTGCGTATTTTTAGATTGCACATCAGCTTTGGGTACATCGATCGGTATTAAAGAACAAGGACAATTCTTGTATTACCTGCTTTGGTATCTTCTTAAGTGGACGTTGGACAATAATTATTTGTATTATGATAGCGTAAATGATGACTGACATGTAGTTCATACAGGGTGTACGAAATACAAACATAAATACCTAAGGCTAAAATATGACATTAGTTTAACTCAATAATAGCAGAATTTGCACGAAATTCGTGATATGGGTGTTCTTGTGATGTCAAATCCAGTTCTGATGTACAGGGCGATTCACCATAACGTCCCACCCCCAACAAGCAACTGAGTAAAATTTTTTTTTTATTTTAAGGTAGAGCTGTTTCTTTAAAGAAAGGCTTATTTGATGTTATGTTACCATGGTTTTTAGATACTTATGGTGTAATTATATTGAAATTAGTCTAGGAAGCGACAGAATAAAAATATTATACAAGTCAAGGTTTTTCATGTATATAAAAAACGTTGCCGCTACAACTACAGTGAACTTACAACGACGTTGTTATACGAGCCGCAATCAGCTGAATGCATTTAAAATAGTACGGCGATTCCGATACTGGGATTCTCATCGCGGAGAAAATAAATGTGACAACACATAGACTGAATTCATAACATCAAAGATTTGAAAATAAGCGTGCCCGCAGGGTTTTCGCACTGTTTTATTAATTTGTGTTTTTATTAATAATTTGTCGATAGATCTTGTGAGTTTATTCGTAGTATATGGGTCGTTTATATAGATATTGTTTTGTGTAAATATACAATGAAACAAAAATTGTGATTTTTACTACAATTATAGATAAATTCACTACAAATTGTTGTAAATATAGGGACAACAAAAATGTGTTGTGTATTTCTATATCATATTGTTTCTTTTTTTTTAAACAAATTGTCCAGCTATCCGACACAAGTTGTACAGAGAAGTTATACAAAAAGTTGTTGAATTTAAAACTATTTTAAGAAATATATTGAAATAATAGTTTGGCACTTTATGATATAAGAGTTTATAATTAATGTACACATGTTTTAAGGAGAAATTAAAATGTCTTGTTAACAATTTTACAATATTGTGTTGGATATATTTCAATATACTATTACAGGAAAAGTTTAAATGTTTTGTTAAACATTTCACAACTATTTACAGGAAATGTCTTACAGAAACTAGGTTTGTTTTGGTTCGAACTTAGAACCGTTCTAGAACAGTCCGCACATGCGCATCGAGATATTTCTGTTTTGGTTCAGTTAGAACCGATTCAGAACTGAAATTTAAACGTTTTGGTTATATTTCGAACCGGTTCGTAACCGTTCTTGAACTATCAATGCAGTTCCAGCTTTATGATAGAATCGATTCGGGATTTTTAGTTAACGCACGCGCAGTATTTTCAGCTCATCAGCTGATTTTATTGTTTTGGATTTGTTGAAACTAAAAAGCACAGAAAAACGGGTTGTTCAATAAAAATTAGGATGGGATGATAACTCAATAGTTATGGCAAGTACAAATTTCTATAGAAAAATTAATTGAAACATGGAATTTAGTAAATAACAGTTTTCGAGAGTATTGAAACATTATTTATCAGTGTATTTGTAGAATCAGCTTCAGGTCGTCTTCAGAAGTTGAACATATATTTATTATTGAAATTGAAAAAGTAGTCCATACTTGCAGTGGAGTTTACGTAATGTAAATAAAACGACAATGTCTTCCTCCACAAATTTAATAAAAGTAAAATTCTTGTTCCCTACATGTTTCGGGCGTCTAGACGTCCATCTTCAGGGGATACTAGAAGGAATTTCATCTTTACAAAACTAGTTAGAATCATGGTGAACATTGACTTACCTATAATCGAGTTGACTATAAAAACTTTAAATGGTTGCCTCAAATTAATGAGTACAGCCAAAATTGAGTAGGAACCTCAGAAATTGGGTGGACATGTGAAAAATTATAATTTGTATATTTATAGAATGAAAATTTTTGTGAAAATATAAGAATTGAGTAGCAAATATATTATTTTAAAAGGTGCATTTTATTTAGAAAATCATCATCAAAAATAAAATGCACCTTTTAAAATAATATATTTGCTACTCAATTCTTATATTTTCACAAAAATTTTCATTCTATAAATATACAAATTATAATTTTTCACATGTCCACCCAATTTCTGAGGTTCCTACTCAATTTTGGCTGTACTCATTAATTTAAGGCAACCATTTAAAGTTTTTATAGTCAACTCGATTATAGGTAAATCAATGTTCACCATGATTCTAACTAGTTTTGTAAAGATGAAATTCCTTCTAGTATCCCCTGAAGATGGACGTCTAGACGCCCGAAACATGTAGGGAACAAGAATATTACTTTTATTAAATTTGTGGAGGAAGACATTGTCGTTTTATTTACATATATTTATTAACTTATTAATACCAGAAGCTGTACAGTATTAACAAAAAAGCGAGTTATATGCTGAGAATATTATATTGTCAACATGTATGTACTCGGACACTCAGTTTATAGAACATTTTAAAGTCCTCAGAGCAATCGTAGGTAAATTAGCGATATTTTTGAAATTTGAAATATTTGAGGTTATGGTTAATTTTACCCTTCTTCAATAAACTGTTTCGGTTTCTTTTAAGTACGAACTATTCTAAAACAGTTCAAGGATTTATTTTATTGCACAACGAGTTCTGCGCAGTTCTCGAACTACTTGGAATCAATCCTTAATTTACAACCAAAACGAACCTACTAACGGAAGGGATAGAATGAATCTCAGAATCTGTTTCCAATGTTAGGATGCTACACTACTGCTACCTGTAAACCGATTTCGAACTCTTTGGTTCTTCACAGGGCATGATTATGACAAGTGAGCTAGTGAGCATATCGAATACCGACCGTTGGAAAATCGAAACAGGTTAAAGCTGCGATATTGTTCTGCGTAGGCAGTACAATATAGGCAGCGCCATCTTTCAGCAGTCTCTAGCAATCTAAAGTACTTTACCGTATGCTGATTTATTATAGTGTAGTAAATACTACAAATTGTTAAAGATTGTTATATTTCGATATGTATTAATCTTGAAAACTGTTTGAGTTTCTGCAACAAATTGTTTTAAATTACACATTTTAAAGTAGTGTAGTAAATACTGCAAATTGTTGAAGATTTTTATATTTCGATATGTGTAAACCATTACAATTTGAAGGTTCTCCAACAAATTGTTTTAAATTTCACATTTTAAGCCAGTGTAATAAATACTGCAAGTTGCTGGGGATTTTTATATTTGGATAGGTATAAAACCTGACAGTTGTTTAAGTTTCTACAACAAATTGTTTCAAGTTACAAGTTTTATGCTTGGAGTAAAGTTGCATAGAAACTGTAAAAAAAATTCACATATCATTATGTATTTTACACAATAAAATTTAAAGATTAATAGTATAGTATTTTTGTCTCACTTATATTGATAGAAGAACGTATATTAGATTTTACAAGTATCAGTTTGAAAATAAAAATCGGCAGTAACAATTTCAACAGGCACTTGAGATTTTTAGAATATTTTTAGTATTTTTTTTAACAAATGTTACAACCTGTAGCAAATTAAAAGATACATTGTTGTTTTTTTTATTTTTTTCCGTATATAGTTATTAAACTTTACTTAGTGTTTATGCTTTTAATTGAGTAAACTATGTATATTACCGAACCTTCAACTAGTTGTCCGCCTACAAAAAAAAATTTCAATTAATATAAAAAGAACTAATAATATTTAAAAACGTATACCATGGAATTAGGGAATGAAATACTGAACTAACCACATTGGATGCTGTAGAAATATGTGGCGCTTTAACAAAACTTTCACCGCGCACTGTGTTCAGAGTATTGAAACGCGTTCATCAAGAAAATAACGAAAAAGAAAATAATCGAGGAACCCAGACAAAAGGGCCGAAAAAAAATCCTGGATAATGCCACAAAATATTTCATTCGTCGCAAAATCCATGGATTTTTTTTTCTAAATGAAATGTTCACATTAAAAAAATTATGGCTGAAATTAAGGACCCATCTTCACCTAAAGTATAATTAAGAGTTTTCAAGCCAACTTTATAGCAAATTAATTTTAGGTATTATAAACGAAATCGAAAAAGCCTACTAATTGAAAAAAATACGGGAGTTTCGGGAATAAGTTGTATTACACCGACAAAACATGGCTCAATGAAGGGCACACAGTTGAGCAGGTATGGCAAGAATATTTTAAATATGTACAGGATGTTTTTAAAACATACGGCAATAATTGAAGGGTTTATTCCCTGGACTATTCTTAGAATATTTTGTGATTTTATAATTTTTGAAAACTCGCTTTGTTTCGAAGAAAAATTTTGGACAAAACCAATTTTCAAATTTATCAAATATAAAAGTATAGCGTACTAGACTGGACTTACCGAGTATAAATTTTGTTGAAAATACGTTGCTATCTTTTAAGCGAATCAGTTTAAACGTGGATTTCATTTGAATACGTCTCGTAATTAATAATTTTGTATGTGTGACGTTTTGCTGTTTGACGTGTATTTTCTGTCTTTAATAGTTAAACTTTTGTTAGTTCAGGTTAGTTAACTGACATGCATGTTTTGCACGATTTCCTGACCGTAAAAATCTTCCAAAGAATTGTCACAACTTGGGTGTAGTTTTCCTAACGGGGCGTGAATGAAAACGCTGGCTAGAAAAAACACAGACCCTTTTATTTATGTTACGTTATTTGTTTACCAGGTAGCCTGGAGGAAACCCAGGGGGCTGTTAAGGGGATGCGCCGGAAGGGCTTTACCCGGGCTATGTCTTCGTCGGAGCTGGAGGTAGTCATTTTCAACAGTTCTTGTAGATTAAGAAACTTTACATGTAATTTTTGGTAATCTGCAAAAAGAAATTCATTGCCTCAAAAATATTGCATTTTTATTTATTACTTGTTCTAACATTAATTTCTTAACAACTCCTTTTATTATTTTCATTTCCCATTTCCGCGATATTAATTATTTACCATTTTTTATTTCGAAAGACATGGTCTGCAACAAATATTATTTCTGAAATAGAACACTTTGGATAGTTAGTTATAGCATTCATATGGCTTCTAGAAACTTCATGCATTGTAATTTAGTCCTATTAATTAAATGTTTAATATCATTTGTGTATTTGGTATCTTTCCAAAAGTGTCGTGAATATTAAGAAGGACACATTATGTACCTGATCTTAGACCCAAAGATTGCTTCAAAAAATTAATAAGTAAAATCCATAACTGTCAATTATTGCTGAACACCGCGGCCATTAGTGTTAGTTTCGGGTGGCACCATATTGTTTTTATACCAGCTTCCACGGACGTATTTCAACCGATTTTATTGCTTAATAAAGCGACGAATATGTTTTTATATTTGCCACCTTGAAATGGCTTTTGCCCACAAATTTATATAAATTATTTATAATCTGGTTTGGGCTTGTCATTTGAGATTTTAGTTAGCACTAAAAGACTTTATAAAATGAAATATTTCAGCATTCTTTTAATCACTAAAAAAGTAAATTTTAGTACCACTTTTTGACTGTGACGTCAAATACCGTGCTTTGCATGTGAGGCTTTTAAAACGAAGCTGAGTGACTACCATGGAGAAATAAATCAGCATTTTTTTTTGCAATGGTTCGTAAACCAATTATTGAAAAATTTAGCAAGGCCTGTGATTGTAATAGACAAAATACCATAGCATGTTGTTAACAAAAATACGTAACGCGTCATGGAACAAAGCTGCAATCCAAGAATGGTTAACTACTAATAAAATTTAATTTGATTATATGATGTTCAAAGCCGAACTTTTACAAATCGTTAATAGGTTGGTACAAAACATTTCGTATGCCCTTTTTTTAACATATTCTTAAATTTGAAGAAATAGTCCATACACAAAGTGGAGTTGAAATATAGGGAAAGGAAGGAAAGTCAAAAAGTCTTTCTTCACTAATTTAATAAGAGCAATCAGAGGCTCAGTTTTATGAAAGCGCGTCTACATGTTTCGAAGGTAGTAACCTTCATCTTTAGGAGACAAAAAATAGTGCTGCGGTTAATATTAGCAGTATAGAGAAAATTGTAGGTGGAAGGTGACGTTGATGGAGCTTTAAAATTTTTTTGAAAATGTGTCACGTAGTGAATGCAATCAGCATTCTGACGAGAAATTTTGTTAATAGAGGTAATAAATTCAAAGATAATTGTGAAATTTAGAAGGTCATAAAGAAATACATGTTCTTTATATTCAGGTTCAAGTAAGGATACATAAAGAAGACTTTCGAAGTTCCAATTCATATTATGAATTTGTATTAAAAGAAAGGGAGAAAGAAAGAAAGCATGTGTTATCAATTAAATAAAAATTCCATTTTGTAAAATTTTTAGCACCTGTTAGAAAATTTTTGTGTTTGGGGTACCGGAGACCTAAGGTCAAGTTTCCCGTAGTTATATTAATCCCATTGTTTAGGGCAAACGTCTATTAACTGCTCTAAACAATGGGATTAATATAACTACAGGAAACTAGACCTTAGGTCCTCAGTACCCCGAACACAAAAATCTTCTAACAACATGTGATAAAAAAAAAATTTACAAAATGAAATTTTTACTTAATTGATACCAGATGCTTCCTTTCTTTCTCCCTTTCTTTTAATACAAATTCATAATATGAATTGGAACTTGGAAAGTCTTCTTTATGTATCCTTACTTGAACCTGAATATGAAGAACATGTATTTCTTTATGACCTTCTAAATTCCACAATTATCTTTGAATTTATTAATTCTATTAACAAAATTTCTTGTCAGTATGTTGATTGCATTCATTACGTGACAGATTTTGAAAAAAATGTTTAAAGCTCCATCAACGTCACCTTCCACCTACAATTTTCTCTATACTGCTAATATTAACTGCAGCACTATTTTTGTCTCCTGAAGATGAAGGTTACTACCTTCGAAACATGTAGACAAGCTTTCAAAAAACTGAGCCTCTGATTGCTCTTATTAAATTAGTGGAAAAATACTTTTTGACTTTCTTTCCTTTCCCTATATTCTTAAATATTAAACTTAAATTCTTTTCAGACATAAGTCACCAAAAAAATATTTAGTTGATGACCTGGCTGAGCAATATGGATATAAAATTTTACGACTTCCTCCATACCACTGTATGTTCAATCCGATCGACCTAAAACAGCAACCGGGGGAGACAAGCTTTGGATATCATGCTCTTAATACATGAAAATCCAACACAATCATCCAGGTCAATGGCAATGGATTTTAATGTGTCTCATCAGTCAGTGAAAAATTTGTTTAAGCAGGAGAAGTTGCATCCCTACAAGATAAAGTTGGTGGACGAGTTAAACGAGGACGATTTTGATAGAAGAGCTGATGATGAAAAGATGCAATAACGATAATAACTTCGCAACAAATATAATTTTTTCGGATAAGCTACTTTCCATTTAAATGGCATTATTAATAGACATAATTATCGTTATTGGTCTACTGAGAATACTCACTGGTTCCAGGAAGGTCATACTCAGAGGCCCAAAAAAGTTAATATTTAGGCGGACATATTGTGGGACCTTTCTTCATGGATGGTAATTTGAATGGCGAAAAATATCTGGACCTCCTCAGGAATCACATTCTTGCAGAATGTTTTTACCGGGTGTAAATAATGGCATAAACGAACAGGTACGGTTCCAGCAAGATGAAGCACCTGCGCATTATGCGGCAAATGTTAGACAATACATAAACGAACAATTTCCAGGACGTTTAATAGGCAGAAGAGGTGCTTATGACTGGTCAGCGCGATCGCCGGACTTAACCCTGCTCGACTTCTTTTTGTGGGGGCAGTTAAAGAACAAAGTCTACTTTAACCGTCCAAATGACGTAGAATCGTTAAAAGTCAGAACTAGTGCTGAAATTCGGGCTATTCCAGAGGACTTCCTTTTCAACGTTGTAGACGGGTTCAGGGATCGACTGGCGCTTTGCTTAGAAAAAAATGTTGGTCATGTTCAACACCTGATCCACTGAAAAGGTTTCACTTGTTTATTATTCCGATGTTAAGTTGTTCGATTTTCTAGGCTATTTATTTTGTTATTATAATGTTTGTTACAATTTTAAATAAATAAAAATTTGAAATACAAAAAATTCAAAGTTTTCCCAGTAGAATTAAAATATGCAATCATATGCAGGGTGCAGTTACAGGCATTATGCGCGACTTTTTTGCCACCCTGTATAAAAAAGTAACAATAACATTATATGATTATTCCAATATAATTTAGGTATATATTATCATCCTGGAAGATTTAACAAATAAAGTAAATAAATGTGTATTTATTTTTATAAATTTATCTTGGTTTTATGAAAAAAACAAAACCTGTGTAATTCCCTCACTCGGTTATTTTGGTTACACTGCAGATAACTGACGTCACTCGAAGGGTATGACGTGAAACGGAAATTGTTTTGCAAAGAGTTTAGATTTAGTTAGATACATCGTCCCCTTATAATCATTGTGATCTAATCTTGAATAAAAATAATTATTGCTTGCAGCAACAGCCTGTCACTGTTGCAAACATTGAGTTTAAATCTCTTTTCTTTTCTTTTAAAACGGCTTATTTTTGACCGTTTGTTTGCTGTTGACAAATTAAATTCAATGAATACAGGACAAATTACACTGCCTATAGTTGGTCATGCACAGTTTTCTAAAACTACGCTTTCTGGTTTAATTGTTTCCGAGTAATGACTAAATTGTTTACCGAGAAAGTCACGATTTGAATATGTAAGCTCAGACGGCAATATTATTTGCAATAATTAGAAATAGCCGTGAGCATATAATTAGCGAGTTAGTCGCGCCAAGGCTTTATTGCTGAAAAGGGTAGTTTTACGACTGAAAACAAAAGCTGCATCAAGACACAACAAACGATAAGTTTTCGGAGTTCAGGGGCAGCCTTTCGAACCATTAAACTTGTGGAGTTTGTCGCTGCTGAACATACCGGGCGATGCGTGGCTTAGTTGAACATAGAAAATCCAATGTAAATTTTGAGGTGACTAAATATTGGCTCCCCTGTACATTTAGTAGACAAAAATTGAATTATAATTCTTTGAAGAGGCCGATATAATAAACCCATGTGCCAAGTTTGAATAAATTTTATTAGGCCAATCCTAACTTATTCAATTAAATGTGATGGCAAAATTACGAAAATTTCATAGTTTAGGTAATACAGCAAACACCAGCAAATTATTATTTGGCATTGACAAAACGAAAAGTAGCGTCAGTGACAATAGTTTCATCGAAGGCGCTTTAATTATAGCTAAATATGAGCTATTCCACGAAGGCAAAAGTAACTATGATTAAGTGGTATTATACAGGAAACAGTTTAAGAGCAGTGTCTGAAATGTTTTCGGGGGTAAGTGCACAAGTGCATCAAAATTACCGATAATTTTTGAATGAAATGTGTTTTTTTATAATTGCAAGAGTTTGTTTTCATATTTTCGCGAAAAAGCCCGACTCCGCAGGAGGAGGGCATTTTCGTAAAATATGAAAACAAACGATTGCAATTTGTAAAAAAAACACATTGAATAAAAAAATTATCTGGTTATTTTTATGCACGATTGTAATTTATTTGAATATTTCCCAAATTAATTAAGAACTCGAATCAAGTAAATTTAAATATTTTATTTAACAGAAAATACTAACAATAAAATTAAAATGCTTAAAAATTACAAGAATTGCAATGAAAAGTACAATTATTGTAATTAACAATATTTTGCTTTGAATTCGTAGACAAAAACATTCGTTGACATTGACTTTTTTGTCTGCTGTCACTCAATAAGATAACGTTAATTGTCAGAATATTACATTTTTTGACGTTTGTTAACAATAAAATCCCGCTTTGACGTTTCGTCAACAATATAAACTTGCGATGCAATTTTCGATTTCTGGCAGTGCTGTTTTCAATAGTAATATGTTAAGTGCATGTAAAATTGCTGAAAATCATGCATGAAGGTTTGTTGCCCTAGAAACAGCTTGAATGCATTTTTATTGTTATTTACCAAAAAGTGCCCGACCGAAGGGAGGGCACTTTTTAAGGTAAATAACAATAAAAATGCATGAAAGCTGTTTCTTTAGGGCAACAAATCTGAGTGCATGATTATCAAGCCATTTTACATGCACGAAATATATTTTTTAGACTATTTCCTGAATGAAAAACTAGTAGGTGCAGAAATATTTGATAAATTGACGCGAAATTGTCAAAGCAGAAATTTCAACTTGTTGTGACAGTGACGGTTATTCTCGTAGGTAACCAACAATGAAAAACCAGAAGAGTGCAATTTTCAGCTCAATCGCGACCGAGGGCTGATTTTCACCGAAAATCAAGTGAAAAGCGCATTGTAGTTACAGTATATGAGGGAAATAGTCGCTGTAATTTTGCGAAAATTGCATTTCTCTTATGGGAACTTTAACATATGAGGGAAATATTCAGTTCAATCCCTTCCATTTCATTAATTAAACTTATCATTAGTAAATTTGAGCCCAAAGACACTGTAATGAATAACTGTAAATGCTCCACTCAGAATGTCAATAGAGCTAAAGAAAGGGATAATTGGGAATATTCCTCGATTTAGCCAAAGCATTTGACACAGTCGATCATACAATTTTAAGTCAAATGCTAGAGAATATGGGTTTTAGAGGCAAGCCCCTACAATTGTTAAATAGTTATTTAGCAAATAAAGTCCAATATGTTCAGATTGAAGACTGCTATAGTTCCTCCAATGCTATTGAATATGGTGTACCGCAGGGCACAGTTTTAGGTCCAGGTACTGCTTTTAATATTATATATAAATAAATTGTTTAATTTAAGAAGTGCTGGTTCTATGTCCTCTTTTGCGGATGACACTGTAATATTATATTCAGGAGATACCTGGAAAGACGTTAAAGATCAAACAGAGAAAGACATGGTGAACATAAAAAATTGGTTTGATAGTATGTCGCTGACGATAAATTTTAAAAGAACAAGTTATATAGCCTTCAGCTGTAATAAAAGAAAAGTACCATACTACAAGGAAATAAATATACGCAATCGACAATTAATATGCATAAAAGAAACGAATCACACTAAGTATCTAGGTATAGAAATGGATACACATTTGAAATGGGATTATCATATAAATAATTTAATTAAAAAACTACGCTCGATTTTGTATAAGTTCAAAACATTGATGACAATCTTATCTCTAAAAGAATTAAAGACAGTTTATTATTCACTTATATACTCCATTTGCAGTATGGTATTTGCGTTTGGGGAACAGCTTACAAAACTCACTTAGAAAGACTAATGGTTGTCTAAAAAATGTTTATTAAACATGCTTAATAAAAAAAAACATACCCAAGTGATCTACTATATCAGGAAAGTCAATTGTTGGATGTTAATCAGATTTATTGCTTCAAAACTGTTACATTACACACAAAAATAGGGATAATCTTGAAAAAATAGATCATAAACACTATACTAGATACAAAATTCATAAGCAAACAAAAACTCCTAAATCTAGGAAAAAAATAGGACAAAGAGCATTTGCGTTTTTAGCCCCACATATGTATACACATGTTCCTGAAAACATAAGACATGAAATCACCAACAGATCATTTAGGGTTAAGTTAAAAAAATGGATTCTCTCTTTACCTAGAAAGAAAACACGAAAGTTTATTGATTTAATAATATAAACAGCAAATAATTAACTTAAGTAATTTACAAAACTTACGACGTTTTGATTAAACAGATATATCAAATAAATACTTTACTAATAAATGGCAAATGCATGTAAACTTGTACCTTCCTCCCAAAAGACTTTTTATAGAATTTTTTGTTTTTCTTACTGGTATTGTAAACTATTTTAAAATAATTTGTTTTTACACACATTAATTTAGGTAGGTAATTAATAATAACTAACTAGGATATGTTTTTCTCTTTTTTATTTAAATTAAGCAAAATCAATCTAGGGAGAATATACATAATGTACTAATAATTTTTAATTTTTAATTTTTATTTTGTTGGTAATTTTTAAGTCATACTTCTGTTTCCACTACATAATAAAATAAGAACTAGCAGAAAACACAAGTGTGAAATGGGATCCACGTACTAGCCTTAAGTGGCTTTAGTGGATTTATTTTCATATTTCCATTGTAGAAAGCGAAACATCATTTGTAAAACTTATTTTGTTATATTTGCTATATTTGGAAATATATTATTATTATTATTATTATTATAATATTATAATAGAGATCCTGATATTTTACTGCACGTGTAGGAAAATAAAATGATTAGCATGAGGATTCCTGGGCAAGCCATAGGAAAACATCAAACCACAGTGTTGCGCACTTTATATTTTTCTTACAAGTATGAGAAACATTAAGAGCTACGGCAAGGTGATAAAATGCGAAGAACCACCAGTTGAGTCAAGGTGTTTTCATGACAGCGACCTAAGAGGTGTCAATTTTGAGTTCCTGTTTAATTTTCTGTTGTCTGATTTCTAATTTGTTTACACTATGGTTCACTTGAATGAGGAACAACGAGTTGAAATTTTCATAATGAGCGGTTACGGAAATATGAAGAGATCGCAAGATCAGGTTTGTTCAACTTTTCAATGAATTTTATCCAAATAGGCCTCCAATAAATCAGTCAACGGTGTGTCGAGTGGTAAAGAAATTTCGAGAAACAGGCAGTGTTAGGAAAGCTGCTAAATCAGGTCGACCTAAAACAGCAACCGGGGAAGGCAAAGCTTTGGATATCATGCTCTCAATACATGAAAATTCAACACAATCATTCAGGCCAATGGCAATGGATTTTAATGTGTCTCATCAGGCCGTGAAAAATTTATTTAAGCAGGAGAAGTTGCATCCCTACAAGATAAAGATGATGGAAAGATGCAATAACGACAATAACTTTGCAACAAAAATCATTTTCTCGGATGAAGCTACTTTCCCGAGTACTTTCCATTTAGATGACGTTGTTAATAGACAGAATTATCGTTATTGGCCTGCTGAGAATACTCACTGGTTCCAGGAAGGTCATACTCAAAGGCATGGAAAAGTTAATGTTTGGGCGGGCATAGTTGGTAGACATATTGTGGGACCTTTATTCATAGATGGTAATTTGAATGGCGAAAAAAATTTAGAGTTTTCCCAGTAGAATTTAGATATGCAATCATATGCAACCAAACCATAAATGACAGAAGAAATTCATGCAGGTAGAAATGTGGGGAATAATTTACTGAACAACTTTCATAAGAGTCACTTTTTCGTATACGAAGTAATTCAAAAGTTGCAGGCATTATGCGCGACTTTTTTGCCACTCTGTATATATCATCGCCTTATGATTGTGATCTAAATCAAGCCCTACGTTTTTTAAGCTAAGCCCTTTTGGATCAAAATAATTTAGATAGATAGACTAGAACATAAAGCTTGTGAGATGAAACCAATATTATATGTATAGCTTGACACACGAATAATAGAAGTCTAGTCAGAGAATGCATAATGCATTAATTAGAACTGATGTCACCGACTAAACAATAAATATCTTCAAAACCCCATGAATTATCTTTTTCAAAAAAAAAACAGACCCCCTAGTTTATGTGTCTTTAATTAAAGAAATAACTCGAGTTGTCAAACTTATAATTCCGCGAAGGAATCATGGGAAACGCGCTGGCAAGGTCAGACTTAGAGCAATAGACGATAAAAATGAAGAACTCAGTGGTCCAAACATGCAAAACAACAACCACAGGACACGGTTTTCGGCTTTAGCGGCTGATTTTTAAAAGCGCATAAAATATTCCGCCATCAATTTTATTACAGCAGATACCGGGACGAACGGAGGTAAAAAGGGGACAAAGTCACTTAAATTTGGTGCCCACTTACTTTCTTGCCAAAATACATTGTTTTAATCAAATGTTGTAGCAGACTTGGCTTGCAAAAACGCTAAGATATTTTTTCAATTTTATATACAATGGTTGCTTATACAGGGTGTCCGGTTAGTATATGACATAGTAACCCTAATTCGTCATAGAAAAAAAATCCTCTTAAAGGAGATACAGAGCCCCAAGGGGATACCCAGCGACTTACCTTTATGGCTTTAACCCTTAAACCGACATATATAATTAAATGAAAATTTAATATTTCATATAGGCTCATAAAACCCATAAAACAAAAAAAAATTTGACAGGTGTCATTTTATATAGCTGAAAACTGATTTTTTTAAATACTCTTTAAAAAATGTACTTTACATTTGTTTCGTATTTCGTATATATTTGCCATATACTTACTGGACACCCTGTATAATAACAAGATTTTTCCACTACTAACCTATAACATCGCCATTATTGACCGATTATTAACGTTAGAAATCGTTTTTCTCTACCTTATTAGTATATTATTAACCAAGGTTTAGACAGCCATCATTATTGCCCGAGCGGCAAGTTTAAATCACGAGGAGCGGAGCGACGAGGGATTTAAGACGCAAGGGCTATAAGCTGTCTAAACCGTGGTTAATATAATATTTTTTCCACTACTACAATTTTTTATAAGACATTTATCTTTATAGTATTAATAATTATAAAAAATGATAGGTAGGTATAAGTATATTTTTTAATCAAGTTACCTGCGCTTTGGAATTGGCAAAATATTTTGTGTTTTGTCAGGTGGCTTTATTAATGTCAATTTTTGTTCATTTATGTCATCAGATTTCACGAGTTTTCCGTTTTTTTAAAAAATGAGCGAAGAAAATGTTAGTACCTAATATTATTATGTGTATACCTCTAGAATTAAGGATGGAAGTAGAAAAAATGTTGATTGTATCGATATTTTACAATATCAAGTAATCTAATATGTATTGATAATTATCTGGTTGCCTAACCACATTCATGTTTATGAATTCATGTTGTAGAATCAAGAAATCAAGTTACCTGCCTTCAAATAGATTCTTGAAGATCGGTCAATAATGGATTTCAATGCCTTATTATTGACCATGGTCAATAATAACTTATAAGGTAGAGAAAAACGATTTCTAACGTTAATAATCGGTCAATAATGGCGATGTTATAGGTTAGTAGTGGAAAAAAGTTATTATTGACCATGGTCAATAATAAAGCATTGAAATCCATTATTGACCGATCTTCAAAAATCTATTTAAACGCAGGTAACTTGATTTTTTAATTCTACAACATAAACTCATAAATATTTCAAACAGTTAGGCAACCAGATAATTATCAATACATATTAAATTATTAGGGATGCTTGAAATGGTAAAATATCGATACAATCAACATTTTTTCTGCTTCCATCCTTAATTCTGAAGGTGTACACATAATAATATCACTAACATTTTCTTCGTTAATTTTTAAAAAAACGGAAAACTCGTGAAATCTGATGACATAAATGAACAAAAATTGACATTAACAAAGCCACCTGACAAGACAACAAAATATTTTGCCAATTCCAAAGCGCAGGTAACTTGATTAAAAAATATACTTATACCTACCTATAATTTTTTATAATTATTAATACTATAAAGATAAATGTCTTATAAAAAATTGTAGTAGTGGAAAAAATATTATATTAACCACGGTTTAGACAGCTTATAGCCCTCGCGTCTTAAATCCCTCGTCGCTCCGCTCCTCGTGATTTAAACTTGCCGCTCGGGCAATAATGATGGCTGTCTAAACCTTGGTTAATAATATACTATTTCTTTAAATAATCTAACTATACAAAAATTTCTACATTTAAAATTCCACTAAAGTTGAATGCTTAAAGAGCCCAAAACCAGATAGAGCCACAAATTTACAGACAGTATTGCAAAATATTACAACAGGTAGGTACACTGAGGAAAAACTTTTTCTTGTTCGAATTAAACCGCTTAATTGATTTTTTGTTAATTGTATCAATACAGCCTATGTTTCATCAAGTGAAATATATCGTAGGTAAGATATTTTCCGAAAAAAATTTAGTTGATACAATAATATTATTTAATTGCCGAATATTTTCTTAATAGCCGTATTACAGTCGGCAAGTCTATCGGCAAGTCGCAATTCTCTTGCTTATAAGCATGCGCAGTTGAAAACAGCTGATCGGATTTGGCAATTCTATTGCTATTGCCAAAAGATCGGTCGGGATCGATTTTTGTTGCAAGTGCGTTTGCAATTCTGGTGGTTTCTAGTGACTTGCTTGGTTAGAGGTTAGAAAGTTTATTAACATTTTGCATAAAGTTCTAGAGGTTGGTGTTGGTACTCATATTCCCCCTATAAACCTTTATCTATGCTCATATTGCAATTTTAAAAACATGGACTTGCACCACGACTTGCACGATGTATTACAGTCCTGCAATAGAATTGCAGCAATAGAGTTGCAAGGTCAAAGTATTGCTGCAATTCGTTGCCGACTGTAATACGGCTTTAACTGAAACGAAATTTTATTGGGTCAATTAAATTTTGCTGATTTAGTATTCTCCGGATTTTCTTTTATTAAGGATTTATTATAAGAATAAAATATTAGTTCTCTGAAACATTAGATGCAAAAATAATATTATTAAATTTTTATTCCTCTATTTAAGGGTTACGGCTGTGGACGGTACATAGCAGAAAATGAATCGTGAGTTTATTTATAGTTCAATGGATTTCAAATTTGGAATGGTATATAGGTAAATATTAATATACGCCGATGCGTTGTCACTTTTTTTGAGACGACCTGGGGCCGACGTACTCAGTTTTTTTTTCATAAACTATTAAAAAAATTTAAAAAACGTTCCGCATCGGCATGACTATTACCATAGGCATCGTAACTATAGATCCGACACGCCATTCATAAATGCTATAAAATTGTGATGCCAAAATCGTTTGGTGGCGAGACGCCGTGAGGAGCTAGGCGGGGTCGGGAGTGGGGATTACTTTGAATTTACATATGCATGCGACAAAACCACAGAACAATAAAGGTTAGGTTGACAAAACTCCAGGAAAACCCATAGAAAAACGCTGTCACAAATCCGAGTATTGCCGAGTCGATGCGGATGGCCACGAAAATGATAGGATCTGGGCGGATTCTTTTTTGCTGCGTTGCCATACTACAGATTTTTTACAAGGTTTTTTGGCAATGTTATATATTTCCCACATCATGTTATTCTAGTAAATCATAGAAGTTAATACTTTTAACAGAGTAAGCCCAAAAAACTACGTTTTCTGTGGCGTAAGTCTGGCAAACCAAGTGGAGGGGAGCAGCTTGAATGTTGATTTACTTTACACTGGAATACAATGATGACAACACGTTTATTTGTTATTATTCGGTCTAATAGTTACGAGGTCTATGGCTATTACCATTTTCTTCACAACCAAACTAAACGAATTAAAAAAAAAAAATTTAAGTTTGTCTAAATCATTTTCTCTCCGTTTTCAAAATACGGCCGTCGGCTACCGACCTCTTGCGGATTTCAAGGCGAAACTTACCGCAATCGCACGTGTTACGCTGGAAGGCGGGGCCAACTATGTGCGGACGGACTCGGGGAATTTGGAGCGTTTATTAATTATTCTATGCTGAAACCTTAATGTAATTTTCGGTGGTTAGTCGTGTCTGCAGATTAAAAACGGGTTTAAAAATAAGTTTAATGATGTTTCCAAAATAAGCAGTATCATAGGGTTTGTCAATGCCTACATGTTGCAGTTTTTGGTTTCATTTTCTGTGAGAAGAATACACAAATTTTATAAAAGAGCTGATTTTCAGTAAAAACGATAAAAGTATATTCACATCTCGCGCCATTGTCACTTATAATAGCCATTTTGTACTCAAAGCTACTGCTTAATATTTTACGATTGTCACACAATTTCGATTCTCAGCTTGGATGTTAATTTCTAGGGTGTAGGAATTGATTTTAGTAGGTAGGTTAGTTAGGGCGGATATTTTGGTACGGTCAATACAAACCCATGGTTAGTTTCTAAATCCATATTTTATGTATAAATGAATATCATAATGTATATTTTCACCATAATAATGTGATATTATATTCCACTCAAATTATGCAGGTTGGTGGCCAAACTTGATCAAGGTAAGGGTAATTTTTCACGCAGAACACGATGGGCAGTGTCCCAGTTCGATCTGAGTGGTTTTATCTCACAAGCTTTATATTCTAGTCTATCTATCTAAATTATTTTGATCCCAGGGGGCTTAGATTAAAAATCGTAGGGCTTGGTTTAGATCACAATTATAAGGCGACGATATATACAGAGTGGCAAAAAAGTCGCGCATAATGCCTGTAACTTTTGAATTACTTCGTATACGAAAAAGTGACCCTTATGAAAGTTGTTCAGTAAATTATTCCCCATATTTCTACCTACATGAATTTCTTCTGTCATTTCTGCGTAATGTGGTCCAATAAGAGAATGGTTATAGGAGTTAAAAAATGATCCATGTTTTTAGAGTCGATAGCCACGTGTGTCAAAGGTCATGTTTCATATGTGTTCTGCTTCTGCAAAAATCTTTTCTGCATTTTTTAAGTTATTGACAGCAGCAACTGATGCATTAATGTATGTTCATGAAATAATAATTTCTCACTGAGATAATAAAAATGTTTATCTACAAGCGTGCGGTAAGTAACTACTTACCGCACTGATTTGAGTGCGGTAAGTATCACTTTACCGCACTAGTGCTGTAAGTAATTACATACTATAAAAACAAGTTTTTATATTATTCAAGTGTATAACAAATACTTACATATTTAAATTTCTAAACTAATCCAAACTTATAAATTAAAACAGTGTTCTTTTAGAGTTTTAAATATTGGTGCCCTAAAACATTATATTACAATACAAGTACGGCAGGTAAAAACTCTAAAAGAGCACTGTTTTAATTTACCCCGTAGGTGCCTCGTAAGTCGTTATCAACAATGCATTAACATCAGGTTGCTAGGGAAATAAATTATAGAATATGACAGATGTAAAACTTGACAACGGAATAAACGATAATTATTTTTGTAACAATTTCGCGAAAGTGTGTTTTACGTCCTTTAAATGGAAGTCAGTAGCAGCAGTGATGATGAAATTCCGAAGGAAGTTCTGGACAATGCTAAAGCAGCTACCCTTAATTTATTGCCGGATAAATCACGGCATAGATATGAGAAGGAATATGGGCTCATCATGGACTGGTGTTCATCAAAGAAAGTTAAAGCAATTAGTGAAGATGTGATGCTTGCCTATTTTGTGGATAAATTTAAGGACAGTAAATCATCCTCTTTATGGAGTTATTACTCAATGCTCAGATCTACTATAAGTATCAAAAATAATGTCGACATAAGCAGATATGCAAAACTGATGGCATATTTAAAAAGGAAGTCTGTGGGATACAAAGCTAAGAAATCAAAGGTATTCTCCAAGAATGAGGTTGTAAAATTCCTTGTTACGGCACCAGATGAGGAGTTTTTATTAATGAAGATACTTAATTGCGATTTATTTTAAATCTGCTTTTAAATAACAACTTATTTGCTTGTTTCAGGTGGTACTCATTGTGGGCATCGCTGGGGCATGTCGGCGAGTGGAGTTATGTAAAATAAAAATTAAAGATATTAAGGAATTTGAAACCCACCTTGTTGTAACTGTCCCGGATACAAAGACACATGCAGATCGACAGTTCGTGGTTTACGTGGAAGGATTTTCATCAGAAATTAATAATATTTCAATTTTCAAGGAGTATAGAGCCCTTAGACCCGATCATACTGCCCATACACCCAGTCCCAAAGAATATACGGGACATTGTTATCGAAGGACGTCAGCTACATTATTAGTAAATGCTGGCGGGGATATCATTAGTTTAAAAAGACATGGTGGATGGAAGTCCTCCAGTGTTGCGGAGGGCTATATTGAAAATTCAGTGCAAAATAAAATAGGAATTGTAAAGCAAAAAATGGTGTAGAAGAATATGCAGAGAGAACCTCATGTTTTAGTAAATCTGTAAATTTCAATTCTTGTGTCTCATCGGATAGTAAAACACTTCCTTCATCGATATCGTTTGGAAATGTTACAAATTCTACAATTAATATTAATATTTCTTAATTTATAAGTTTGGATTAGTTTAGAAATTTAAATATGTAAGTATTTGTTATTCATATAATGTTTAATATCAGAGAGACAATATCAAGACATCTAAGGAAGCGTGGTTCAAAATTAGCGTTTAAAACTAGGAATACTTTAGGTAAATTAATAAAAAACAATAAAAGTAAAGTTAAAAAACAGGATAAATCTGGCGTATATAAATTAAAATGTGGTTCTTGTGATAAGGTGTATATAGGACAAACAGGAAGACCGTTTAAAAAACGTATACAGGAACATAAAAGATGTTTTTTGAAAAATAAAAGGGATTCTAATTAAGCCAATCATTTATTAGAAGAATCACATAATTTTGATGAAAAATATACAATTTTACATGTAGAAAACAAAGGTCGAAAATTAAATACCCTAGAGACATTAGAAATAAATAAACTTAAAAATTCCAACATATTACTGAACGATCAATTAGATTTAAATAGATCACCATTATTGAATTTGTATACACGTATTTTCCCATAATAATTTAGCAGGTAGTTTAAGCTTTATTCTCATTACCCTAATATTGGTAATTTTAGTATTAAAGTACTCACATCTGAAGAAGGTACAGTGTACCGAAACAGCTGTTATGTGTTTATTTATTAAAATATAGTGAAAATCGAAAATTATTGTTTTCCTTAAGTGTTTTTAATGTTTAATAGAGTTTCTTTTAAAAATAAAAAATACACTTGAATAATATAAAAACTTGTTTTTATAGTATGTAATTACTTACATCACTAGTGCGGTAAAGTGATACCGTCAAACGGGGTGAAACCGATCAGCAGGGGTGAAACCAAACATCACGTATATTTTAGCTAATGTTTTTAGTACTGGTAGTATACAACAGTCAGCGCGCGGCAAAAGCCGACAAGCTACCACACCACAGGAAATATCAATCTTCGCGAGAGCAGCTAGAAGAAAGGTTGTATTTTGTCGCTCCGTCAAATTCCGAGGTTGTTTTGTGGCGTAAAAAAAGTCGTTTTTGAAAAGTTGTGAAAACGTTTGGCTGTACAGGGCTAGTGAAAAGAGCTGAGAAAACGTGGTAAGTAAATTTGAGTTTAACTGTTATCAGACCATAGTAGTAAAAAGTTTTTAGTTTGTTTTCAACATTGTGTAATTTTTTATTTACATTTTTATAAAAAGTGGGGAAATGGTGGGGTGAAATCGATCACTAACTAATTGGTATAAATAGAGCTCTCTTTGTCATTAAAGTTCTTTTGTGAGTTTGTTTTGTATAAAATTCACAAACCTTTAGTTAGTCCTTTATACTAACCCCCTCAACCCCTGCCTTTGGAGTATAAATCAATATTTTATATATTTTTATTTTTTGTTTTAGATTTAAAATGCCCCGAAAATACCAAAAAAAACTGGGCCCTACTAGAAAACAAATATATAACCCAGTCTACCTAAGAAGGGCTGTTGAGGCGGTCAAACGAGGGATGGCTATAAGAACGGCGGCGGAAAACTATGGAGTGCCATACAGTACGGTGCATGATAATGTCCGTGCGCCTGCGGAAAGAAAAATTGGAGGCCAACCGGCTCTATCTGCTGTGGAAGAACGCAAGCTAGCAGACGCTCTTGTTCTCTGTGCCGACTGGGGGTTTCCCTTCAAAAGCTATGATGTGAGGTACATGGTACAACAATACTTAACTAAGGCTGGAAGAACCGAAAAGCGCTTTGATAACAATTTTCCAGGAGTCGACTGGTTCAAATCTTTTATGGGCAGACACGATGATTTGACCGTAAAGTTAGCTGAAAACACAAAGAGGGTGAGAGCAGCGGTAACATATGAGGTAGTTCAAAAGTATTTTAACGAATTGGGCGCTACCATCGATGGCATTCCTCCTGCTAACATTATAAACTACGATGAGACGAACTTTTGTGACGATCCAGGTCAAGCTTTGGTGGTGGTCAGAGAAGGCAAAAAACATGCCCATAGAGTGATTGATACTTCTAAATCAAGCACGAGCGTAATGTTCGCGGTGGCAGGAGATGGAAAATTATTACCGCCTTATATTATATACAAAGCTAAACACATGTATGAAGGCTGGACTGAGGGCGGCTTCCCAAATGCCCGGTATAATAGAACCCTAAGCGGCTGGTTTGATGCCGATTCATTTGAGGACTGGTTCTTGTTCACTGCGCTACCATATTTTAACTCACTGGAAGGAAACAAAGTTATGTTAGGTGATAATCTCTGCAGCCATTTAACACTCAGCGTTGTAGAGGCCTGCGAAAATAACAACATTAAATTTGTTCTTCTTCCTCCCAACTCAACCGACTTACTGCAGCCTTTAGATGTTGCCTACTTTCGCCCCCTCAAACATGCATGGAAAAAGACCTTAGAAGATTGGAAACTCAAAAATAGGGGAGTCTTGCCAAAAACCGTTTTTCCGAGACTTTTAAACGCAACCATTGATAATGTCGGTTTAAGAAGTGGGGAAAACACAAAAGCAGGCTTTAAGGCATGTGGGATAGTCCCCTTTAATCCAGACCAAACGCTAAAAACAATAAGTCATTTAAAAAAGACAGAAATTGCTGAAAATGGAGTAGAGCAAACATGGAGTGACACAATTGTTTCCCATTTAAGACAATTAAGAACGGGAGAGGAAAGCGCTCCGAAACGAGGTAAAAGAGTAAGTGTGGAAGCCGGCAAGAGTGTTTGTGTTGGAGATTTAATTAATACTCTTGTGGAGAAAGAGCAGGAGGAAGAAATGGTTGAGGACCAATCTCTAGGAATGTCCCAAGATTTATCAGATCTTTCTGATGTAGAGGAGGCTCAAAATAATTATTTAAGCAGTGAGGAAAACGAGGAAAACAATGAAAACCAAATTTTTGGCCTTGGAGACTTTGTGATAGTAAAGTTTTCGACCAATAAGCGAAACAGATTTTTTTGTTGCTAAAATTGAGCAAATTAATGAAACGGACAATATTTTTACTGTCAACTGTTTACGAAAAAAAATTACAAAAAAAGAAACCTTTTTTACATACCCCAATGTGCAAGATATATCCGAAGTTAAACAGGATCAAATAATGAGAAAAATTTTTGGAAAGTCCTCAAGAAGAGGGCAATATATTTTTAAACATCTTTCTAATAATTATAATCTTGAATAAAATTATTTTTATTTTATGTGCATATCTTTTTGTTCGTTGTACTGCCTACCTAATATTATTATAGTTTGTAAGGTCTTTCTGATTATAATCTTAAATAGAATATTTTTTTATTTTAAGTTTATTTCTTTTTGTTCGTTGTACTGCCTACCTAACCAAAATTTTTAAACTTTTTATACGATTAAAAAATTTTTAAAACTAGGATTAATGATCGGTTTCACCCTTGAAGTCGCTAAAGTTAAATATAAGTGAAATAAAAGGGGTGATCGGTTTCACCCCCTAGTCTGGGGTGAAACCGATCAACCTTTAAAAAAAAATATAAAAAAAACTACTGTGGATATTTTGACAGTCTTGACAGATATAAATGTTCAAAACTTCAAGCTTAAACATATATTTTTTTGGAATTTTTATTTTTGTAAGAAAACGGAAAAAAACGCTAAAAACAGCAAATTTTGACCGGTTTCACCCCGTTTGACGGTACTTACCGCACTCAAATCAGTGCGGTAAGTAGTTACTTATCGTACGCTTGTAGATAAAATATCGTACAATACTCTTACGGTAGGTGTGTTTGCGTGATTTACCAAACTCGCCTTCGGCTCGTTTTGTTAAACATCACGCACATGCGGTAAAGACGTACCTACCGTACTTGTATTGTAATATACTATTAAAGCACTCTCTCAAACTGCGTCTATTCGTTTTGGCTTTAGAGAGTCGACGTCGTCTTTTTTCTTGATAGCTTGAAGCTTGTCTCTCCCGTCAGAACTTGCATATAGTTTCATCCGACAGTTCTATCTGCAATGTTTATTCGATCAATTATTTAGCAAATCCCATTATTACACCACGGCGATTTTCCATTAATAAACGGCGTTAAAACAAACCATTTACCGCCCGTTTAAAATACATCAATACGCTCGTAAGTTGCACGAACTCTAATTAATGTAATCCAATAAATCACAAAGTGTACAAATGAAAATTTCTTGCAGAATCAACTTATTTAACTTTACCTACCTCCATGACCAATTTTTATAAGCGAAGATGCACAAGGTCAAATAAATATGTTGCTTTAAGATTTATAGCAACCTTGATATTGAATATGAAACCAGTATTCAACTGTATGAAGCTTTATACAATATCTCATTATGATGAAAAAATCCTTGCTATTTTTATAGGATGGAATTCTATGTGATTGCTGGAGGCTGTAGCGATGCGATAATGATCTTTATGTAATTAATAATGATTAGGAATAAGATGTCAACTGACTAGTAATATAGTTGATTATTAAGCGTCAAATATTATAGCAGAGCGTCGCGACGCCGATAACGGGCATTATCAAAATTTTATACCATTGATGCAGTGATTTTGCAAAAATCCATTTCAAATTAGGTCAAGTACGCATTCATTACCATATACAGGGTGTTATGGAAATGACTTATTATATTTTAAGGGGCCACTCCTGAGGTGGTCTAGAGTTACACTTGATAGTTTTTTTTTCTAAAATCGGAAGTATTTTGAATTTTGTAAAATACCTTAAAACCGGACTATGTGCGCCTTCCATGATAGTTCAATGCCCCTGAACACATGTGTTTTTGACAAGACAAACTGCTGGAATGGTAATTGTTTAGTTTAGTGCAATTAATGTTGAATTTTGTGCTAAAATTTCGTATATAGACTAATTGAGGGTAGCTGATCACAATTTTCCTTTTGCGTTTTTACGGCAAATGCACTGGTTTTGAGAAAAAAAAAATGTTAAAGTTTTTCACTTACAGGTTAGGGTATTCTTTTGTAAGGATGTCTTTAAGAAATAATAAATTTGTAACGATTAAAACAAATTTATTAATTAGGTAATTTAAGGAAAACATAAAGCGATAAAATTAAATCAAAGGTGTACCGATAACCGACCATATGAACTCTAAAGTTCTTAGTCAACTACTTTTCTTTTCAACTTGCTTTCTTCAGCACCTCGACCAAATCTAACAAAAACAAACCGTCAGCGTATTTTGTCTGGAGCCGATCCGAGGTTTGTTTATTTCGATATCTTTGGGTGTCGCGTTTCACTTTCCTTTCAATTTCCTAGATTTTATGGTTTTCCCTTCAAAATATGTGATAAAACTTTCACCAAACTATCTGTTCATAAAATAAGAACAACATTTTAGCAAAAAAACAATGGAAAAGGCACAAATTTAATTAAATTCGTTGTTAATACGCCGACAAAGTAGAAGCGTCTCTTTTCAGATTCATTGCACTCACGTTGCCAGATTGTTCTTCTTTTTCTTATAATTATTAATGGCTTCCATCCAGGAGAATGATATGCTAGCTCGAGCCAATAGGATTCATTCAATTAATAAAAATGAATTGAAAAGTATAGGCAATTTATAATACACTAACAATCTGACAACATGGGTGCAGTGAACCTGCAAACAGGCTCCTTGTACCGTGCAGTTTGCTTCTGCTTTTTTGGCCAGCTGTCAGTGAGCTGTCTCCCGTCTTTTTCCAGATACGTAGAGTTTTCTGTTCGCTTACAAGTTATCCCGTTTTTCAGACTTTCCTTGTGGCATATTTCGTTTATTTCAACTCAGAAGTGTATACTATAAGCATATTTTGGCGACGAACCGCGTTCATAGTTCGTCGAACTAGTTCGCTTTAGCGACGAACTGATGACGTCATTTCAAACTCGGTTCGACGAACCGACGAACCGTCCTTCCGAGGAGTGTTCAAAAGACGTTGGTGTAGTTCGTTTATATTCGGAAATAAGTAGATTTTTCCGAACCCGAAGTGGATCAGCTGATTAGCGATTTAAGGTTAGGATTGATTAAACGAAATTAATATTAACAAAAAATATAAAATAATGGCCCAAGGAATGAAAATTACCACAATGCTTGAAAAACGGTTGGTTTTATTTATTAAGATTCAACACATACGAAAAAACACAAATTGATTTTAGACCTAACCTTCTTTTCTTTCAATCCTGTCAAAAGTCAAAAGTAGTTGATGAATATGATGAACCGAATCCACTTTGGCGACTTATTAACCGATGACGTAAATCCATGAACCGTGTTTAAAAAACCGTCGAACTTGGTTCGTCGCCAAAATATGCTTTATGACTCCGACAAGTAATATTTTATTGGAAATAGCAACATTTTAGGATTACATGCAAAATAACATACCGGTGAGTTAGAAAAACTTTAACATTTTTTTTCTCAAAACCAGTGCATTTGCTGCCTAAACGCAAAAGGAAAATTGTGATCAGCTACCCTTAATTAGCCTATATACAAAATTTTAGCGAAAAATTCAACATTTGCACTAAAGTAAACAATTACCCAAATCAGCTGTTTGGGTCATTGGCGCGTAGGTGTTTTGGACCTAAATTTTTGAAGGCATTTTTCTCGAATTTCTAGCTTCGAGCGCCATTTATAGCAATTTTTCCCCAATTCGTCTCGACCTATATATTTACGGGTTAAAAAATAATAAGTCATTTCCATAACACCCTGTATATGTCGTCAAATTGAACCTATAGAACAACCGCTGCCATGTGAATTTTTAAAGCTGTAATAGCCATAGCTGTCAGTGCCACAAGATTCACCCACCAGGACTGTGAGCTTAGGTGTACTGATTCAGTCTCTCGAGAGGATATATTCTATTGAATATACATTTGTAAGCTTTGCCAGGAAAAGGAGAGGAAACAGCTGAACACATACTATGTTACTGTAGTGGACAGGGCCGTAGCTAGGCGTTACCCATGGGGGGGGGGGGGGTTTAGGTAAGAAAACTCTGGCAATTTATTAGAATTATTATTAAAATTTACGGTGGTTAACAAGGTAGAACTGAACATTCGTTGTTATGGGGGGGGGGTTGAACCCCCTAAACCCCCCCTTATCTACGGCCCTGGTAGTGGAATCAAGCTACGCACAAGGGAGTCACTATTAGTAAAACGTTGGTCTCAGGGATCTGATCAAAAAAGACAGAGGGAAACATTAGATTTGCTATACTGTTGGAAATTGGGAGATAATAATAAATGAGGATCAAGTGCCCATTCCATGGGAGCACCTACCTTTCTACAAATTTAATAATAATTCTTAGAAGTAATATACAGGGTGTTCGATATGTTACAGGACGATTCCTCAGTAATTTATAAGGTGAAAAGTTCATATAAGCATCGGTCCGCAAGCCCTTCACTTTTGAGATACAGGGTGTTAAAAATTGATTTTTATTGTTGTTTTTCGTAAATAATTTTTGATAAAGTTGGACGAAAATTGGTATTTGGGGATTTTTTAATATTAGAAATTCAAATTTTATTTTAGTTTTGTCCTTAATTGTAGGGGGCGCCACCTACAGGTATTTCTCTCTTTTGGGGAGTCAAAACTTCTTTGGGCATGTATGTATCAAATTTTCTAGAAGAAAAATCGATTCTTCTATCATTTCTACGTGAAAATGGTATGCTTGTCAAAAGTCTCTACAAGCAGCCGTTTTCGAGATATCTTGATTTAAATTAATCGATGCATGTGTTAGTCAAAAAGTGAAACAATTTTAAAAAATTTTTCTTTAATCAACGTAGAAACATTTTAAACAGTAATTTCTAGCAATAAACTAAGTACTTATCTAAAAAAATTGAAATTTTGGATTTTTCACTTCTTTAATGAGTAGAACGAATGCAGGTAAAGCCTGTCCAGAGATATAAGAAAGTTACACTTTGCCTTTGAATGGGATTATCCAAGGGTGCACATAAACAAACAATGAATGAATGAATAAATGCCGGTAAATTATGGTCCGTACTTAAAAATGTCTTAAAGAAACTGCAAATCCGGAAGACGTAATTTCATTATTAAAGTAAACGTTTGGTGATTTTAAACCGATTTTTACCTGACTCAAAATGAGAGGGTTAATCCCATAAAACAAATTATGTTCTAAATACTGTATATATAGCCACCGTAGTTAGTTTTAAACTTAGTAATTATTCTTACTGCGTGTGTAATACAGCGTTTGTTTAATCGTGTGTGAGCCATGGAAAATATGTGCGAGCCCAATTGATCTCAGGAGATAACCCCGTCGAAAAGCAGAAAACACTTTTCTGTGGAAACTAAGGAAGTTATAAACAATGTTTATTCAACTCTCATTGAATGTGCGGTCAGCAAGCAAGCAGCGTTAGAAGAAACGGCCACATTAACAAAAATTCCAACATCAACTGTATGGAAAATTGTGAATAATCACATTTTAGCGAGGAAAAAAAGAACCGATACTGGCATTTTCTCGAAGATAGATGGAAGTGATCAAGATATAATACGGCGTAAAATTTACAAGTTATACGAGGAACAAAGCGTGCCTACATTAGATAATTTAATTAAGAGGCTTGAAAAAGATGCAACTGGCGTTAAATGTGACAGAACAACGTTATGGAAGTGTATCCAACACATGGGTTTTAGATTTAAAAAAATTAACAAAAGACAAGTTTTAATGGAATCCAGTAGAATTCGGTAATGGCGATCCGAATATCTACAAAAAATTAGGATTTACAGAGATCAGCAAAGGCCGATTATTTACTTGGATGAAACCTTGTTCGACACATATGATACCCCGGAAAAGGGTTGGGTTGACTCAAGCGGCAAGTGTAAAACAAGCGCGCCATCAAAAAGAGGTAAACGAATTACGATTTTGCATGCTGGATCTAAAGACGGATGGATTCCAAATGGACTTTCTCTGTCTGCAAAAAACATTAAAGATTCTTCTCTGGATTACCATGAGGACACCACTGCTGATTTATTTGAAGATTGGTTTAAAAACAAGCTAATTCGAAATATACCTCCGAATAACGTAATTGTAATGGACAATGCAAGCTTCATAGCAGTTGACAAAGACTCCCTCCTCAAATGACACAAAAGCAACAATTCAAAACTACATGTAGGTATGATAATGACATTTATTTTCAGGAATATTACACCAAAGAAAATTAATTGAGGTTTTACAAAGTTTAAAACTACAAAAGGAATACTTCTGTGATAATTATGCAAAAAATCTAGGGCATACAGTTTTAAGGCTTCCACCATATTATTGTATATTAAATCCCATCGAACATGTTTGGCACCAACTGAAATCTGCCATTCGTCGTAACAATATTTGCCCTACTATTAACTCGCGTAGTTGAGCTTATAGAAACTGAAGGTTTTAACATCCCTTTACAAAGTTGGGCAAATTCTGTTACACAAGTTGAAAAAGTGGAAAAATCCTATATCCATATAAACAATATAGCACAAATAATAATTAGAACAGATGATGACAGCGATAGTGATATACACACAACCCAACTTATATGGAATCACTCAGGATTTGTGACTAAAATATTTTGTAGGGAAAAAACTTGGTATGCTTGTCGAAGATAAAGGTTTTTGCTGTAAAAATAAACATGATAACAAAAAATAAACGACTGCATATTATAATAATCTTTTAAATTTTGTATTCGGTAGTAAAATCACTTTAATCCGGTAATTTTGTTTCGGTCCAAAGAAGATAATAATGCCTTATGTTGGACTAACAGATGTGCAGAGAGGAAAAATTGTTGCTCTCGTTGAACAAGGAATGCCCCAAAGAGACGTAGCAGAGGTGGTAGGCGTTACCCAGGGTATTGTATCAAAAACGTATGCAAGGTATCTGGAATTAGGAACTCTCAAGAATAGGCCTAGACAAAGTCGTCCAAGAGCTACAACTGAATAACAGGACCGCTTTGTGTGCCAAATTGCTAGAAGAAATCCAAATGTTTCTCATCCAGAGCTGAAAAGACAACTTCTGGAAGCTACAGGTGTAAATGTTTCAGTTGAAACTATACGAAAAAGACTTCGTGCTCGAGGGTTGTACAGCAGGAGACAGTTACGGGTTCCAGAGTTGTCCAGGCAAAACAAAACTGACCGGCTAAATTGGTGCCTTCAACATCAAAACTGGACAATTGAAAATTGGCAAAATGTTCTCTTTTCAGATGAGAGCAGAATTGGCCTTAGATCAGATGATCGTCGAATTCGGGTTCTCAGAGCTCCAGGAAGACAAGCTAGACTCCAGGCTGCCAGATCTATCCCAAAATATAAAGGAGGAACCGTAATGTTTTGGGGAGGTATTATGATGGGAGCAAAAACTCCTTTACTACCACTCGAACAAACTTTAACCGGTCGGAGGTATGTTGATTTGGTGTTAGAGCCGGTAGTTAGGCCTTGGCGAGGTGCAGTTGGGGATAATTTTATCTTTATGCAAGATAATGCACCTCCTCATACTAGCAGAGTGGCTCGAGAATTTCTGGAAACGGAAGGTGTCACAGTTTTAGACTGGCCTGCATGTTCACCGGACTTAAATCCAATTGAAAACTTGTGGGACCAGCTTAAAAGAAGGATTAGAGCTCGTCGGGACAATCCAGGAAATATCGGACAGCTCATTCAAGCAGCGTTAGGAGAATGGGAAAACATACCACAAGAAAATGTTGCCAATTTAATCAGAAGCGTGCCAGCGCGAATTGAAGCTCGCATAAGGGCTAGAGGTGGCAATACGGATTATTAAAATTAATAATTTTATATTTTTTATCGTTTTTTACTGGTTAATTTTACTATTATCAATTTTCAGAAACCTAAAAAAAAAACACTTTATGTTTCTTTTGTCAATTATAATTAATTCTTTAATTCGTATGTGAAAATTTTTTGATTAAAATATTGGGTAAAGAATGACTTTTATTTCTAAATAAATAATTTTCATATATTCCATACATAATAAAAAATATTAGGTGATTCCATATAAGTTTGGTTGTGTGTATATTAAGTGAATAATTATTATAAGTACCGAATAATTTGTATATTTTTGTAATCATAATAATAATTTTTAATAATAAAATAACTGGTAATTGCACATTTAAACATAAATAAATATTATTTAATGTCTTACCTACTTATTTTTATTACAAACCATGATTAAATTCTAAGCAAAATACGGACCTGTTCGGCCATATTTCAATTTTACATCTGGCTCGGATCTTTCCTAATAGGGATCAGTTAGTCACTTTCTTATTTCTCTGAACAGACTTTACCAAAAATCATAAAAATGTAAGAGCTCAACCTCTTGTTGGTTGACTTAACATGGCTGACCTTTTAGACGAAGACGAAAAAAATATAATAGGAAGGAAAATACATTCACTATATTGTTTGTCATTGTTTTGGACAATGCTCCATGCCATTCAAGAAGATGTGAAAAGCAAAAATAAATCAGTGGCTTTCAGAAAAATAAATACCATTTGAAGACGATATGGTGAAAAAAGAACTACAACAATTGTGAAGACACGCAAACATCGCTTTGTAAAATAAGCTGTTGATGAAATGGCAAAAAAACGGAATATTACAGTACTTCGACTTCCTCCCTATCATTGCGAACTAAACCCTATAGAATTAATATGAGCTAATTCTCTCGTGTACCCTGAATACACGTAACCACAGTATAAAGCTTCAAACTTACTAGTGTAACATCATTATGCTCTCGTACAGTTAAACTCTTTCTCAAGGGTCTACTCGTATTGGTAACTTGATAAAAATACAGTTTTGTGTGAGACGCACCGCCATAATCCATAATCAATTTCGTCATCATATTTTTTCGTTCGTTTAATATTGCGGCCACTTAATATCAAATATTTGGTGAGCTTAATAAAAATTAAAATATGTTTAAGAGAGATAGCACTCGGATATCCAGAGGTGCATTAGGGCGGTCGCACGAAAGTTGTCCAGTGAAACAGTAGGAATCGTTCGTGGATAGACGTCAAGTACTGAACAGGACGAATTCAAGCACATTATGCAAAGCGAAATAACCGTAAAAAATATCTGAAGATCGATTAATAATATATAAGTACTAGTTATTAATCCACGATATAATATATACCCTGTGGCCACAACTTTACGTCCATTAGCGCCGTTCAGAGTTTTATTCGTCATCAGCAACGCACATAGCGATAAGATGTAGCGGAACAACTGATGAATCTTCGATCAAAATACTTCATTTTCAATATAGTCTATCTTTACATGATGCGAAGATTGCGAAGTAATAAATCAATCAAAACCGTCTTCATCATGGGCGTGTATATATTTAAATAGGCCTGAATTTTTAAAACTGTGCAGAATTATCGACATTAAATTTCAGTTTTGTCTTTAAATATATATTATAATATTAAATTATTTAAGCTTAAAATTATGTACAGCCGTACCATTTACCTGGAATTTTAGAAAGCAGGTTTATCAAAACTAATTAGAGTCAAGGTACTTATTCCGTATCTGCTCCAGTCACTTTATTCCTTCCTTTTTACCTAATCCTGGTTACCTGTTTGCTAATTATGTGGTTATTATGCCTTTATGGGTGCCTCTATTGGAATAACACACCTATTTATATCTATACGTACCTACGGTATATTCCCGTTTCGTCGATTCCCGTTTCGTCGACTGGCCTTTACAGGTATAAATGGGTGAACTTAAAAAAGGCGAATTGAACCAAAAAGGTGGATTAGATGCCGTGTTAGCGCTGTTTAACCAATATAAGTCTATAAAAGGGGCAAACAATTAATAATAATATTCCCCGGTGAACTTGAAAAAGGCGAATTGGAACCAAAAAGGTGGATTAAATGCCGTGTTAGCGCTGTTTAACCAATATAAGTCTATAAAACCGCATTAGCCGAGTTCGAATCGACGAAACGGTAACAAAACAGGTAAAATTGTCCAGTCGACGAAACGGTCAATCGGCGAAACGGGAATAAATCGTACCTACCTTGGGTGTTTGTTTCTCAGTGAAACTAGTCAAAGTGTGAAGTGTCAGCGTCTTTTTAATTAAATATGGAGAATTTTCGACAATGGCCTAAACGCTCTAGAGTCGGTCCATGTACAGTAAATGAAAAAAATTAATTCTTAACTGTTACGATTATATTAAAAGTAAAAATGCGGATTTGAATGTTGACAATGCAGTGCAATTTACAGCAGATATGCTTAACGTTGGGAAAACAACAATATATAAACTTTTAAAAGAAGAAAAAAGTGTTGGCGTCAAACCTCCAAAAGACTGGCTAAGTTTAAGACAAATAGAATTTCCATTAGATTCCTTAGAAAAAGAACTATTGGTACTAGCCAATTTACATAAAAACATTAAAAAAATATGTAGTCGATGAAATGGCAAAGCTACGACTCCCTCCTTATCACTGCGAATTAAACCCCATCGAACTTAATGGGCTCAAATAAAGACAGATGTCGCCAGTAAAAACACACCTTATAAAATGGTGGATTTAATAAAGCTATGGGTAAAATCAGTGGACAAAGTGGAATAAGTGTATCGATCATGTGATAGAAGAAGAAGCCAAAATGTTTAAGGTAGATATAATAATCGAAGAAATGGTTGAACCGCTTATTATAAACGATGTTAATAAAAGTTCATCTTCCGAATATGATTAAACCATAACGACAAAGTCGAGGACAAAGTATTATTCGATTTTTAAAAGTGCTTTGTTTGTAAGATTCCATATTATATCTTGTTTTTGTAATTATATTATGGAAAATAGTACCACCCATTGTTATTTATAAGTTAATACGATTTTTTAAATGTTTTTATATGTTATAAATACCTACGAATATAATATAATACAATTTTAGGAGAATAGACATGTTTAGGACTTTGAATTTAAAAACGTCCCCAATACACGCTCCTGGCTAAGGGATGTTTCCGAGGATTTTCCCAATAACAATGGTAAATCCTCAAATATAACAACAGCTTGCGATAAATTCAGGGTGGACCTACCTAAAGAATGCTCATTACTTGGATCCTTTAATGTAAACACAATAGATTTTAAGGGATGGTGTTTAAATAAAATTGTTCTTGATACCCGGTATGCGTCTTGCATAGCATTTATTACTTCGCGCCATTTAAAGATAGACTACCTATAACGACTCGTAAATTTATTTTCTAACTAACGCTTGGACCATTAGAAATCGAAATTTTCGTCAATTTTTTCGCTAGAACGGAACACTTTTACAATATTAAATCAAGTGCATATTCAAACCTAAATATATCTTAGATCGGGCGTCCTTTTATCAGATTCAACTTGATTGTTATTAATGGTTCCTCCTAGAAGTTAGTCACGTAGCTACAGCTGATTAAGATATATGCGTGTTTGTTAACTCTTTTATATTTTTATATTTGGGACTTTTTTTTTTAATTTTGTGCAAAAATATCTGTTCTTTGTAAATTAAAAGAACTAGTACGTATAATCTATACCAGGGGTCTCCAAATTTTCCAGCCTTAGGGCCAGCACCGTTTTAATTTTCCTGCCATTATCTATATTTTTTAGACTAATCGCCGAGTACGCGCCTTGAGCGAGCATACGCTTGCTAAATTGGCTAGTTCAATCACTATTGTATTGTTACGAACGCGACACTTGACGACATCTGGTGGGTACACGCGGAAATAGGTAGTGTACCCTCTATCCATCGCTAACTGGTTCGAGAAAGTTCTGGTGTATTCCACTCACTTCTAAATGGCAGTAATTGGAGTATGAAAAGGCTAGCGGCGCGACGGCGAGTCAGTCCACCTAGGGAACGCGAAGGAAGCGAATCTGTGTGTTGTGAAATAAAGTAGTGCGTAACTCCTTAAAACGTGTTTGTGCGCGTTTAAAAGACATTTTCATAACCGCATTTTGATTTGACATGTTGTAAAATTGGTCCACAACTACAAACTTTTGTCAGTGGAAAATCACAATTACATAAATCTCATTAGTATTTTATATGTTATAATGTTTATAATGTTAGTTGAATTCATTTCAATTATTTGTTATATTATGTTAAATTTTCTGCGTACTATACTTATTATCATTCTGTGTTTTTATCCAACTTATTACAACAACAATAAGAACAATAAGCCATAAGCTTTCGCAGGCCGTTGCTTGGAGACCCCTGATCTATACCATACAAAAAAAAAACGACTATACTCTATTTCTTAATGATTGACAGCAAAGCGAAGGGTCATTAGTCCTACACTCGCAATAAACCAAAGGCAATAACAGGTACCTGATCTTAAATTACACAGGTATGGTAATAATTTTTTTCCCATTATTTAATAAGGCTTTGTAAACTAATTACGGCCAAGTACGGTCCCTACCTGGATAATAAAATCATTATCTCTATGGTCCTGAAACCCTTTCAACAAAGAATTTTATGATGGGTGATAACTAAAGGCAGGTAGTCATTCTCTTAAATCTGTGAACGGACTCTAGAAATACACGACACTACAGTCCACCCGTATACGTCGTTCATTTTGCCGTTCTCCCTTTCCCCAAGGATTCAAGATCAAAGTGAATCGCTTCCTTATTCGCACACTTGCCGTCCGCAGAGCGCCGTAATCTAACCTGAACTGTAAACGAAACTTATGGTTGCCCATATACAAATCCAGCCCTATAATCGAGCTGAGACAAGAAACGAGTTCATCTGATTATTATGCGCAATTGATGAAGCCTGACCATATTAAATGCAAAGCAGATCGCATAAAAAATCATCCTCAGAGTGGCAGGCATGTGTAAAACCAACAACCATCGCGAAATTGCCCAAGTCCTTTTGGCTGGCAGAAATACCGACTCTCATAAATCACTATCGAGATTATATTGTCTCGATAATTAAAAAGATTAAGCGTCACTTTTAGCCCAAATCTTTTACATTAAGTGACGTATCAATCTGGAAGCTATACTGTCTGCATTTTAGTTCTGTTGTCTTTAGGAGTTGAGGTAAGTGACACCATGTACCAGTGCTGGGTATGTACAACGTTGGCAGTATCAAAAGTCGGTCGCCGGAAGAGGAATTAGAGAATATGGGCACAGCTACAGTGTGTGTGGCGTTCCAGCTTTTCATGCAATTGAAATTTTGTGCTAACCAGTCTTAAATCGCAAACTAAGGTCTGACGTAACAGTCTTTAACGCTCCTACCAGGTAAGATGGTGTACAGTGTCGAAATAAGAAGTGTATAGCTTTAACCAATAGGGTCCATGTCATCGACTCGCCGGGGCTATGTCCAACTGTCTGTGCCTAGTTTGAGATCTAGATTTAAGGCAGGCTAGATACTAGGTTAGCCTAGAGATAAAAGACTCCATGTAGGAGTACGTAGTTAAGGTGATATTATATACAGGGTGTCCAAGATAAGAAGGGCCTCTATGGGGATCTCGGTTATGGTAAGAGATACAACTTTGATTACACGCAGAAAAAGTTGTGCAATTAAAGGACTATAGTTCTTGCAAAACAATTTCCGATGCACGTCATCAATCAGCTGATAATTGTATGTCCGTAAGAAAACATGAGGAAGTTAAATTGAAATATTTCAGAAATGCAACTATGAAATGTTTCAGAAATATAAAATTACTTTTTTGGGACATTTTTGGGTTTCTGAAACATTTCAACAATATATCATAAATGTTGCGGAATATTTAAAATCTTTCGGAGACACTAATACGAAATATTTCTGAAACATGGTGTAAGACCAAACTAGGGGGAGCACAATGGACTAAACCTGGTCGAAGAGCATCCGGCACCTGGACGGACCATCGAAAGACAAAAACTAATTTTTACATTCTACCCCTTTCTTAATTTTGAGAGTTTAGTAGAAAGAAATAACTTATAACCTAATTTCAAATATTATTTAACGCCTACCAATCCTACCATGCTTGAGGAGTTGTTCAAAACGTCCCCTTCCAACTTCCAAACACTTTCTCACTCTTTGTTGCCATCACTTTGTTCTTTATACAGCCCCACAAGAAGAAGTCAAGGGGGGTCAAATCTGGAGACCGAGCAGGCCAGTTAACCGTACCAGCTCAACCAATCCACCTGTTTTCAAATATTTCATTTAAATAGTTACGGGCCTGTATTGCATAATGGGGTGAAGTCCCGTCCTTATCTTAGGCTCCCTGTATATTTGTTTTGAGTAATAGAGAAAAGTAATTAAAAGTAAGTACACCAGTCACAGGCGTTTCAACGTTATTTCTAAACCGACACGGTTTCTTGCGGTGTATGTAACTTTTAACTAGTTTTCGGGGTTTCTACCTTAGCTTTTACCAATTTGTTGCACTAACCGTAGGCCAACAAATAATAATTATATTTTATTGTCTACTAACTAACTAACATGGCCGACAATTTTATGCAACAGCAGTGATCTAGGGCAATACTCTTGACGAACACGTTTTCCTCTAGACTAAAAACAATGAAGAGCACTGCATCTGTTATTAAATATACTGAAAACAAACCGCAAATTCTATACGTATCGTAATTCTAATGTATCCTTTTATGATAATAACAGAGTATTTCTGTGTAAACGACGACGTGATTATTATGGTCGCCGAGCCGCCGTACATATAAATAAGTATGGTTTCCTTGCTCCGATTTAAAATGAAAAAATTATTGAATATCTGTAGCTAAAGCGACAGTACCATCAGTTGTAGTTAAAGGATAATCAGATTTATCAGATTCCTCTTTAAAATGCATCCAAACTGGCAAAGAACTCTTATAATGAATTTAAGTAAGAGGAAATTATGATATATAAAACGTCTATATATCTAATATAAGTCTATCTTTAAATGATTCGAAGTAATAAATCAATCAAAACCGTCTTCTCCATGGGCGTGCGAGATTTTTCGGCATGTCTACATTTAAATAGGCCTGAATTTTGAAATTTGTGCAGAATCAGTACAAGTATCGACATTAAATTCAAGTTTTCTCTAATCAAAGTAAGAATGCGGATTTGAGTGTTGACAATGCAGTGTAATTTACAGCAGATATGCTTAACGTTGGGAAAACAATAATATATAAACTTTTAAAAGAAGAAAAAAGTGTTGGCGTCAAACTTCCAAAAACCTCTCCAGGACGACCAAAACTTGAGCTGGATGACGTTTTGATGCAGAGAATAAGGCAAAACGTTCATAGTTTCTTTTTAAAAAAAGAAATTTTCACGCTGGACAAAATTTTGTCCTTAATCCGAGAAGGCCAGAACTACCCATTTATGTGTAGAAATACGCCTTGGAAACTATAAAAAAAAATTGGGATTCGGTGGAAAAAACATAATAGCTAATCGATTTTAATAGACAGAAGCGATATCGTCTGTTGGAGAAGAAATTACTTAATAAGCATCCGAAAAGTCAGAGAAGAAAACAAAAAAATATTTTACCTAGACGAAACATGGCTAAATGGTCACACTGTGACTAAATCTTGGCAGGTTAGTTCTGGTGGTCTACTGATGTTCCAATCTAAAAATACAGAAGACTATATCACGAAGATATGAATGCCGATGTCTTTGAAGGATACTTCGAGCAAATGTTGGATCTTATACCAAAAGATGCAATAATTGTATTGGATAATGATAATGTTATCACTCTAGGCTGACGGAAAAATGACCGACAAGTGTGTGGCGTTAAAGTGAAATAACAGATTGGCTAAGTTTAAGATAAATAGAGTTTCCATTAGATTCCTTAAAAAAAAGAACTATTGGTACTAGCCAATTTACATAAAAATGCACTCAAAAAATATATAGTCGATGAAATGGTGAAATTACGAGGAATATCTGTGCTCAGACTTCCTCCTGACCACTGCCAATTAAACCCGATCGAACTTATATGGACTCAAATAAAGACAGATGTCGCCAGAAAAAAAACACGACTTATAAAATGGTGGATTTAAAAAGACTCTTTAATAAAGCTATGGATAAAATCAGTGCGGAAAAGTATATCGATCGTGTGATAGGCAGGTACATAATATAATAATCGAAGAAATGGTTGAACTGCTTATTATAAACGATGTTAAAAAAAGTTCATCTTCCGAATCGGACTATGGTTAAGCCATGCCATAACGACAAAGTATTATTCCATTTTTGAAAATGCTTTATTTGTAAGATTCTATATTATATCTTGTTTTTGTAATTATAATATGTTATGTATTAGTTAATACGATTTTTTAAATGTTTTCATATGTACCTTCATACCTACGAATATAATATAATACAATTTTAGGAGAATAGGCATGTTTAAGATTTTTCATTTAAAAACTTCCCCAATACACGCTCCTGACCCTGACTAAGGGATTTCCCCAATAACAATGGTAAATCCTCAAATATAACAATAGCTTGCGATACATTCAGGCAAAAGGATCTTTAAGATATTAATAAAAAACCGATTCTTTTTTTTAACTTCTATAGTGCAAAATAGTGTCAAAGTTGCTGCTGAAGAACTTTAATAATAAAACAGTTTTATTCGTATTTGATTTTTAACCACTTTCATACGGCGATAATCATAATATTTTGTTGACTATTTCCCTGGAGAGTTGTTGTGTGTGTCGTGAGTGCATGAAATATCAGCATTAGATGACCACAAAACACCATGGAAATATTGAAGTGGAAGAAATTTAAAAAATCTGATGCCTTTTGCAGAAAAGTCGAGCAAAACTATGAACAGTTTTGGAAAAGTAATGATAGTAGTATTATTCCCAATGAAGAGCCAGTACCACAACAAGAAGATTTGTGTAGAAGTGAAGCTGATCATAATATGTTATGGAGTATACTGATATAGAAAAAAAATGTAAAAACATAAACAAATAAAAGTCTGTTTAACTCCTTTCAATGTCTGTCACGGAGCTCGATATCGATTCAATCTATAATAAGCAATTTGATTAATCGTTTCGCATCGCACAGCTCTATTGGTAGGTAAAGTACCAAATTTCACACGATAAATATATTTACATTAATATACACGTTTTCCGTATACAGGGTGTCTCAAAACTCAGTATCAAGATTTTAGGGGCGTATTTGCCAGGTCAAAATAAGCCTTTTTTTTCCTATAAGCATGTGTCCCCAAACGCTTCGTCACCGATCTACAGAGTGTTAAATTTTCAAAAAAATTTTATTTTTTCCTTCATAGCTCTTTTAGTTTTTGAGATATTAAGATAAAATTTAAAACATAGATTACGCTTTAGGGCTTACATCATCTAGTATACCGAGTGATTGTAAGAATCTACAGGGAGATATTTTTTCAGGGGTCATGCTCCCTTTTCTCCGCATAAACTTTTTTATAGTGCGCTGCTGGCGGATTCTGAAATATGCAGTACATTCTTTGTTTTGTTTATAAACTTTTTTATCTCTTATAATTTTTATGCATCTAAGATCGTTATCGAGAAAAAAATTTAAACAAATTTTTGTAATTAGCTACATTTAATTAACATTTATAACAACAGGGGGGAATAAATACCACAATGAAAACAAAAGACGCTATACTTATTTGTTATAAGATTATTTAAACATTACCTCAAAAATAAGAGACTTAATCAACTTTGACTTTTTATAAAAGATGCTGGAAATGCCCTCCTCTTTCTGCGATACAACCCTCTACTCTTCTTCTCATAGACTGCCGTACGCGTTCTAATATTCCGGGATTATTTCTTACCGTTTGAAAGGCATCCATAATTCGTCCAGTTAGAACTTCGATGGAAGGCACTGGTCCTGCATCATAAACTAGACTCTTTACATGCCCCCATAAAAAGAAGTCCAGCGAGTTGCAATCTGGGGACCGTGGGGGCCAAGCAATTGGACCTGCTCTGCCAATCCACCGATTGGGAAACACTGTGTCTAAATAATCGCGGACGGTGACTCGAAAATGAGGGGGGGCCCCATCGTGCATAAACCACATTTGTTGACGAACGTGTAAATGCACATCCTCCATTAATGCAGGCAATTCATTCTGTAGGAAGTTTAAATATGTGTCACCATTTAAAATTCGCGGTAAAATAAAAGGACCAATTAAAGTATCTCCTACTATTCCTGCCCATATGTTTACGCTAAACTGTTCCTGGTGTCGAGATTCTCTGATCATGTGTGGATTTTCTAGTGCCCAAATATGAACATTGTGGTAATTCACTACTCCGTCGCGTGTAAATTGAGCCTCGTCGGTAAAAAGGATACGAGATAAAAATTCAGGATCCACAGTACACTTGCGCAGTATCCATCTGGAGAACTGCAAGCGCTGTGGAAAGTCTCGAGGAAGCAAACCTTGGACGCGCTGAATATGATATGGGTATAGCATGTTTTCGTGTAAAACCCTCCAGACAGTTGAACGGGAAACATCCAAATGCCGTGCTATTTGTCGAGTACTCATACCAGGGTTTTCGTCGATAACATTTAAAATCTCTTCATCAACTGCTGGGTTGCGTGCTTGTCTTGGTCTACCAGTATCGTGCATTGGAGTCTGAAATATGCCGTATTCCCGAAGGTGTTGATGGGAATTTATAAAAGTTCTGTAGTTGGGAAGCCGGCGATTAGGAAATCTTAGCGCGTACAACCTCTGAGCATTAAGCCCGTTACCATTAGCCAGACCATAAACGAAATGGATGTCAGCCAGATGTTCAAATGAATATGGTCCATTTTCCATTTTAATGTTAAACAAATCAAAAAATATACGATAAGTTATAAACCAACTTTTAAATAATGTCAAATGCATAAACCAACTTTTAAATAATGTCAAATGCTTCAAAATAAGCGTAAACGTCAAAATGAAAATAGCAGTCAAAGCCCACTAATTGTTTTTTTTATTGTTTCATTGAAAAATTTCAATTAAATATGGCGAATTACAAAAATTTGTTTAAATTTTTTTCTCGATAACGATCTTAGATGCATAAAAATTATAAGAGATAAAAAAGTTTATAAACAAAACAAAGAATGTACTGCATATTTCAGAATCCGCCAGCAGCGCACTATAAAAAAGTTTATGCGGAGAAAAGGGAGCATGACCCCTGAAAAAATATCTCCCTGTAGATTCTTACAATCACTCGGTATACTAGATGATGTAAGCCCTAAAGCGTAATCTATGTTTTAAATTTTATCTTAATATCTCAAAAACTAAAAGAGCTATGAAGGAAAAAATAAAATTTTTTTGAAAATTTAACACTCTGTAGATCGGTGACGAAGCGTTTGCGGACACATGCTTATAGGAAAAAAAAGGCTTATTTTGACCTGGCAAATACGCCCCTAAAATCTTGATACTGAGTTTTGAGACACCCTGTATAGAATAGAAGATCAGGGATGCGGGAAAAACTACATCGAAACTGTCTCCTTATAATGGCTCCCTTAGTGTTTTCTGCAGCTACATCCCTTTGATGTTTAATTACTTTTGGAAAACTGTTTTGTTTTATTAGTGTTTATTAAAGGGTCAGTTAGGTTTATAAACATGCGGCCATTTTAGAGTCGATTTTAATAAAGCCATATGGTCCATATTATATTTAATGGCATAATTTTACTTCTAACAATAATTAAAAGATCATAATCAAAATATTTCTTTTACCTCAGTCACATTTCGAGGCAGATTTTTTTTCACACATTTTTATAGACTAGGTATCTAAAGTTGTAAAGTTGCCATAGTCACTAGAAGTATCGAGAACTAGATAATAATTTATAAAAAAATATTTTTACATTGCAACTCTTAGAAAACGCAACCTTCTGCAACAACAGAGTTAAAAAAACACCTAAAGAGGATTTAACTTAACAGGAAGCAATAATAAATAAATATAATATTACTCCACTAAAGGCAAATCAAAGTCAAAGTGACGTGCCATCGACGTCAGGATTTAACAATCTACCTTCAGCGCCAGTAGAGCTTACATCTCCATTTAAGAGAGCTCACCAGCAGTGGTGACATCTCCAGAAATATTAGAGTATTATAGGAAAAAAGAACAACAAAAATTGGAAACTGAAAGACAAAATGAAGAAAGAAGAAAATCTGGGGAAATGGAAAAAATAGAACTAAATGTTAAAAAAAAATAGAGCAAAATACGAAAAGCAAAGTTATTAAAAATGAGGATTTCTTCTGTGATTCAGATTCAAATGATCTGTCACTTCATAAGTCAGATACATTTAAGTGGGAGGAAAAAAGTGGCAATAAAGAAGTTAGACGGTGATTTGATTACAGTGCAACACAGAGGAGGTGTAAAGGCATGGTAACCAATTTTACTTACCAGAATATTATTTCTGTCGACGATATAGAGATTATTGGAATGAGAAGTGTAGATCTCAGAAAAGATATTCATCGTAAAAGAAAAGATGCATACAGGGTGTTAATTAATAAGTGTCCGATATTTTACAGGACGATTCCTCAGTTATTTATAAGGTGAAAAGTTCATATAAGCATGGGCCCGCAAGCCCTTCATTATTGAGATACAGGGTGATAAAAATTTATTTTTATTTTTGTTTTTCGTTAATAACTTTTGAAATAATGTCTATATTTGGACGAAAATTGGTATCTAGGGGTTTTTTGAAATGCGAAACTCGAATTTGATGTTAGTATGGCTCCCACTTGTAGAGGGCGCCACCTACGTGTATACCATTGATATTACAGAAAATCAAACATTGTATTTAAATAAGTAAGCTCTGTTGCCATACTGTTTTCCAGTCTTATTGTTACGTGTTTTAAACTAATATATATGTGTTGAATACACTGTTTAAAATTTCGTGACTATTTTAACACCAAATGAACACCAAAAGTGGTCTATATCGATACAAACCAAAACGGTGTTAAATGGTGTTAAACTCGTACACCTACAGAAAAGTAAAACTTACACCTAGATGGGATTAAAATAGACTACTAATTTAATCAAAATGTAGTAACTTTTACACCATGATGCATTCGTTTTAACAACTATTTGGTGTTAACAGGGAATCAACTTTACTCCATAAAAAAACAATTCTACACCAAATTTTGTTATGTTTAACACTATATAGTGTTATTATAAATGTTTAATAAGGGGTGAAATTTACACCATAAAAAACCATGTTTCACACCATATACAGTGTTAAATTTAACTTACCAGGGACTCAATTTTACTCAATAAAAGAGTCATTCTACACCAAATTATATGATGTTTAACACTATATGGTGTTATTAAAAACTTGATAGTGGGTCAAATTTACACCATAAAAAACCATGTTTCACACCATATAGTGTTAAATCTAATTTACCAGGGACTCAATTTAACTCCATAAAAAATTCATTCCACGCCAAATTATGTGATGTTTAACACTATATGGTGTTATTATAAATTTGATAAGGGGTCAAATTTACACCATAAAAAACCATGTTTCACACCATATAGTGTTAAATTAAATTTACCAGAGACTCAACTTTACTCCATAAAAAAGTCATTCTACACCAAAAGCGATTTAAATCTTATCATGAAAATGGTATCTATTTTATTTTTGAAAAATATTTTACGAAAATGAAATAAAAAATCTTGATCGGTACTTTATAACTAAGTACCTAGGTACCTACTAGTTTTTCCATTAAATTATTAAGAAGAAAGTGTAAAATGCTTGAAAATTCCATTTTTTTCTGAATCTCAAACTTTATTTCTAATAAGTATCCCACCCCAGTGGTACTAATCTGAGATTTGTAAAAAAAAAACTGTTAAACAAGACTTACTTTATTTTATTACAAAAATATTTTATAACAAAAATAGGTACAAAATAGCACAAAAACTTGTTTAAAAAATCGTAACTGTGTTTTGGTATCCAATATAGTCAATATAATATACCATGTTGTGGGCTTGATGCAAAAAGACAACATTGGTGACTTTTAAGATCTTTGTACATTTCGCTCTAAGTCTGGCTTCATTCTAACCCGAGCTAAAACCATAGTTGTTCGAAAGATGATAATACAAAAATATATGTAATTACCTTTTAAACATCCAGTTATTGCAGGTTCTCTATTATAGTCTGATCGCAAATCCAGCAATCTGAATAAAAATCCCTTTTCAACCTCTTGTATAAAAGTTTTGAAATCTTCAGGTTCAATCAGGCAGCCTGCATTGTCAGAAACTTTAAAAAACTCAATACTATCTGGTGGTTCTTGCAAGAATTTTTTTAGTGCTACAAATGAAAAAAAAACTGAAAAGTTGGCCAATATAATCAAATAAGTACCTAATTATATTACTTAAGTTCTTTAAAACATTGTACACATTTAGTACCTAATGTCTAATGTGTGTAGGTAAAAACCTTCTAAAACTAACTGAACAACGCCACAAAAATGATAACAGAAAAGGCTACTTTTTTTTTACACTTCAAATGGAGTATAATTAACACCAGAAAAATAGTTTAAAATTCCCCATATATTCCGCAAGAAAAATATGCCCTGTGGTTTAGGCGGTAGTTATTTTAAAAAAGAAAAAAAATATAGGTGCTTTAGGTACCTATATATCTATACCTAGTAATAATAAAACATAAACCAAAAGATTGTTAACTGTACCTAGGTAGTAGGTACCTGTATAAATAAAATCATATCAACTCACCTTGAGTAATAAATTCATGATAGGTTGCTTCCTCCCTGTTTAATGAAATATATTTTTGTATGTTGTTATATTCAACTTTAATAAAAACACTCATTTTTTCTCAAACAATGGACAGAACACAGAACACTTAAACAAGTCCGCATGGAATGGAATTAAACACGTTAAAACAGAACGACGTAGATGGGCAAGGCGCACCGCACATTCTTCCCGCTCGTGCTGCTCTACTCAATCCACTCAGAGACAGGAGAGAAGATTGCGACGTTGCCAATAATATATTTTAATTGAAACAACACCAAAGAGTAGTTGACAATTCTTTGTGATTAGTTTTTAAAACACTAAATTTACTGGAAACATTTTCTTTTATTATTGTTATGCAACATAACTATAAAATCAAACATTTTAATGGTACAGTAGCGCGAAATAAATAATTAATAATCCACCAATTTCCTTGTATTAAAAAGTATCAAGGAAAAAACCAGCAATGTGACAACTTCATTTTCTCTCCATATAATTATTCTATTTAACTCGTATAAGGGGGTGAAATCAAATTTCTTTTCAGTGTGAACTTAAAATATTTACACCGCATGGTGGTAAATTACGTTTTTACTTTTAACCAACTGATGCGGTGTTAAATTTAACACCATTTGGTTTAAATTTCGTACACCGTTTAGGAACATCGTTTCACACCGGCAAAATTTTTAACTGTGTAAGAATAAACTTTTTTAGTTCTTTTTTGTATTTGTATTTCTTTACAAAACTACCTATTTCGTGTCGACAATTGGGATATTTAGATGGCGACCACTGGAACATTCATTTACATAGTGTTGACAACTGAATATAGTGTGGTCACTTAAAGCACACTGTATTCCATTAAATACTTTCCCACTAATTGTAATTATTATACCGTTTAACTAACCTATATAATATAAAATAATTGTTACTTTACTAGTGCGTTAAAATGAGACTTACCATAACGAATGTAACAATAGTTATCGCTTGGTTGTAAATAAAATAATATAATAGACTTTTAAATATATACAGGGACAAAAATGGACCTTGTTCTTCGTCCCAGTCGCGTAAGTTATGATAAATGATCTATGACATTCAGACGTTTTGTCTCTGTCCGATCTCGCTCTGCGGGAATTATACGATCTTTGCCTTGCTGTTCGTTATCTTCGATTTAGGTTGTTCGTGTTTTGAAAATAATGAAAAATCCCAGCTAATTAATTTCTTGGCATGTGTCGCAGCGACATATTTGAAGAATGTCGTGTGACGATGTGGCTTACAGTTTTGAGATTGGTCCGACATAGCTCTAAACTTTTGTCGATTTTAGTTGCATTTAGTTTACCTGTTATTAAACTGTAGTTTAGTCCAGGAAATTAATTTTAATAGTTAATTTGCCAATGCACCGTTATTAAACAAAAATTACAGCAATTTTAATTAATTGTAGTAAAAGTCTTTGCTGATTCTCCTGTGTTAGGATATTTTAGACTAGTTCAAAAAAAGTTAATATCAAAAATACTGCATTATCATTAAAATGTTTATGTTCAAATTTAATATACAAAATAGTAAAAAAAGGTTTGATAAAATATTGTATATTAAAATTTTAAAATATTGTATGTTAATACGAGATATTCAATAAGCAGGAACAAAACCTAACCCGTCCTTTTATTCAACTATCAGCGGTCATGGGTGAATGTTGCTTCGCGCTGCAGCATATGGTGCAAGACATAACTCCTGCGAGGTATAACTTGTCAGAATTGAAGAATGAGTATAGTAAGTAATCATTTTGAGGAGAATCTTCGTCACTTCTGGGAAGGGGTGATTTAACAAACAAAATTTCAAGGTAAGTTAAATCTAAACAAATCTTCTCAACATAGCCTTCTGCGGTAGAAGAAGATTTCCAGGCCCTATTACACTTTAACATTTGCATATCTGCACAGCCATCAACCATCATAGTAGTAATATTTTGTACAACATTGTGGTTGTAAATAATTATTACAAACAAGAGCTTTATTTTTAATAAATACTGTATATGTTTATTAACAATACACCTACTTAAAAAATCCTTTATTGTACAGTTTAACATACAGGGTGTGTCCTTACCTCGGTCAAAGGATGAAACTGGTGAATCCTCACATAAAGTTATTTTGAATGTCGCTTTGTTTTTAAAATACAGGGTGTTAAAAAAGTTTTTTATTTATATTTTTACCTAATTCTGGTTACCTGTTTGCTAATTATGTGGTTATTATGCCTTTATGGGTGCCTCTATTGGAATAATACACCTATTTATACCTATCTTGGGTGTTTGTTTCTCAGTGAAACTAGTCAAGGTGTGAAGTGTCAGTGCCTTTTAAATTAAATATAGAGAATTTTCAACAATTTCCTAAACGCCCTATAGTCGGTCCATGTACAGTAAATGAAAAAAAAAATTGATTCCTAACTGTTACGATTCAATTAAAAGTAAGAATGCGGATTTAAGTGCTGACAATGCAGTGCAATTTACAGCAGATATGCTTAACGTTGGGAAAACAACACTATACATATAAACATTTAAAAGAAGAAAAAAGTGTTGGCGTGAAACCTCCAAAAACTTCTCCAGGACGACCAAAACTTGAGCTGGATGACGCTTTAATGCAGAGAATAAGGTAAAAAGTTCATAGTTACTTTTTAAAAAAAGAAATTTCCGCGTTGGGCAAAATTTTGTCCTCAATCCGAGAAGACCAGAACAACCCATTTTTGTGTAGAAATACGCTTTGGAAATTATTAAAAAAAATAGGTTCTCGGTGGAAAAACATAATAGGAAACCGACTTTAATAGACAGAAACGATATCGTTGGAGAAGAAATTACTTAAGAAGCATCTGAAAAACCAGAGAAGAAAACAAAAAAATATTTTATCTAGACAAAACATGGCTAAATGAAGGCCACACTGTGACTAAATTTTGGCAGGATGAAAACATTAAAAGTTCAAGGCAAACTTTCTTGGAAGGATTGTCCACAGAATTAAGACTGCCATCTGGAAAAGGACATCGACTTATCATAACCAACATTGGAAGTTCTGAAGGCTTCGTTAAAGGTGGTCTACTAATGTTCCAATCAAAAATACAGGAGACTATCACGAAGATATGAATGCCGATGTCCTTAAAGAATGTTTCGAACAAATGTTGGATCTTATACCAAAAGATGCAATAATTGTATTGAATAATGCAAGTTATCACTCTGGGCTGACGGAAAAATTACTGACAAGTGCGTGGCGTAAAAGTAAAATAACAGAATGGCTAAGTTCAAGACAAATTTCCATTAGATTCCTTAAAAAAAGAACTATTGGTACTAGCCAATTTACATAAAAAAGCATTCAAAAAATATGTAGTCGACGAAATGACAAAGTTACGAGGAATATCTGTGCTCAGACTCCCTCCCTCCTTACCACTGCGAATTAAACCCGATCGAACCTATATGGACTCAAATAAAGACAGATGTCGCCACGACTTATAAAATAGTGGATTTAAAAAGACTCTTTAATGAAGCTATGGGTAAAATCAGTACGGAAAAAAGGAAAAAGTGTATCGATCATGTGATAGACAAAGTGTGGCAGGTAGATATAATAATCGAAGAAATGATTGAACCGCTTATTATAAACGATGTTAATAAAAGTTTATCTTCCGAATCGGACTATGATTAAGCCATAACGATAAAGTATTATTCGATTTTTGAAAATGCTTTGTTTGTAAGATTCTATATTATATCTTGTTTTTGTAATTTTATTATGTAAAATAGTACCACCCATTGTAATTTATTAGTTAATACGATTTTTTAAATGTTTTCATATGTTATAAATATCTACGAATAAAATATAATACAATTTTAGGAGAATAGGCAAGTTTCAATAACAATGGTAAATCCTCAAATATGAGAATAACCTGCGATAAATTCAGGGTGGACCTACCTAAAGACTGCTCATTATTTAGATCCTTTATTGTAAACACAATAGATTTTAAGGGATGGTGTTTAAATTGTTCTTGATACCCCGGAATTCATTCTGCATATTTAATGAGCATGTATTACTTCGCGCCATTTAAACATAGACTAATCAAATCAAATCAAAATATGCTTTATTGTCATAAAGTATTATTTTTATCGACAAAGCCTTTTTTTAAAATTAAATTATCAATAAAATATAATAATATAGTAAAACTTAAAATATCGGAATAAAAAAAAATGCAAATAATTATGACAGAGTATCACCAAAATATTCATCCAGAGTATAATAAGCTTTTTCCAATAATAAATTTTTAAAATTTTTTTAAAACATTTTAAGATTTCATATTTTCTTAATAAAATCTGGAAGACAATTAAAAATTTTTTTAGAATCATAAATTATGGATTTTTTTACAAGACTTGAAGAAGGAATAGGTAAACATATATTAAAGGTTTGTCTTGTATTATAAATATGTGAATTAATACTATTTCTAAGCTTTTTATGAATCAAACAAACTGTTTCCAATATAAAAATGGAAGTTAGTGTTAAAATTCATTGTGAGATAAATAGAGTTTTACAGGAATCTCTAGATCTAGCTTTGCACAAATATCTGATAGCTCTTTTTTGTAAAATCAAAATTGAATTTAGAAGATATTGGCTTGAATTTCCCCAGAAACAAATTCCATATCTCAAAAGAGATTATATTAAAGCAAAATAAACATTTCGAAGAACCGCCATATTCATTTCATGAGAAAGTACTCTCAGGGCATAACATCCTGAAGCTAATTTTCTACATAACTTTTTGATATGTTCATTAAAAGAAAGATTTTGAGTAATATAGATTCCTAAAAATTTTATAGTTTATTTGGGGTTATTAATTATTAGATTGTCAAAAATTATATTATTAAGTAAACATTTAAAAGTTAATATATTTGTTTTAGTGATATTAAATGAGAGTAGATTAGAGTCACACCACTTTTTAATATTTATTAAATCTTCATTAATTATTTTAATTAATTCATTACAATATTTACTATGCCAAAGTATTGTTGTATCATCAGCAAATACGGTAAATTTACCATTTATAAAAATTGACGCAAGGTCATTTATATATATTAAAAATAGTAATGGACCGAGAACTGAACCTTGAGGTACTCCACAATCAATTTTATTACTTTTTGATTTCTTACCATTTAACAATACTACTTGAGATCTTTCAGATAAATATGATTTAAATGATATACCTCTAAAGCCATTAAGCTCAAGCTTCAAACCATTATATTTTTAACAAGTTTTTCAATAATTTTAGAAAGTGTTGGAAGTAAAGAAATTGGTCGAAAATTAGAAGCAGATTCACAATCACCTCCTTTATGAATTGGAATGACAATAGCTGATTTAAGGCATTGTGGAAATATTCCATTTTCAAAAGAAACATTTATTGCCTTCGCTAAAGCTTCTCAAGCAGGGATAGATAGCTGTAAAAAAAATTTTATTGATAAATTATCCACTATAACTAAGTGTCTTATCACAACGAACACTGAACTAATTGAGAAGTTCAACATGAACACAAAATAAAGTGCTTAAACCCCTTATTATTTTTATTACAAGAAAACCTGTATTATTAGATTTAATATATATTTGTTTACGTTAAGAATAAAAAGTATTTTAATATGTAATATCTTAAATTTGGAAATACTTTGTCTAAACTATATGTATTATTGTTTTAAATACAGGGTGGTCTGTAATGAATGCGCCATAGAGTAACCACCGATTCTGCACATGAAAATAATAGGTTTCAGCTAAACATGCCTTAGTAAAATGTTGGTCGTTAAGGAGATACAGGGTGTTAAAGTTTAATTTCTTAATTAATTTTCTTTTCATATCTTGAGTTGTTTTTGAGATATAAATATGGAAATTTGTAGTTGGGGGCTTTTCAGGGCAAGTAACACGAATCTATCCCTGTTTTTCACATAACTTGTAGAGGGCGCTAGTTACACCCTACACGCCTACTACATCACCCCCAGAATTTTTTGCGCGTAACTTTATTGGTAATCTGATTTAAATTTATAATGGAATGGTCATTTCTAAAGAAAAAAGGTATACTTTATTTATTTTGTTAATACAATCCGTTTCGGGGATATTGGCAATTTAATTTTCTGTTGCATAGAGAAATATGCGATCAGAAAAACAGTTTGCGGCCAACAAAGTAGGCTATGGACAATTGAACAGCAAGAATATCAAGACAGCACACGCCATACGAATCAAAAAGTTATGCAAATTGATTCATGTAAAATTTATTTTCACGCATTAATTTTTCGCAATATCGAATTAAACAATTTTTCCATAAATAATACCAAGACATAATAGCGAAATGAGAGTTATGATTTGTATTTACGCCCAAGAAAATTTCAATGGACGTGCAGCAGCAAGACGATATCGGCAAAAATATCCAAATAGGAGGCACCAAGACAGAAATATTTTTCAAAGACTGTATAGTCGTTTAGACGAAACTGGGTAATTTCGTCCTCAGAGGCACATTGGACGTCCTAAGGTAAATGTCGTTCAAGAAGAGGATATTCTAGTGCGAGTTGGTGAAAATTCGAAGATAAGTACCAGACATTTAGTGAATGTTACTGATATTAAAAAAACCTCAATTTTAAATGTTTTACACACAGAAAAATTATATAAATATCATTTTAAACAAAATCGAGATCCAATGTTCATCCATAAAATCCTTTTTACGGATGAAGCGACCTTTACCAGACGTGGAGTGTTTAACTGGAGAAACAACCATACTTGGGAACTGAAAAATCCACACTTAACAAGGGAACGCCATTTTCCACATGATATTTCTGTAAACATTTGGTGTGGTATAATGGCCGATTTTATTATTGGACCATTTGAATCACCTGCCTGGCTGAATGGTATCAATTTTCCATGGCCGCCCCGTAGCCCTGACCTTAACCCTTTAGATTTTTTCTTTTGGGGTTATATAAAATCATTAGTATATAAAGTAGAGATCCAGAAACGCGACCAACTGTTGCAAGGGATTCAGGAGGCAGTCACTGTAATTCAAAATAAAGAAAGAACTTTATTTAATGTAAGGCGCTATTTGGTAAAAGGTCAAGAAAATGCATAGAAGTGGGCGGTGGGCATTTTTCACATTTGGTGAAATGATTTTAATTCATATTTTTATTACAGTGTTATCTAATTGTTTGTCAAAACTAAATAATTGTACTTGTTGAAAATAAAAACTTTCATGCAATGTTGTTTAAAATTGCAAATATCCCGGAAACGGATTGTTTTAACAAAATAAATGAAGTATACCTTTTTTCTTTAGAAATGACCATTCCATTATAAATTTAAATCAGATTACCAATAAAGTTACGCGCAAAAAATTTTGGGCGTGATATAGTAGGCGTGTAGGGTGTAACTAGCGCCCTCTACAAGTTAGGTGAAAAACAGGGATAGATTCGTGTTACTTGCCCTGAAAAGCCTCCAATTACAAATGTTTATGTTTATATCTCAAAAACAGCTCGAGATATGAAAAGAAAATTAATTTAGAAATTAAACTTTAACACTCTGTATCTCTCTAACGACCAACATTTCACCAAGGCATGTTTAGCGGAAACCTATTATTTTCATGTGTAGAATCGGTGGTTACTCTATGGCGCATTCATTACAGACCACCCTGTATATTGTATACCTAGCTGTCCCAAATGGACACATAAAGTATATCTAAAATAAATACTACTATTTTTAAATTTACGATATATTTTACTCAGTGATCGGTTACTTGAAAAAATGTTTAAAAGTACATTTTCTCAAATGAAAAACCCCGTACATTTTTGCCGATTTGAAAAGCTGCTAAAATTTGTAATGTTTGTTATGTCTTTAAGTATGTTATCTAACATACTTAAAGAAAAATTATAGTATTAGCAATGCTTCTTGCGATTATCCCATCATTGTTTAAAATTAAAATTTAATTACCCCTCTTGAAAATGGCGTAAAATCTTAACGGTATGTAGTATATTGTTATTACTTGATTTTACATCCGTCACAAAGGATATGAGGCCAAATTAAGAGCTAACTCCCGGGAAGTTTTACACATCCTGTATTATATGGCCTGCACTAATACTTAAATGTTGCCATTACTTAAGACAACCGCTCTAGAGGAAGAAATAGACGGTTTTATAATGAAATTATGTATTTAGCGAACGTATCGCTGCAGTGGGTACAACAAATGACATTTCAACGGACATTCCACAACTGTTGTTGATACTTAAGTACTGTGCACGGTCCATTACAGTATTAGTTTATTATTTTAAGCATTTTTACTAATTATTTTGAAATTTAAATTGACCATATTTGAAATATTAAAGGTGCATTAATTCACAGAAGTCTATCTGGACGGTTAATTGGATAAAATCATAAGCGTACATAGAATATTGGTTCAGATTTATTTATTTACGTTAATTCAATTGCATAAACTATGTCTTACTGTACAGAGATGTTAATTATAATTTCAATAAAAAAATATTGGTCCTATCCCTCTATTGTTTAAAAACTAACATCTTTATGTCATATTATTATGTCACAAATGTGATGTTCAGTTGTTTTTTGTGAAACACCATAAAACAACTTATAAAAAAAATTCTTACAACTTTTCACACTTCTGAAAATTATACAAAAAACCAGATGCCACTTCATTGCAAGTCGAAAAATTCTTTTTCTCGAAAACGAAGTAAGTTACGAAAAAATATTAGGAGACAGAAAAGTTGTACTTTTAGCTGCTTAACCCGAAAACAATATAAATTTTTTAAACAAGTCAGTGACATACATTTTTCTTGTCAATATTATTAGTGAGACAGTCCCCCGGGACGCCACTGGAACTCATAATTATCATCTAGTCAGTGTTAACTGAGCGTCTTATTACCACGAATAGCACTGACAAATTTCACCAAAATCGGCAAAAGAATCTATGAGGTATTAATAAAAAACCGATTATCTTTTAAAACTTTGACACACTGTATCTCGAAAACGAGACTTTTTAGGACATATTATGTTTATGAGAACTTTTCTACTTGAATTTAGTTCAGGAATGCACCCTTGAAATTACGGCCTCTCATTAAGTAACATCCTGTATACCAATATCAATGTGTTTCCTTGAAAAATCGAATTGAATCAAGAAATTCTATTTTTTTTTAAGTGAAAAAGGGAAAAAATATTGCGGACAGCATATCGCCAAACCTAGATCACCAAAGTTTTCAAAAAATATCTTTAATACCTACTTCGCCCAAGAGTTCTAATGCACGCTCGCGTGAATCACCCTGTATAATATGTTAGGATCCTACTGTACCGAGAAATGTATTTAATATCTGAAACTATAGTATTATACAGTGATAGGTATGCATTTGAATTTAAGTTAATTTTTAATAGGGGTCAATGACCCCAGGAATGCCCCTGCATTTAGTTAACAATTAATCAACAAATCCGCATTATCCGCTATCAATTTGTTAGGTAAAGTTCAATACATATTATGGCATTATTGGCCGCATTGGGCTGGTATACCTATTTGCAAATTATTTTGTTGCTAAGTATTAAGGATTTTTTAAAATAATATCGGTACACACAAATAATACTTACCGAAAATAAGACTAGTATTCTGGATTTCCCTGCAATTTCCATATGACCATGTAACGACACATTATTTATAAAGTTTATAGATTAATTAATTATTAATATTACTATAATAATAAGAGCACTGCACTAGACACGATGTACCACGCACTAAAAAAGGTCAAAAAACAAAACACAAATCGCGAATAACACTTCTTTTACAAATAAGCAAAAAAGGCGAGTCATACGTAAAAAAACGGCGCGCCAGACGGTGCAACATCAGAACAAGAAAAACCCCTAAAACATCCTAGGCACAGATATAGTGGAGCGGTAAGTGGCGATATTGTGCGAGATTCACGAATATATTAGTGGAGCGACGAATCAAATTGGTTACCTGTATGTTTTTAGTTTTTAAAATGTTTTTTAGGCTGTGAAAACGATATTTTGTTTGCTAATGTTGCACTGGGTCTACTACTGCCGATCAATAATATTTATTTGTTAAATAATAAGATGTCAGGAGAGATTTTTTGTAGATAACTATTGTAAATTTGTAATTACATTTAGACAATTACATTTTTAATAAAATTACACATGCTTGGAATTCAATTATTTACTTCACAAATGTACCGAGTGTCCCACTAAGAATGGCTGTCGGCCGTGTCTCAGAAAGTGTTAGTCGTATGGCTTGCGGAAAAAAAAATATATTAGGTAAAGTGGTCATGAGAAATTGCTGGAAATTATTTTCAAGTTTCCCAGACTGGCGCTAGAGGGCACAACAGTAACGGTAAATATGAATCACGAAGTTTCCTCAAAAGTCGCCTAGTTAAGGTATCCCGAAAATAACATTTTTGTATATTTCGAAGATTTATTAATAAAATTCACCTATAGAACGTGTTTGTCACTTCTCAAATAAAGTGGTGGGGGAAGGTTGAATATTATTTGTAATAAATGCTGATAACTCCGGTCTGGCTTAACATAGACCAAAGTGAGTATGTGAGTGTCATTAGGTGTCGTGGCAATAATACTTGGGCAACAACTGAACTACTTGACCTTATGCATGAGCATGATATACTATACAAAAAGTGTCAAAATGGTACGAAAATAAACGGTAAATTTAAAGCTTTAAAAAACAAAATTAACAATAAGATAAAATCTCTAAAAAATAGATACTGTAGAAATAAGTGGGAAGAGGCTGGAAATAACAGTAAAAAACAGTGGAGGTTCATAAATAATCTGGTTAAAGGTAAAAATTATCAAACAAAAATTGAAAAACTCACTGTAAATGATATTGAGGTTAGCAATCCAATGGACATAGTGATTCAGTTAAACAAACATTTTTCTTCGGTAGTCGCGAACATTGTGAAGAAAGTAAATACCGAAATTGAAGGTTTAGGTTTAGAGTTTCAAAATAGTATAGGGTTTGATGAGAATTATTGTTAAAAGAGTTTGTATTTTTGGCCAGTGGATGAAAGGGAAATCAGGGAAGCTATCTCGGATTAAAAAAAAACTCATTTTCTGGACATGACCAAATAACAGTTTAGGATATTATTAATCTAGAGGAGATGATAATTCCAATATTACACAAATTAATTAACAATACAATTGTCTCTGGTACCTTTCCTGAAAAACTCAAAATCAGTAAAATACGCACTATATATTATTAGTCAGGTAAATAAGTGTTATAAGTGTGTTCTGTAAAATACTAGAGAAAACTATAAAAAAGCGTGCTTGTTTCATTGAAAGGTTTGTTGGTGGGGATGATTTTCAGTATGGATTTATTAAAAATAGCAGTATGTCTGGTGCAACTGTGGATCTTGTAAATGAAATTTCGACCGAATTAGATAATAAAAAAATTGTCATTGCCGTTTTTGTTGATCTAAAAAAGGCATTTGATGTGGTAAGCGGGGATATTCTCTTGCGGAAGTTAAGTAGTATGGGCTTCCGAGACAATACTTATCAACTAATAAAAATATAATTAGAAAATAGGAAGCAAAATGTAAGACTGGATCACCTTACAAGTGATATTGCAATCAATACATGTGGTGTTCCTCAGGGGTCGGTCCTTGGGTCATTGTTATATTCGTTGTATGTTTTAAGTTTGAAGGTTGCAGGACTCGAAAGCCAGTACTACACGTTCGCTGATGATACTGTATCAGTTTATAGTGCGGAGAGTCTAAAACCACCATTTTTTTATTTCTTTTTAATTTAATTTTTTAATCTAGAAGGCTATGAATACGTTAAAATCACTAATTTCAGTCCTAACATCTTTGACAAAATACAACTTTACTGTTTTCGGTCAAAACTGCCATGTCAAATTAAATTTTGAAACCTGTATTACTCATATTTTTTAAATGGCAACATAGTGGCTCGTCGGGTTAGGAAAAAGGAGCATTTTATTACGATTAATTTGATACCACACACTATTAGGTTTTAAACAAACTTCCTTTAAAAAACTGTAAAAATGTTACGTTATGTACGACTTTTCTAAAATAAAGCGCCTTTTGAGAATAAAATAAGATTTAATCGAATAGCCTGTGACCAACACAACTGATAAAAACAAAAACGTTAAGATGTCTTGTAAAAAATTGACAAGTCAACATCTAATGTAACTTCGCTTCTGCAAAAGTAAATTAGGTAATTATTGTGTACGTAATTGTATAAAAATCATGGAAAATAATAATATTTATGCAAGGAGCGAAAAAATTGATATGTTATTAGTTTTTGGAGAGTGTGGGCAAAACTCAACCGATGCTGCAGGTGTTTACGCACAGAGATATCCTGAACGCCGTCACCCAACCCGGCATTATTATCCAAAACTGGTTCAGAAAATGCGAAATGAGCCTGATAATAATGAAAACGATCCAATTGTTGTGAGTGAAGAAATAGAAATAAATGTTCTGGCATACGTGCAAGTGAATATCAATGCGTCATTTAGGGAGATCGCGCTAGAATGTGGCATTTTTGTAAGTCTTCTGCAAGCAATATTCTAAATAAACATAAATACCATTCATATAAATACTAAGTACATCAGCACCTGTACTCAAACGATAATGAAAGGAGACTTGAGTAATGCAATTGGTTCTTAGGAAAATATTTGGAGGATAACACATTTTCATATAAAATTCTTTATACTGACGAAAGCCGTTTCACTAATTTGAGACATTTCAACAGAAATAATAAGCGATATTGGTCCCACGAAAATTCACACATGATGCAGGAGGGAAATTTTTAAGAACGGTTTGGTTTTAACTGTTGGGTTGGGATTTTAGGGGACAGAATTTTAGGCCCTATATTCTTTGACGGTTCGCTAACAGGAGAAAGATATTTAGGTTTCCTCACGCAAGAAATTGAGCAGTTCTTGGCTGAGATACCATTAGTAAATCGAGTGGGACTATTTTACCAACAAGATGGTGCCCCACGCCCCACCACTAAGAGGGCAGTTCCAGAATATTTAAACGAATCATACAACGAAAACTGGATTGGAAATAGAAGTCCAGTTAGTTGGCAGGCTAGGTAAAACACAATTGTTTTTAATTTATACCTTTACTAAGACCTATTATTTTTTCAATCTTTTCAGGTCACTTGAACTTACGCCTCTAGATTTCTTTTTATGGGGTTCTATTAAAAACGAGGTTTATTATGCCACTAGGAATGAATTAGAGGAGAAAGTAAGGGCAGCTATTCATAGAATTACATCGCAGCAGTTAAGAAACGTTTCAAAAGCGACACTAGAAAAAGTACGGCCATGTCAGCAACAAGAGTCACTTTGAACATCTGCAACTCTAAAAATTAATAGATGTGGATGTAGATTTTTAATTATTTGTTCTTTTATTTATTTACTTTCTTTATGACAAAAAGTGACAAGTGACACATGGTTGTTTCTAGAATGTCATATGGATTAAAAGAAAATAAAAATATACCAGGTGTCCCATTGAAAAATAGAAAGTTTATGTCACTTCCGGTAAAACCGGGAGTTTTATTAAGTTGAATCACCCGTCAAAAGATGCAGTTTTATGTCGCATACGAATCCTCCAAATTTTATTCCATTATCTTTAAAAACAAAACCTTCCGGGGACACCCGGTATAGACCAAGAAGATATTATATAGACCTCAAGCATTTCTATTAATTAAAGATTAGTATATTGATTCAGACAATAAACTTAACAATAAAAAATTCAAATATATAAAACTATTAAAATAAATTAGTGTTCACCGAGGCGTTCACCAACATTATACAAGACAATGTATTGATTTCCAAATTACCCAAATCAGATTTTGGTAAACGATCAATTTTACATGAAGGAATAAATATTTAAAATCAATTACCAACGTTTCTTCAAGATGTTCAATTAATAAAAAAATTTAAACATAATTCTGGAAGAATCATTTTGTTAAAAATTTGTGAAATAGATATTTCATTGTAAAATTATTATTTTATCTATAATTCGGGTTAGATAGAACAGTATACTGGGACCACTAGTAGACTGAATCTCGCCTATTTCGAAATCAACATATATATTCATTGTAATAATTTTTTTTTCGTTGAAATAAAGACCTTTATTATTATTATTATTATTATTTCAGTTAATAGTATTCTACGCTTGTATTATATTCCCTGTAATGAACTGTAATAGTTAGTTGGGAATAAACAATTTAATAATAATAATAATAATAATAAGTTATCCTAAATTCATCTGAATGTTGGTTAAAATTTACCGTATCTCCAGCATTGTTATATTAGAGTATGTATTCTCTAGGTCAGAGCTTTTAAGCCCTGTTTGGAGAACTATTAGCTACATTAATGGTTGTAAAAATCTCGAGGAAAATCTAAAGTATTTCCTAATACCTAAAGATTGTTTTCGAAAAAAAAAAGTCGAGGAGAGATTCTACATATTGCCATAGATAACACATAGTAAGTGTTTGATGATTTTAAAAAATAAGAAATCTGTGATTTATAAAATAGCGTAATCTTGTAAATAGATGTTACATTAGACTGATAGATATTATTATAGCAAGTGTACACATAGGTAAGCCACTAAGGCATATTGTACCCTATAATTATTACTGACTAATAAAATTAATAGGTAGGTATATTTAAACTATGTAAAATCTGATAATAATTGAATTGAATATTATGAAAACATAAAAAAAAAGTTCACAAAAATCCATAAATGTAGTTCCTTAAATGTCTACTTCTATGTTTCCAATGATCTTGACAATACCTTTTTTAAGTGATAAGTAAATTGTAAAAACTGTATTTTATTTTGAAAATACAGTGATTTTTTTAACCTGAAACATTCAAATATCCCGAGTAATAAGCACTCTACGAAAAGAATATTTATAATCAAAATGTAATCATTCCGCAGAGGAAATACATTAGGGCTAAAAGGAGTCCCCCTGCCTCCTTTTTATAGGTGGGGAGGGGAGTACTTTGAAATAAGATTTTTTTTTTAAATTCCGGTGATTCCTTTAACCCGAAACTTCCAAATATCTGGAGTACTACTTCGGTACTGTACGAAAAAAATGTTCATAATCAAAATTTAATCATTCCCCCTTCCACGTATAGATGGGGAGGGGGTTACTTTGAATATTAAATAGGAACCTCTATGTTTTGTTGCAGATTCGGATATGTTGTGGTCACAATTCAAGGTCTACGCGAAATAATTCAAACCTTAAAACCTTTCCTATTTTAAATAAACACCCTGTATATTCTTATTTTATTTTAGGACAAATTAATTCCCCTTTAAAATGAGTATACCTACTACACTGTTCTATACCAATATCAATGTGTTTCCTTAAAAATATCTAAATGAATCAAGAAATTCGATTTTTTTTAAGTGTGCTATGACAACAAATGTGTCTAAAAGGATAAAATAATGGCGGTTAGCATATCGCCAAACCTAAATCCACAAAATTTTCAAAAAATATTTTCAATACCAACTTCTTCCAAAAGTTCTAATGTACGCTCGCGTGAATCACCCTGTATAATATGTTTGGATCCTATTAATTGTATCGAAAAATGTATTTAATATCTGAAACTATAGTATTATACATTGATAGGTAATATTTGAATTTATGTTTATTTTTAATAGGGATTATTAGAAGGTCAATGACCCCAGGAATGCCCCCCCCGCATTTAGGTAGAATTAACAATTATTTAATAATATTCGCTATTAATTTGTTAAGTAAAGTTTAATACATATTATGGCATTGGACTGGTATACTTCCAGATAATTTTGTTGCTAAATAATAATATTTTTTTAAAATAGTACATAGTACACACAAAAATGCTTACCGAAATTATGACCAGTATTCTTAATTTCCATAACACCAAGTAACCACACATTGTTCACAAAGTTTATAGCTTTATTAATGTTACTATAATAATAGCAGAACGTCAAAAAACACAAGAGAAATCGCGAACATTACTTCATCAAAAAAGCAAAAACGCCGAATCATGGGTAGTAAAGAACGCGGGGCGTGCAAGGGGCAACATCAAAACAAGAAAAACTCTAAAACACCCTAGTACCAATAAAGTGGGGGACAAGAAAATAGGCACGCGACGAAGTAGCGGCACCACGCGAGCGCGCGAGATACGCGAATTTAATAGTGGAGCGACAATTCAAGGTGGTTACTTGTGGCTTTTTAGTTGTTAAAATGTTTTCGGGCTGTGAATTCGATATTCTGTTTAATAACGCTGCACAGGGTCTACAACTGCCATACAAAGTGTTCGGAAATTACGGTCGTATAGGTATTTCGAGGGGAGATTCTACATATTATCACAGGTGACATGAGAAAGAGTTCACATAAATCCATATAAGGTAGTCTTAAATGTCTAGGTACTTTAGCGGATATCCTCTTATATATTTCCAATGATCTGGACAAACCTCTTGTAAGTAATAAGTGAATTGTAAAAACTTTATTTTATTTTGGAAATAGTGAGTCTTTTAACCTGAAACATCTCAAACCCCTACTTTTTTATTGCAGGTTGGATTTTACGGCTAAAAACACGTATACTCTGTTGCTTAATGCCAGAGAGTAATAAAATGTAAATTTGCAATGAGCAGCGTGGCCAACTTAAAGGTTGCATTGTAAATTTCAGGTAAATTGCAATGATAGTTTTTAAAAATCCATATTTCAGACCTACACATCCCGAATCGATCCTAAATTAGGGTCACCCTAATTTGCATACAATAGAAAGACGAGTTTGGTGAATGAAAGGAAGGTGACAGCGGCGTTATTGCAGGTAATTTATTAGAATAAAAACGATATATATAACGATAATTATAGGTACTTGATTATAATTATTATAGAGATAGGCAGATAATTGAGATATTAATTATTCTAATATTAAGTAGATAAAAACTTATATAGAAGTAAGAATAATATAAAAATAGATAAATTGGAATAAATATTAATATTTATAAAAAAAGTCTACTATATACCGGGTGTTCCACTTAAGGAGGTAATCGGCTATATCTCGGAAAGTAATAACACTAGGACTTTGGGAAAAAATATATATCGATAAAAGCGGCCAAGAGAAATTGCTGGAAATTATTTTCAAGTTTGAAAAATGACCGCTAGGGGGCGTAAGAGAACTTTCACAATAGAAATGCCGATTTTCTCTTGATTTTTCTTAATAAAAATACGTTAAAAGTATAAGCATTGTATTCTTCATAAAATTATGCAACTTTATGTTAGGAATCGTTTTTTTCTATTTTCAATAATAAAGTGGTGGGAGAAGGTCAAACTTTTTTTCTTTCAAACGCTGATATCTCTGCTTTGGATAAACCGATATTATTCAACTTAGTCTTGAAAAAAAGCCCTTCTTTTCCTCTACACGCAGATCTATTAACTATACCATATTTATTCTGATGGTGGCCACTAGATGGCGTTTTTCCGTAATTCCTCAATGAATAAGGATTTTCTCAAAAAAATCAAATCTTAGGATATGACTTTTTCATCATATTTTATTTTAGGCTTATAAAGGCTATTAAATAGTGGAATAAAAAATCCAGGACCGTATTTAAAATAAAAAAGTTGATGATGGTCACTCGAATCCGAAACGTCGGATTAAAAAACTAACCCCATCAGCTTGTAGAGGAGGAAAAGTTACTATAAGGAACTGAAAACCGCAACGTGATATCTTTTGTTAAACCACACCAATTATATGGGGTTTAGTTTCCAGTTATTGGACTACACCTATGGAATACGGCGATGACCACTGGGTTTTATAGTTCAATAATATTTGCAAAGTTAATGTCATTTTTAAATTTTCTAAAAATTACTCAGCATGTCTTTATCAGAAATAAGCCCATCAGTGTTAATACTTTACGTGTTGGTTTAGTTGAGTCCCTAATTCCTGTTTAAGCATATACTTGATAACTTTTCTCTGCAACGAAATAGTCCTTTAAATAGATAGTTAGGGCAACTTCCCCAAAAATGGATGCCGTATCTCAAATGAGTTTCTATAAGCGAGATATATTATGCACTCCTCCTAGCATCTAAGTCCAGGCCTTTTGAAATATTAATTATTGCATAACAGCTTGATGCCATTTTACAAAGGCCCGTTGTGTTATCCACTGTGGTACCTATAATTCCAAAAATATATTAAGATTTTTCCTGGACACAATCTTGGTCTCTATAGACTTACCTCATAAAGAGAGCATTTAAGTGTACGCAAGAAACATTTAGCGACAAGAAATTTGCATCAGTCCATTCTCTTACCTTAACCAGATTATTCTTGATGGCATTGTCAAGTTCCTCGGTATTTTTTCCTGTCCACAGTATAGTGGAGTCATCGGTAAAAAGCGTACATCTACCCGTAATGTTAATACTTGTCAAGTCATTAATATAAAGCAGAAACAGAAGCGGTCCAAGCAGAGATCATTGAGGCACTCCATGTTGAATCTCCAGCCGCCGAGAGAACTTATTATTAAAATTTACTCTTTGAATCAGTCCAAAGCCCTTCCCCTCACTTTATATCTCTCTAGCTTCTACAGCAGCACTCTGTGACTGATACAGTCAAATGCCCTAGACAAGTCAAGACAAAATACCTCTGCAGCCATCTCATCTTCATTAAGACAACAAGTGCCAACAACACGTCAAATATGATTGAGTGAATCAGTCATTTGAAATGCGGATTAATAAGTGGAAGGCCACCATTTTGAGCACTTACTTTAATTTAAAGATAATGAGGCGAGGGAACTCATGTAAATCAAGCACCCTGAAGAGAGCAGAAAACTACTACGTCCACGTCGGTGTCGTTGTTCTTGGGTTACGCTAAAACTAATGTGTTCACCAGTTTACATTTTACACATTTCAACACTTTCTCAGTTATTCACAATTTGCAAAATATTAATACACTTTTTTGACGACAAATTTCGAATTTCGTCGATTACAGCGCAATCTGTCATAAATCCAAAAAATGTTAAGATGTCCAAGTTACCCCTTGCCACACCTACAAGGAGGGCTGGAGGGGGATTAATTTTAGCACTATTTTCTCTGCGGAATTATTAAATTTTGAATATTATGGTCCTGTTACTCTAGACATTTGAAAGTTTCAGGTTAAAAAAATCACCCGGTATATTATTTATATTATTATTACCTCAAACATTTTAAAAATATTACTCCGAGCCCTTACAGTGACTACGTTACCTCCACGCCTCTGCTTTTGACCTCTAGACCAGCACAAACGACTCCCATCCCATAGTGTGACTACTCCGGCTGCCTCCTCGCCGCACGGTTCTAGTCTAGTAGGCCCTGGAAGTTTATTAATATTGTCAAAAAACGGCAGGAGGCAAAGCCCACTGAGATCTCTAAGTCTTTATGGTCAACCCTCATTAATATTTCAAACGAATGTATGTGAATATAAATTTTCATGGATTTTTTACTTTGGGTTCTTGTGGATGACAAACGTTTCTCAATGTCAAGGAATAAGCAAAATGTCTTGTCATAACTAGAGAAAGTACAAGGGAGTCGATATTCGTATCGCTGAAAAGCATTTTCGATCATCTTTCCAGAGAGGTGTTACAAGTTGGATGATAAATAATATCTCAATTTTATTTACCCGCGTTTTTCGAGAACATTAAGAGGGTGGTTGATATTTTTGCATGACTAATATCAAAGGAATTACTATCAAAACCAAGCGCAGTAATCATTACCCCAATATTCCCTTTGCAATCAGAGCAGTGTACCATTTCTCATTACACAGCCCAACAAAAAAAAATTGTCTTGGTGCCGAAGAAAAAACAACTAAAGTAGGTAACAGGTCACTGTAGACCGACATCAAGCAGTCGCGGGCTATCTAACCCGGCCTAGACGGCGTACCTTTGCAGGTGTTCTTTTTGTAGGGCTTGGCAGGTGTTCAAACCCGAGCTCTCCGCGGCGTCAGAATACTACGTAACCTGAATCAACGAAATGTCACATACGTGTTCTAATGTGTTTGACCTTGAATGACCTTTGTCGCACACGTGTGCGAACCTATTTGACCTTGAATAACCTTGGCTTTGTGTTTGTGTACGTGTGAATGTGTACGTGTGAATGTGTGCGATTGTCTGTCTGTCTGTCTGTCTGTCTGTCTGTCTGTATGTCTGTCTGTATGTCTGTCTGTCTGTCTGTCTGTCTGCCTGTCTGTCCGCCTGTCTGTCTGTGTGTCTGCCTGTCTGTCTGTCTGTCTGTCTGCCTGCCTGTCTGTCTATCTCTCTATCTGTCTGTATGCATGTCTTTTTGCTATGCTTAACCTTGAATATGTAAGCGATGTGTGTTTTTGGCGCTATGAAAGCATACGTATAGGTGTATAGGTGTTTTATGTCCCCGACTATGTACACAAGCCGGTTTTTACCAGACAAACTATGCAATTGTAGACTACGTCGTAAACCTGTATGAACCTATTAATCTTTTAAGTGCGCAATAAATTTTTGTAATTATTATATTTTTATGTTTCTCCATTTACACTGATTGTCTACCAAATATTTAAATACCTATTCAAACTTAGTATGCCTCTTCTTGGAGGTATAATATGCGGGGTTAACTTTGAAATAAACTTAAAAATAGGGACAGTGATGTGGACAAGTATCACTCAAATAATTATGTTAACTACACTAATCCTCCCTTGCTATACCTTTTTTGGAATCTGTGTAATATATTTACCCTATGCTAGCAGCGTTGTTTTATATCGGATTAAAATACTCGTAAAGTGAGAGAAAAGGGTACTAATAACTATTTATTTATTTCACATTTTCGTAAAATACCGTATTTAAAAAAAATTAGTCTCTTTACGAAATATGAATTGAAATGATGTAGTTAACGTGTAAAGTAGAAAGTATTATACCATTATTTAATTCAAGAAGTAAAAAAAAAGAGTTAATCTTGATTCTCCCTTACGCTATATAATCGTACTCAACATTAGAAACATTACGGTAAATTAACAATGATAAAAACGGAAAAGGTAATAAATCTGACTGAATAGCATGTATTTTAAAACCAAAGTAATTGTTATACCTGTATATACTAAATCTACTTACTAAAGTGTAATTTTTTTGGAATTGAATAAAGCTCAAGGAATAAAAATGAAATTCATTTTAAATACACTATCAGTATACTTAAATTTAAGGACAATATGCAATAAAATTCTGTAAGCTATTACAATATTATAGACATTTATGATCTTATATGAAGGTAATGTACAATATCGACAGTCTATATTGAGTCAAGTATTCATTTGAAGGCATTTTAACACATTTAGTGAGCATAAGTGAGCTACCCAATTTTGTGTTATGTAAATAAAAAAATTAACACAAAAAGGGAAAAAGGTTATACTTAAATGTAAATAGTCATACGTGAATTTAAAGCTTAGATATGCTACATGTGCTGAGTATTTATGTTTATTTGAGGGAAGGCGCCGAGGGCGTACAAATTTTACTTTTCAGTCATTTTTACCAAAACATGTAGCTATAATAGATGCAGCCTAACATGCGCTGAAAATACGAAAACTTTATTACAATTGGGTTATCTAGAGTAACTTATTAAAAAAGGGCTTTTTTACACTACACCTGTACCTATTTCTCTATAAATTTACTGGAATCTCGATTAAGAAATATGGCGCAAGATATACTGTGTAATTTCAGGAAAATAGTTAAAAAAATTATATTTCATAAAAATTGCTTACTAGCGATTTCTTTGTACTGAATCCTGCGTGCCTGTCTGTCTGCCTGTCCATTTGCTCGTCCGTATTTTAAGATCCCTCGAACTATGGGCTCACAAGCTAATACCAAATTACAAGTAAATAGAGTGTAATTTCAGGAAAAAAGTTAAAAAAATTACGTTTCATAGAAATTGCCTAACTAGCGATTTATTTGTACTGGAAATGGATAAATTATAGGACTATCTCGTAATGAGAACAGTAGACAATAAATAAAACTTTAATACGTATGGCTCTATATCATTCGACCCTTACTTAAAATACCCCACTAGGTATAGGTACTATACAACCTGTATTTGCCATCAGGTAAAAGCCCTCATAATGCTTTTATAAAAATTTGGAATAATATCATAATATAAGTAAATAGGATGTAATTTCAGGAAAAAAGTAAAAAAAAATACATTTCATAAAATTGGAATATGATATAATATGGGACTTTCTTATAATGAGAACAGTAGACAATACTTCAAACCTTGGTGCGTACCTTCTTTCATAAATTTGAGAGAAAAAAAATAACAAAAAAAATTAATTCACAGTGTAAAATTGTAGTTAAATGGATTGTAATTACGAAATAATATAAAAAGTCACCTTTTGTTTGCGAAGATGTATGCACAATAACTCTATATTATTCGGCCCTTATACTGAAAATACCCACTAGATAGGTATCTTAACCTGTATTTGTCATCAGGTAGAACCCCCTATAAAATTATGAATATTAGGCGTAAGCAACAAAGTAGCAATCTTAACTTATTTCCAACACGAGCATAAAAATATGGGGATGTTAAATATTTTATTAATATCTAAATTCTCAATGTCAACAGTAACCAAATCACGTTGGTTTTTTAGCTTATTATTAAATTCGTTAGAATAATAATTATCATAATACTTTACTCGGTGTAAAAGCAATTGCGCTGCAAAATATAGTGTATACCTACACTACTGAGGTAGTTAATTAAAATCACAATTACTACATATAAAAATGTTCAAACGTCTTTGCAATAAATCATAGGTACGTACACTGACTAAAAAAAAATATATGCATGAAATAAGAACTAACCGAAACTTTTATGTGGTTTAACCTTTTTGCCTAAAATGATGGAAAACTTGAATTGTGTACTATTTCGTATGGCTGTTTGTAATTAACTGAAATTTATTAAATATCACCAATCGAGGCGGGGTTTAACGTAACAATCACAATAAGGAGTTTTTAGGTGCTGACAAAATCTTAAACATTACACCTCAAGAGAAATATGCTATACTAGGATGCATTTAAAGTACTTCGACATTCTGGAAATAAAGAAAAACTAGTGTATGGTAGTAAAAAAATTTAAATCTAAGAATAATCGATGCAGAGTTTATCGCAAGCAGCACAATAAGGAGTCTTTAGGTGCAGGCAAAATCTTAAACATTTCTACGAAAAACATGATTATTTTTTTTAATTAACACAAATATACATAAGTTCTTGACAATTTGATGTTTTTGTCGAAATTTGGAGTAAACGTAAGCGAAGGTCTGATTGATGGGCCAATATGCGATATTTCTGTATATATATCTTCAGGAAACCACAGTTAGGTAAACAAAAGGTCTATAACCATTGAAAATCTTAACTTTACAGTTTTGTCTCATATAAAAGTCCCTTTTTGAAAAAACCTACATATATGATTTCAAACTAATCTGGCTTAAGGGATAATTCATGACGTACGATACGATAATTTGCTAACCGACACTAGATCATTACTTTGCTTATTAAAATCTCATTTCGACATTAATGGTTTTTAGGGTCATAAAGTGAACCGGCTTGCCTGGAAACGATGTTTTCCTACAGCTGTTTTACCAACGCAATATTTGGAAGAGAACCATAAACTAAAGGATATATATATTTGCAACGACTACCCTCTCGATATATATTTATATATATACCCACTAAACAGTCTAAGCTTTTTTCGGATGAGATCGAGACATCATCATGCTTACAATATCTGAAACTGAGTTGAATTCTGGTTGATGTTGGAAAGAAATTCACTTCACACACAAAGATGAAGCTAATCGATTCATAAAAATAATGCAAGTCAGTATGCGTATGTTGTGACTAACTGTTCAAGTGTCTGTTCCTTTCACGTCTGTCGGAAGAAATATTTTTTCTAAACTAGTATTTTCGTTGAAAATAAGATCGTAAATCGTCTGTACAAAACAAGGGTCTCTTATGGATTTGAACGAAATTCGCAGATTTGACTATTTTTATGAAAAATAAATCTAAGTACGGAATAATGCAGGGAGATTATCTATTTTCTTGGTTTAGACAGTGATGTAGTTAAGATTCATAACTTAAGAATAAATAAATTATTATTAATCCTTTCGACCTATTTCTCTTGCATATTTAATTTCTTTGATAGTAAGAACTAATCTTTTTATTTTACAAAGGGAAAAAAGCTTAAGATCGGCGTTGTCAGTCAGGTATAAGAACTGATTTAACACGATGGTTTTTGTACAAACGTTCAAATACAATTGTATGATTTTTAACCGATTGTGTCGGAAAAATGACGTTTTATAGATTTTATAGATTAGATATTTAGACGAAGAGGTAACCTTCTCAATAAAGTATTGATTATTGCCCTGGTAGCTAGACAACACTTTTCATGTTGGTCAAAAAAAAATTTTTCGGATGCTATTACAGGTTTCATTGTTAACTAACAAACGTTAAAAGCGAGAAATTACCGTGCAAGATGAAATGTATAGGTTTACTTCATTTTTACATTATTTTATAACTGGCAATCGGATCAAAAACAAGATCGAATAAAAAATAACTTATGACATATGGACGAAAAATGTTTTTCGGACTATTTGGGTTACCGGCTGCATTACGTCCGAAATACTACATTTTTCGGTCTTATAACATAATTTACTATTTTATCGTTAAAATATGGGAAATGATGTATCGAAATGGGTACTTTTTTGCGTCGGTCACGAGATTATAGTTCCTTTTAAAATGAACTCTAATATATACAACACAAATTATCCTTTAAGC